>CM034703.1:268444909-268476153 GCA_020142125.1 Phrynosoma platyrhinos
AATTTTATTATTATTATTATTATTATTATTATTATTATTATATCACTGCAATGTGTATTATCCTGATAGGCAAGATACTTTCTGTAGAAATCTGACATTTTACTGCCACTTTCCTATAATCCACAATATACCTGTTAGATCTAACAACATAAGCAATATCTCACACATGGAAAAAATGGACATATTATGGAAGCCCTCATCCAGTTGCAATTGACATTTTAATTGCTAGATGTAAACTCAAAAATGAACATTTTCTATGTATTCTTAGTGGTTCCAATCAACAAATAAGAAATAAACTGATGTACTGATTTGTTTGTACACAAACATAATTATCCCCCCAAAAGGCCACCCAGAAGTAATGATCCAGTGGTAGTCTGAAATATAACTTTAGAACTGCAACAAATGAAATTCATGCCAAACATTCCTTCATTTTGATGGCTACATTCCAAAAATCTATCTTGAAAGGCCTTAGAACAAAAGGTGTGACAGAAAAGGACTGCATGAAGGCCTCATTTTACATACTGTGTGCAATTTATTGTTGTTGAAGTACTTTCTTCACTTAGCACGTAACAGAAGCCAAAAAATACTGCCTGATGCATGGCAAATAAAACTTGAAAAAGGAATTTTTTTAATTCATTAAACAGACTTAAAGGTACTGTACATTAAAAACAGTGATCTGATTATGTTTAGTTGCTTTTAAAAGTTTCTATGATTTTACTTCCTGGCAGCAGATGTAGTGCCAATTTATAATCAAGTTAAATCCTTTTGACAAGCAAGATATCCAGAAAGGTTTAACTGAGGGCCAGTCTACATGATGAAAATTATCCAGTAAGAATGCATGTAGAACGTGATCTGCCCAGATGCGATTCTAATGCATTTGTCCTTTGTTGGGGAGGGGGGATCCAAAGCAATCACTATCACACTTTTAACCATACTATACGGAAAGATGTACATTCCCCCCCTCCTTCAGTGATTAACCCTTTCTGCCCTCATTAAACCTCCGGATATGCTGCTTTGTCTAATCAATAAGGAGAAATAAATATTCAGGTTTTTTGCAACACACTCATGCCAAGTTATGACTAGATGGACAGGAAGAAAGAACTGCCCCTTATCACACCCCGGAAGGTACTTTGAGGAGCCTTCCAGGTGGCCATTGCTTCCTCTCCTCTTGCCCACCACCTGGGAGAAATGGGGGGGGGGTAATTATATTAAAACCCTGTCTTGGTTCTTCAGAATCTAAAGTAGGGGAAGAAGAGAGACAGAGAACACCAGTGAAGGCTTTACATGTTTTAGTATTCTGAGAGAAAAGACACTACCTTTTTTTAAAAAAAATCAAACACTTATTTAAAGCCAAGATCATATGACACCAATACGAATAGGTGACAATGCAAGCAGAAATGTGTATGTCCTCCCCTTTGACAGATACAAGTGCCCAGCAGAACATGCCTGTGTGCAACTAAGTAGGAATGCACCCAGAGAAGGGTAGGCAATTGAAGGTTAACGAGAAAATCTGCACCGGTTCACATAATACACCTACGTGCAGACCAGTCCTGAAGCTTGTAAATAGGCACTCTCATAGCAGACTATGCTGTTGCCATGAAATGAGAAAAATAAGCTTTTGAACATGATGATATGTCTACCTGGCTAGGTTATTTTTCCTTTCAGGCCAGTTATGTGCCACAAATGTGTAACAGAGGTTCTACAGGGTGAGGGCAAGACAGTCATCTTTGGGGAGTTTTGCCAGGCTTAAGGAAGTTCACAGAGCATCCTGAAGAACTTTGAACATGATGTCAAATGCTATATGTAGTTTTCTTCCAACTTAAAGAGTCACTGTGATACGCCATGTCATTTTCTATTGAATGAGATTATATCAAATACAACATGGAACCCTTTCATATATGTCATGTAAGTGGGAAAGATGCAGGTATGGAAACAAATAATAAGCAGTGCACGTCAACAACAGGGACATGAAAATCTGTATTTCTGTTGCTTTTCACAGAATCCCATCAGCATTCTTTTTTTCTCCCCCCCCCCCCCCCCCCCCATTCAAATTCTATATTGTGTTACAGGACTTTAAAAATCCCTGCATGGAAATATGTGCATATTTTGATACACTTTTCTTAATGAAAGTAACTTTTATGATTTTAATGTATACATTCTGGACACATATTATCAACTGACTGAGGTATGTTTCTGTTCATTTCTCAAATATGTGAAATTGTAGTCATGTAAATTTACAAACATTATTTTAATAGGCATCTGGAAATTTCTATTTAAAACAGGCTTCATGTAATTGTGTCTACATGTGTCTTACAATGCTTTTCAAAATGTATTTTCTACATTTTTCCAATATATCTTTGGCTTGTGACATTGACTCCTCCAAAGCAGAAACACTGTCAGTCATCTTAAGGTTTCCTGCTACCTTAAAAAAACCAGTGAATTATGTCTAAACTTTCACAAATACCTGATAGTATAGTGATATGGTGGCACATAATGACAGTCACAAATGATTAAAATATGGATAAAACTCTTTTTTTGGTCTAATACTAGGAGATGAAACAATAATGGGTTGAACATACAATCAAAAGAACAGGTGATATTGTTTTCCTTAGTGTTAGAGGCTGTATAAAGCAGTTTGGAAGTTACGCTGCTCACATTCAATGTTTTTTGCAAAGTGAGCATGGAGCTGGCTATAGATGTCATCTACTGTCTGTTGCTGCAATATTACATAACAACACTGCATCTCTATCACAGGAAAAACAACAGAAAGCACTGGCAAATCAGCATGGAATAGGCAACAACACACCCACTGGAACAAAGGGACTGGCACACTACAATGTGAGCTATTTTAAGTCAGAACAGAAAACTTCTTAAGTGTACATATACTAAATTAAAGATGAAAATAGTATTTTGTGTTGTGCATGAAAGGAAACACATATAAACCACTAACCATACCTGACACCATAGAAGGGATAGCTATGCATTTCCAGTGGTGTTTCTTGCTAAAAATCCAATCAATCAATCAATCAATCAATCAATTCCCTCCCCGCGTTATTAAAGTCTTATTACCATCTTTTCTAGGCAAAGGCTAAGGCAATTGAATGTTGGGCCTTTTTAGTTGGCCTAATAACAGTATCACCACAACATGAATCTTGGATTATAGACAGCCAAAAAGAAAAGAGATTCCCCTTATACAATACAGCCACTTCCCTTCAGAACAGTATACTTTTGCCACATTAGCCAGCATGGTGTAATGGCTTGAGCTTAGGGTTTGACTTTCCCTGCCAAATGGTCGCAATTTTCATCAGGCTGAAACACTAGAAGCATGTTTTTTCTAGGAAAATAAAGGTATGCTTCTGACAGCAAAGTTCCCTTTCACAAAATCTTTTTTCTAGCCTGCAGTTTTCTTGCTTGTCTTCTTTCTAGATGGAGGTTTTTTTTTCAGCACCATCAGCACTGGGAGGATGGTGAAGGAGGGCTCGAGAAACACAACCTTATAGTATTGAGTTGCTAGCTGATATCTGCAGTAAGTAATGTAATAAAACTTGAGCTGGGAAAAATAGGATTTTCCTTTAGCTGATCCTACTATAGCTGTGTGTGTCTGCCTACAACAGGCAAGGTAAACAGTAGCTGCCACCAGAAGCCGTTACTTTGCGTGCATGAACGATAAAACAAAGAAAAGGGGATAGCAGATAATCTTCCCTTACCAGCAACTCTCAGCATGTTTTTTTTAAAAAAAAACATAAAACTGTACATCTTGTAGCACCTTTGAGACTAACTGAAAGTAAGAAGTTGGCAGTATGAGCTTTCATAGACTTAAGACTTCTTCCTTAGATGCATTTGGTGGAGTAGAAAGCCAGGGACAGGCCTATATATGCCTGGTGTGTGAGAATGTCAATTCAAATTCCAAATCCTTTGTGTATGGAAATGAAGTAGCAAATCCAGTTTTAACTATGGTTGTGAACAAAGGCAGAAAACTAGCCTTTGTGTATGGAAATGGTGGCAAGCCCAGTTTGGCATTGGAACTCCACCAAATGCATCTGAGGAAGTAGTCTTAAGTCTACGAAAGCTCATGCTGCCAACGTCTTTCTTTCACTTAGTCTCAAAGGTGCTACAAGATCTATATATACTGATTCTACAGACTAACATGGCTATATCTTTGAATTCTACCACTCATAGAACTGTATGTTAGACAACAAAATGGAAATCATAAGAAGTGGAAGCCTTCAAGTGATTTCTAGAAGGTTCACAATGTCTTTGTTTCCTTATGCAAGTTACCTGACCTGCTTGTTTTATTTCACATGTGCATATCATTAGTTTTAAATAAAAATGTTACTGAAACATGTTGAACTATTCTTCTTTGTGGAATCTATCGCTACTCTCTCCATACTACTTCTGCCTCTGGTACTAAATTTTCTGTTATAGAACCAATGCAACACAGCTACTTCATCAACTGAGAAGTCACACTGTAAAATTAATGAATGGAGAAACAATCCACTGGCTTTATTATGCCTACCTCCACCTCACAGATGTCTCTGGCTTCCCTTTCCAATATATCTTTGGTTTGTGACATTGACTCCTCCAAAGGAGAAACAGTCAGTCATCTTAAGGTTCCCTGCTACCTTACAAAAACCTTCTCTTTTACCCTTGTTGCCCACTTAGGAAGCAGTACATCACTGTGTTGCCATCTCTCTCTCCCCACTACTTCCTTCCTATACCTCCTGAAAACCCATACCAAGAATGGCACCTCCTGGACAGTGGGTATCCTATACACTGTCACTCCCAGCTGGCTAAAGTAAGCAGGAGAGCAGGCTGGAGAGACAGATCAGGAAAAGAGGTCTCCATGATGGTACTATGAAACTATAACCAAAGATGGAAGGGCAAGAACCTTTCTCCTATTCTTGGACCTTGGCATTTGAAACACAAGTCTTAAGAGCTGGGGGCAGGGGTGGAATCCCAGGCTAGAATACAGCCTGTGTCCCAAAAACAATCCACAAACTTCAAGAGTGGAGTAGACGGCTATGATAATCCAGGGTCAATGTGGAGCTGGACATGGTTGGTGTACATATGTGAATGGATCACTAGCCTCATTCAGGCATGACTTAACAAGTATAGATCAACATGTAAACAGGAGCATCCACTCCATCCCCTTCCAGTGTTGCCTTCAAAGAAAGAGACAAGTCTGAGAAGAAGTCCTATTTCCTATGCAGAATCACCAACCAGTACTTCTTCACACAATACTTTCCCTGTGAAAAAAGCAAGGGTATATACTCCCTCTTTGTGGATTGATTCAAACTGGGCAGGTAATGTCTAAGCTTGGCTACTGTGTTACAATGTCCGAATTCTAGGAGTCTTTGTAGCCTGGGAATGGAAGCATGGCCTCAGACCTCTCAGGAACATTTGCTGTCAAATGTCTGGAGCAGGAGTAGGCAACCTTTCCCCTTTAAGGGCCGAGGGACTTCAGCCCCCAGAATCCCAGGAGCTATTGGCCAACATGGGACTATTGGCCAACATGGCTGAGGCTCTGGGAGCTGAAGTCCCTCGGCCCTTAAAGGGGAAAGGTTGCCTACCCCTGGTCTGGAGGATAAATGTGAAGTTGCTCCTATTCTGCCTCCAAATAGAGATGAAAGCACTTGACCAGGGGTAGGCAACCTTTGCCCTTTAAGGGCCGAGGGACTTCAGCTCCCAGAAGCCTCAGCCATGTTAGCCAATAGTCCCATGTTAGCCAATAGCTCCTGGGATTATGGGAGCCTAAGTCCCTTGGCCCTTAAAGGGGAAAGGTTGCCTACTCCTGCACTTGACAATGAGAAGGGAGTCAGTAGCCCAAGCAAACATAACCAATGGTAAGAAATACTGGGAACTGCAGTCCAACCATATCTGGAGAGCCAAGGTGATTCTCATCACTGACTTAAGAGTAAACCCAGTTTGGAGATATATATATTTTTGGCCTTGTCATCTTAGTTCTCAGGAGTTTGAGCAAGAACTCATAAGCTATACAAAAGTCCAGCTGAGAACAGAGGTCACATGTTGCCTACCTCCTGGGGTTATAATTAATCACACATAATTCCCTGTATCTACAGAAGGAAAGTCAGCTGCTTGCTGAACTGATGGGGGGGAAAGGGGGGGGGGAATGAATTCAGTTCTGTATAAAAATTTGGCATACTGCCAGACAAGCAAAGTGACTATAGACATGCAAAGTTTGAGCACCCACACAGCTAAGTGCTTTTGTAAGCATATATTAATTTGTAATGCGCCTTTACAAACCATTCTTGAGCATTATTTTTTAAAAATAGGGATGCTGCAAAAAAAATGAAAATTTTCTGTCATTAATGAATAGTCCATTGTGCACTGAGACAATTATAAATGATAATCCTGAAAAGTTTCCACTAAAGTGAACAACAAACCAAAATCAGAAGTTTTATTTCCAGCAAGTCCTTTAAAAAAAAGTTTCCTTGCACTCTTTTTAATGGATAAACAACACCCCAATCAGTTAAATTAAGAAGCACAGGAAAGAGGGCCTCCTCTGTGGTGGCTCCTCAGCGAGTGCTTCGCCTTCCAATATCAATCCACTTGTGTATTCTTTTGAGACCTGCTTTTGAGAACCTGCAAAGAGCTCATATACTCAGGAAAATCAACTATATCAAAAGAGAACTATAGTTCACTGTCATTAAACACAACTAAAATCCCACAAAATTGATGCAAGCTTTTGAATTCTCCAGATTGCCTACAAATTGGTACATTTAAACTTACTGTTATTGTAATGCATCTTATTCATCAAAGCCATGACCCTCAGAAGCAGCACAGAATTTCTTAATCAGGAGCACAATAATAAAAAACCCTGATGAATTTTACATTTACCTCTCAAACCACCATCATAATTGAAACAATTCCTGCCAAGCTAATCACATCACACAAAGGAAGAAGGGAAGGCGGGGGGGGGGGGGGGGAGGAAGGTGGCAGCACATCTTTAAGACTAAATGGTTTTTATTTTAGCATGAGCTAACGTAATCTACAAATGACAAGTGGGTTTCCAATATGGTCATCATTTAATCCAGTTGTCATTGTGTGCCTTGAAGTTGTTTCTGACTGTATTGCATCTGACAAAGTGGGTTCATATGTTGTTATCTAATTAATTATATCCTTCCTTTCTCCCAATACAGAGACTCAAGGCAGCTAACAAAGCATTTGAAACAATATAAAAGCATTAAAATGTAGGGGTTGAGACTGCCATGGTTGCCTTGTCCGACGATCTGCGTCTGAGCATCGACAGGGGTAGTGTGACCCTGTTGGTGCTCCTACACCTCTCAGCGGTTTTTGATACGATAGATCACAGCGTCCTCTTGGACCACCTGAGGGGGTTAGGTATCGGAGGCACTGCACTCCAGTGGTTCTGGTCCTTCCTCTCAGGTAGGTCCCAGAGGGTGCTGCTCGGGGACAGTAGCTCCAGTAAAAGGGAGCTCACCTGTGGGGTTCCACAGGGTGCTATTCTGTCCCCGATGTTATTTAACATCTATATGAAGCTGCTGGGTGAGCTCATTCGGAGCTATGGAGCTGGGTGTTATCAGTACGCTGATGACACCCAGATCTATTTCTCAGTGTCTCATTCGTTGGTCTCAAATTCCAATAGTGTCTCCTTTCTCAATGAATGTCTTCGGGCAGTAATGGGCTGGATGAGGAAAAACAGATTGAAGCTGAATCCAGACAAGACGGAGGTGCTCACGGTAACGGCCCCGAAACCAAGAATGGGTTGCAACCTCCAGTCCTGGATGGGGTCACACTCTCCTCCAGTGACTGTGTTCCTTGACTCGTCGCTCCTGATGATAAATCAGGTAAATGCTGTTATCAGCTTCAGTTGATACGCCAGCTGCGACCTTTTCTGGAAGTAAGGGTCTTGAGACTGTTGTGCACGCACTGGTAACCTCACGTCTAGATTTCTGTAATGTGCTCTACATGGGGCTACCCTCGTGCTTGGCTCAGAAACTACAGCTAGTACAGAACATGGCAGCCAGTGTAGTGTCGGGAACATCTAGGAGGGACCATATAACTCCGGTTTTAAGGTCCCTCCACTGCTGCCAATAAGTTTACAGGCCCAGTACAAGGTGTTGGTTATCACCTTTAAAGCCCTAAATGGCTTGGGTCCAAACTATCTCAGGGACCGCCTTTTCCCTTATAATCCTCCCCGCGCACTCCGTTCCTCTGGCAGGAATTTGCTGCAGCCACAAAGAGCTAGGCTTGCGGCTACCTCCCCGAGGGCTTTTTTGGTTGTTGCCTCTAGATTATGGAATGGCCTGCCGGATGAGATCCATCAATTGACATCTTTAGACAGCTTTAAAAAGGCTGTCAAGACGGATCTCTTCCGTCAGGCCTTTCAGTGATAGATAATCCCGGCCTCAGGAATCCCTCTTGCAAGAGGACTTCTAGGTTCTTAGTTTAAACACCTAAAATTGGAATCGCAGCCACATTGTGAGATGTTTTTACATTATTCTTGTTTTATATTGTATATTTTAATTTTGTAATGGATTTAATAACTTTTTAAGGGGGGGAGGGATTCAGATTTTACTTTTGTATGTTATATTTTATTGTTGTTAGCCGCCCTGATTGATCTCAAAGGAGCGGGATATAAATACATTATTATTATTATTATTATTATTATTATTATTATTATTATTATTATTTAGATATAAAGTTTAAAAAGCAATTGAGTAATTTTTAAAAGTTAAAACATGTACACATTAAAAATATTAAAATGAATTTAAAAATTATATACAAACCTTGACATCTGAACTGCACAGCAATTAAAAACCCAACCCTTGTCAGTCTGAAAAAGCCTGACAGCGCAAAAATTTTTTTACCTGCTGCCTAAAGAAGAGCAGGGATGGAGCCATCGTGTCCTTTCTAGGGAGGAAGTTCCAGAGCCTGGGAACAGCCACCGAGAAGGCTCTCTCTTTTGCTCTCACCAAACGTGCCCAAGAAGGTGGTAAGGCAAAAAGAAGGGCCCCTCTGGATGATCTTAGTACCCTAATGGGCTCATAAATAGAGATACAGTCCTTCAAATTACCTGGACCCATGCATGAAAGCTCATGCTAAAATAAAAACCATTTATTCTTAATAGTGCTGCCACATTCCTTTTCTTCTCCCTCTCCTTTCCTCCTTTTTATGCTGCAAGAGATTAACCCAGCTACTTCTTTGAACATCACATCATAGAAAGTGTTTCTTACAGAGAGGTAAACACACACACACACATACCTGCAAAAGAACCCAGGCACCAATGTTTGAAGTGTGGCTTGAGAAGAGAGGGGACATTACACAGGTTACCTACATGCACTGGATGCCTACTAACTGCATTCACACCTGTGGGAAACATTTCCAACCATACGTAAAGCATCACAGATGTTATCTGCTCTGTGGGTGAGGCAAAGACAGCCAGCATGGCGTAATGGTTTAAGAGTTCGATTATACACAGAGACCAGGGTTAGATTCCCTCCTTGACCATGAAACCCACTGGGAGACCTTGGGCAAGCCACATGCTCTCAGCCTCAGGGAAAAGCAATGGCAATTTCCTGTTGCCAAATCTTGCCAAGAAAATCCCATGAAAGCCTTAGGGTTGCATAACTCAGAAATGACTTGAAGGCATATAACAACAACAACAACAGGTGAGGCAATCTGCAAATGATAAGAGACTTACACCATTTGGTGAAGGGGCCTCCCTCCCATTTCTTTTTTGAAAAATTGGCATAACTGCCCATAATGTTTTAATTGCCTTGGTTATGTATTTGCAGTTCACAGTTATTATCCATGGGCCAGGAGGGTAAAAAGGCAGGACACAAATTTAACCAATAGCAAGAAATAAAAATGCCTCCTTGTTCTAGCTTTGAAAACACACCACTGACACACTGGAGGCTGTCAGGTGTCCACAGCAGGAGCAACATTTTTTGCTGCCTGAGTCTTGCCTTTTTCCAATTCGCAGGATAACCACCTCTGTGTCCCTTAAACCTGAAAGTATGAGGTGCAATGCTAAACCACAGTCAAGACAGAGGCATGGGTCCTGGTCTTTTTAGGCCAGAAGACAGTCACCACCCAAAGGTGTCTGCAACACACGGCTGATGCATATTTGTGCAGAAACAAACCCTGTTGCTTTTTGCTACCGATCCACTCTTGCACTTCTCTGTTCAGCAGCATTTTAAAAAGTTTAAATGAATTACAGCTGAAAATATGGCACTGCCATCTGGTTTCAGAAAGCGAGGCTCTGGTTTGAAAAAAGCAATGATCAGGGAATAAAATGAAAGCCCTTGCTCTCCCCTCCCCAACACCATTTTTTTTTTTTTTTTTGGTACTAACCTCACTTTAATCATTGCCAAAGAGCATGAAGACAACCCTGCGTCCTCCCACAAGGAAGCCTTGGGCCTCACAAACTTGGCAAGCACTCTCTTGCACAAAAAGATCAGCAGGCAGAGGCTGCATCAAAATAAGAGTCCCTCCATCCCCCAAAGAAGAACAGGATGCATGTCTTCTGCACTCCCTGAAGCACCATTTCTGCGCAAGCCGCTTTCTCTTCCTTCCAGTGGTTTTCATGGTGGGTTTTGGTTTTTTTGGCTAGAGTGGGTCTCCCTTAAGTTTTGCTGCTCTCTTTTGTCAAGAGGGAAAAAATGAGCTTTGCTTCTCCCCATGGATTAGCTTGTGGCTAAGAGATCAAAAAGAAAAAGAGAGAACAGAACTAGGGGTACTCAAAGGATGCTCAGAGGTCCTTTCCAAAAGCCAGAGCTAGGGGTATGTGCCCCGCTTAGCCATTGCATCAGTAATCCACATAACTGGGTGTGTATGTGTGTGTAAGTGTGTGGAATCATCATACTGCACAGAGACAAAAGCAGTAAGCTGGCACTCTGCCCAGGATGCCCACGTGGCTGGTTTTCTAGCTTGCCCTGCCAAGCATTTGTTTTTGCTTTGTAAAGTGCTCACCTTCACAGCCAGTCAATTTTAATAGCCCAAGCAACCAAGTCATCCCTTTGGTCTAAAAGACAGTCCCATTCAGCAATCGATATGTAAATCTATAAGGCAAGAACTCTGTTTTAACATGGAGATACCAGAATAAATTGGGTGTGCAGATTAAGGGCCTTATTTTACGTTTCTTGTATTAAGATTTCCAAGTGCAAGTACTAGCTTGACTGCCACACATCTGTTTTCACAGGGGAGAGGAAACTGAAAAATGCAGTTAGCTCCCTGGAAGAGAAATCATAGAATGAAAGAGCACGCATGAGTTGGAAAAGATAGCAACGTTTCAAGCAGGAAACCCATCTCAACCGCCATGTCCATTTTTAAGAGGTCCAGAAGCAAAGGAGAACTTTTAAACCATGCATTTTACCACTTTGCACGTATTGGCACAGAATGGAATCATAGAATCATAAGGTCAGAAGGCATCCCAAGGGCCGTTTGTTATTACTATTGTTGTTGTTACTGTTATCATCATTGTCGTCATCATCATCCAGCTTTTATCCAAAATTGGGACACAAAACAGCTTACAAATTAAAAAAAACATTGAAAAGTGAGCATTAAAATAGAATTAAACTAGTACAGTATTAAAGCACATAATTCACTGAAAGAATAAAATGCAATTTAAAAATGCTTAAAAACAGTATACATTAAAACAATTAAAAATATTATAACACATTAAAACAATAAAATGTTTTAATTTGTTAGCAGAAGGACAGCAAGGATGGGGCCATCCTGGCCTCTCTGGGGAGGGAGTTCCAAAGTCTGGGAGCAGCCCCTATGAAGGCTTTCTCCCTTATTCCCACCAAATGAGCTACAGAAGGTGGCAGGACAGAGAAGAGGACCTCTCCAGATGATCTTAAAACCCTAATGGGCTCTGTCTAGTCCAGGGGTAGGCAACCTTTCCCCTTTAAGGGCCAAAGGACTTCAGCTCCCGGAAGCCTCAGCCATGTTGGCCAATAGTCCCATGTTGCCCAATAGCTCCTGGGATTCTGGGAGCTGAAGTCCCTCGGCCCTTAAAGGGGAAAGGTTGCCTACCCCTGGTCTAGTCCAACCCCGTCTTGCAGAACAATTAACAGTTTCTTCCTCTTCAGGAAATGAGCAGTCCTCCTAATCTTATCAGTACAAATTTATGGAGAAGACTGGGTTGAATACAAGTCCCTACACAACAACCATTCACACATCCTTCAGCAGAACCATCTCTTTAAAAACCTGTATTGTCAAACACGCTTTGGTAGAAATCCTACTGTTATTTCCAACTAGAGTGGGGCCACTGAATCAGTGCGATTGACTTATGTGCTGGCTCACTATTCAACAACTCGTTCAATGGGCCAATTCTAGTTGGGACTAACCAACAGGATTCCAGCCTTTGGGTGGCAAACCATGTGGCCCAAGGTTAGTGCAACATAGTGGTTAAGAGAGCAAGGAGAGCACATTATGCAGCTTGCATGCTCCATGTGGTCCACAAGTGATCCAGTGCATCTCCCCACTGACCCCTCCCAAACTTGCAGTACCACCCTTCAAATTTGGCCGGTCCCCTCTTTTTTGGTCCCAAACAATCCTTGAACAGACTTTAAATCAGTACAGTATGCTGTTTCAGAAAGTGGCCCCCTCAAAACACAAAGGAGAAAACCATAAAACCTCAAAAGGCTATTAGAAGTGATGTAACGTTGCCTCAATGGCTGCCATAAAGGCATGACTGCAGCCCTCCAGAGCTCTGGAGGAACCAAACTGCCAGGTGTGCCCTCCCCCCAATCCAGTTCCAGTGTACAGACCCTTAAAATAAGCATTCAAACATCTGATCGGGCCTTGGTGAAAATCTTGGTTAAGGTACAAATCACTTGGTCTCAGTCAGGCCACATCTCCAAAACAGGACAGTCATGACAGCTCGCTTTACAGCTGTCTGTATATATTATTTTTGCACACAAGTCAACAATGCTGTTGTTATCAGTGTTGTCAGTAGCAATCAATGGGATTTGTATGTATGCATGCAGAATGCTGCCCTTCAGATGTTGGATTGCAAGTTCCAGCAGACCCAGCCAGCATAGCCAATGGTGAGGAATGCTGGGTTGTACTCCAACAACATATGAAGGACCACACAATTCCCACCCCTTGTTTAGACGCAGGCAACATTTTTCACACCAATACATCACTCTACTTTGCATACTAGGTTTAAAATAGTAAGTAAATAAAACAGGGCAACTGTTGGTAGTATGAAAACAATATACAATACTTAATTTATTCTCTCTCTCTCTCTCTCTCTCTCACACACACACACACACATTTAAAAGTGTTCAAGTTTTATCACCCAGACCAATGGCACATACAAGGACTTTTTAATCTGATTGATAGGTGACTCAGTGTTAATGGCATTTGTGGAAACATCTACCCCCTTTCTGATGATGCTTTTGCTGCTGTGTGTCTTCAAGTCATTTCACACTTATGACAACTCTAACAGGAACCTATCACAGGGTTTTCTTGGCAAGATTTATTCGGACCGAGTTTGTCACTGCTGTCCTCTGAAGCTGAGAGAATGTGACTTGTCTAAGGCCACCCAATGGGTTTCCATGGCCAAGTAGGGATCCAAACCCTGGTCTCCAGAGTACTAGTCCAATGCTCAAGGTACTATACCATGCTGGCTCCCATTGAGGCATATGCATCTGAATTATTTTTAAAATATGCTCTGTTCTAAAAAAAAAAAAAAAGTATGTATGTGCCTTCAAGTTGCCTGTTGACTTATGGCAACCTCATGAATTTTCGTAGGGTTTTCTTAGGCAACGAATACTCAGAAGGGGTTTTGTCAGTTCCTTCCTCTGAAATGTAGCCTACAGCACCTGATATTTGTTGGCAGTACTAACCATGGTTGACCCTGCTTAGCTTCCAAGGGATCTGTTGCTTTAGGGCAGAGGTAGGCAACCTTTCCCTTTAAGAGCCGAGGGACTTCAGCTCCCAGAATCCCAGGAGCTATTGGCCAACATGGGACTATTGGCCAATATGGCTGAGGCTTCTGGGAGCTGAAGTCCCTCGGCCCTTAAAGGGGAAAGGTTGCCTACCCCTGCTTTAGGGTATATACTCTTTCTTTATTCAATCTGTTAAGAAACTTTACTAGATTATTAATTTTGACTGAGATACAAAGGGCCTACGTACATTCTGGAGTGTATGCAGAGTGCCTTTTGCACCCACTCCATATTGTGTAACTCCTTGAAAAGCCACACTCAAAATGATAGGTGACACTAAGCAAATCCTTCCCCCACACACTCCCATTGTCCACAGCAGTGTTTCATGATGTACAAGGGGCTGTATGCAGAAAAATAATTGGAAAATCCCAATGAGTATCAAATAAGGATCGAAAATAAGGAATGGGATTACAATGTGAACAGACAAATAAATAGTGGTGTCTATTCACTGTGCCAGTGTGTTGTAGTGGTTTGTGTGTTGAATGATGAGTCTGGATACCAGGATTCGATTCCCCGCTTGGCCATGAAATCCTCTGGATGGTCTGGGGCAAGTGACATGCTCTCAGCCTCAGGGGAAAGCAATGGCAAACCTCCTTTGAATAAATCTTGCAAAGAAAAGCCCATGACAGGGACCCCTTATGGTTGCCATAAGTCAGAAATGATTTGAAGGCACACAACAACAACATCACAATGAGAAAGCCAATGTGACGCAGTGGTTAGTGTTTTGGGGTATGACACCAGGAGACCCTGCTCAGCCATAATAACCCCCTGGAAAAGTTACACTCTCTGTCTCAGAAAAACGTAATAGTAAGCCTCCTCTGAATAAATCTTCCCAAAAAGACCCTAGGATAGGGTCGCCATGACTTGAAGTTAGTTGACTTGAAGGGACATATCAACAAGTCACAAAGAAAAAGAAAAAGAATCTCTTTAAATATATAAATGTATCTAGTTTTTAAAAATAACCTAAATTAAATCACCATGTGGGATCAAATCATAATATTAACTGACGAAAAATACATGTTTTCAATGTATTGATCCTCCCCATAACCTGATTATCATAACTATTTCACCTTTCCTGCCCTTTAACATTCTAGTACATCTGCTGGCTTGTAATCTTCTAATTTTGGATGGGATGATAAAGAGGTAGCCATGATAAAAAGTTTAATCATTGTCAAGTATTGGACCCAAGTACCTTAATTGGCTTAAAGGTTCAAGGAAAGAGCCAAAACAACTTGTGCAACCTTTTAGCACTACAAAAATCTGCTCCTGAGCGAGTGTTAACACTTGGCAGCTTTAGACAGAATTAATGCCAGTTTCAGAGGAAGAATTGTAGCGGATTGCAATGTAAGAGAAAATGAAAGATATTCTCAAATACATCATTTTTAGCTGGGGAAAAATCATATTCAACTAAAAGTAAACATAAGATTTTATTCCAAATCCTGATTTTACAGTCATTGTCTATAGCAACTGTGTCCATAACATTCTAATTCTCAAGAGTGCTACTTTCTAGTAAATGGTACATCTGTCAAACTTCAGGAAACATCTGGGAAAATCATTGAACAAAAAGTAGCAAGTTGAAAACTTTTGTTTCATAGAGTTTTTGCTTCACTTGTGAAAAATGTAGAATTTGATTTTAGAGATTGCTTAGCTTTGACCCTGTGCAGTTGACATGCAGGGACTCAAGTAAAATAAACAGAATTAGCATATTCACATCTATGCATTAGCTAACCTAGAATCAGTTCAGTTTGCTTAAAGCTGTAACAAGCTTTTGCTGTCATCACCATCACACCTCAGAGCTACTTGCAGCAGTGGATCTGCCACTAAAAGGAGATCGCTGCATGAGGGGATTGCCCTTTGGGAGTAGCCACTTCAGATGCAGAATGAAGGCAAAGGCTGGTCCTCCTAGTTGGAGGGTTGGTGTTGTGTGCCTTCAAGTAATTTCCTGAGATGGCTGAGTAGGTCTTGGAAATGGTGTTGGAGTCCCTCCTATTTGCTGTCCTGGGGGACTTTAACATCCATGCTGAGAATGCTCTTTCAGGAGTGGCTCAGGACTACATATCCTCCATGACAACCATGGGTCTGTCCCATGTAGCATCTGGTGTCATCCAAGTTGCAACACATGTTTTTCTGTCTTGCATCTATTGATGTTATATTATCCCATGAACCACCCAAGAGAAAATACGAGACCCTCTGGAACTCATTTTCGACACCAATACTTACAATATCACATGAAGTGGACAGGATTCTCCTTTGAAAGAATGTTTTATGTATTAACCTAGAAAAACCATGCTGGATCAGCCTAAAGATCAATCTAGTCCAGCTTTCAGTTCCCACAGTGGCAAACCAGATGCTGGTAGGATGCCCATAAACAGAACATGAGTCCAAATGTATTCTTCCCTTCATGCTTCCCTAGCAGTTAGCACTGAAAAACATATTGCCTGGGCCCTGAAGGTCGTACATAGCCACCTTCATAAGGCTAATAATCACTGATAGCCTTACGTGTCCAGAAAATTTTCCAATCCACAGCTTGTCAATGCATTCTTGTAGCAGTTCAGTTCCTTTTATCTGTCCTGTCTCTTGCGCTCTACAACTTCAGTGGATGTTTCCAGGTTCTAGTAACATACTAGAAAACATACTCCTATCTACCTTTCACCACATCATAAATAACCATATCATGCCTCCTTGTCATCTCACTCAACCTTTTTTTGAAGGTAAACACCAAACATTGTAATCCATACCTCACAGGGAAACGCTTATAAGCTCCTGATAATTTATCTTACCTTTTCCTCCTGCATTTCAAAATCTACATTATCTTTTTGAGAGCCTAGACTTGTATTCCCAAAAAAGAAATTAGTTACATTCCTCAGGGCTGCACTCCCTAGTCAACGTTTTCCTTGAGATATTCTCAACACAAGATATAGAAGAGACCTCAAGGGCCATCCAGTCCAACTCCCTGCTATGCAAGAAGACACAATCAAAACACTCCCAGGATTCCACCTCACCCCAAGCAGCAGGCAGTGTGTTCCATTGTCAGACAGCTACCAAGAAGTTCTTCCTAATGTTGAGGTGGAATCTCTTTTCCTCTAGTTGCATCCATTGTTTCAAGTCCTAGTCTCTGCAGCAGCAGAAAACTGCAGCAGCAGAAAACAAGTTTACTCCATCTGCAATATCACATCCCTTCAAATATTTAAATATGGCTATTATGTCACTCCTTAACCTTATCTTCTCCAGGCTAAACATTCCCAGCTCCCTAAGCACCTCCACATAGGATGTGGTTTCCAAACCTTTGAAGACGTTTACAAATGTGAAACTTATCATGATTCGTTTCTGTGGATCTAACCTCTTTCTCTGTTATAAAGATATATGTATCTTAAAACAACAAAAGCATCATCTGATACAAAATGTAGGCCTGTGACTCTACCATTGCCACTTTTCTTCTCCTGTATGATTTTTTAATCATTTTTGGCCTGATGAAGAAGCCAATGGAACTTGGAACGTTTGCATGATATATTTTGTGCATTTTGGTTGGCCAATAGACTATCACTCTTTTGTGAGGTTTGGATTTTATAGCATTTTAAAAACAATATGGCACCCACAGAGCTGCCATACAAGTAACATCTGCTGAAATTCCCTTTTCTACACAACTACTAAAGGTACAGGAGCCTTGTTTCGTATGTCTCCTTATGATATTAGGCATCATTAAGAATACACAGTGAACAAGTAGCAAATTCAGCTACCATGTGAAGTTGCAGTTGCAACACCACAGGAATGAATCAGATTAGGTATATAAAGAAAGCTCTGCCATCACAACAAAAGCACTGTGTTCATGAAATAAAATATTAGATTGAAGATAGATGAGAAGAAGTCTTTTCAGGTTTAAGCTGAATATAGATTACCAATATCCAATTTAACAGGATTTTCTATCCCACAGAGTTGCTTCATCATTTCTGTTACTACACATATAGCCTAAGTATTTTTCCTGCAATGCATTTTAATAAATAATGAATTTTAAGGACCATACCAAGTGGTAAGGTCGCTCTGTATTTTCCACCAAGTTGCACAGGCATATATACTAGTAATCCAATGATGATTAATAAGAAAGGCATTCCAGACTCCTTTAATCTCTACAGCTGACTTTCTGTCAGTTCCCTGACCCCACACAAACTTTTCATGCTTCCTTTCAAAGCTCTCTAAGGCCACACAGAACTCTTCTTTCTCCTGAATACAGGAATTCCAATGTTGGCATAGCTCTGCAACACTCCAATACCTGAAGGTGGTCTCATGCTGCCTTAAAAGAGCCTATCTTTTGCCTCTTACCTATACCTAGCAGGAAAGTGACTTTTGCACACATTCACACAAGAAATGCAACAATAACAAATGAACAAAAACTATGGACAATCCAATTTGTGCATGCACAAAGAGAGAGCATGGAAAATCTATACAACAGGAACATGTTTTAAAGTTTTTCCCCCCTTTCCACAGGCACGCAATATCATCCACTTCACATATTAAAGAACAGCCTGCTTTTCTCCCCAAAGCTGTATTTGGAGAATGTATTTGCAAACTAATACAAACCATCATCAATATGCAGCCAAAAGATAATACAAAGGACAGACTAACCACCAACAATTATGAAGAAAAAAACACCAGGAAATGCACAGGAAGAATTAATATCATCACTTTATACTATGCAGTCAGTCAATATCTAGGAATGGAGCAACCACCACCATAGAACAGTGAAAAGCCAACCCAACTACAGGCATCTGGATTATAGCATTTTAGCTCATATTTAAGAGTGTGTTGAAATATCTCCATGTGGTAAGCTGGTAGTCTATTCTCCCTTGGTTTTAACCCAACTGAGACAGTTTTTAGAAGTTTCATTATACTCCTATCTAATAAATGTGCTACATTTATAAAAGGGGAACACCTGTTCTTACTATATCAGTGAACTATGGTCCCCATACAGCCAAAGACAAGCATAACTGAAACTGATTTTTTTGGTGGATTTTTCAGGCTATGTGGCCGTATTCTAGAGGATTTTATTCCTGATGTTTCGCTGGTATCTGTGGCTGGAACCTTCAGAGAATGCTGGCATAGAAGTGAGCAGGGTATATATATACTGTATGACCCTTGGTTGAGAGAAGGTGATTTATAAGTTAATCTGTGTGTTGTTCTGTTGTTGAATGGCAAGGCCTCAGGGTGGGAAGATATGCAAGGAGGCATTGTATCTATTTACTTAGTGATCAATTGTCTGCTGGGAAACCCCTGACTCTGGGTGGTTTTCCTTTTGCATATGCTGGTCTTGATTTTGGTGTTTTTCAGGACTGTCAGCCAGACTTTGTTTACTTTAAGGGTTTCGTCTTTCCTATTGAAATTGTCCAGGTGTTTGTGGATTTCAATGGCTTCCCTGTGCAATCTGACCCTACAGTTGTTGGTATGGTCCAAAATTTCAGTGTTTTTAAATAGCATTTTATCCCCAGGATGGTTTATAAGGTGTTCTGCTACTGCTGATTTTTCTGGCTGACCCAGTCTGCAATGTCTTGGTTCATGTTTGAACACTGTGTTTGGTGGTCCCTATGTAGAGTTATCCACAGCTGCATGGTATGTGGTAAACTCCTGTGTCTGTGAGAGGGTCTCTCCTGTTCTTTGCTGAGCACAGCATTTCCTGGATTTTCTAGGTGGGTTCGTATATCATTTGGAGGTTGTGTTTCCTCACCACTTTTCCTATTCTGTCTGTGACTCCTTTGATGTATAAAAATACCTTCCCTTTGGGTGGTTGTTTGTCTTCACTCCTCTGGGTTTTTCTGGGTCTGGCAGCCCTTCTGGTATCTGAGCTGAAGTAAACATTCACCTGTACAGCCCAGTCTAGGTGCTTCAATTCATCTTACAGGAAGTGGAGTTCACAGCTCCTTTTTGCCTGGTCTAATAGTGTTTTTATTGTCCTTCTTTTTTGTTTGTTTAGAGTTCTTGTGTGTGTAGGTTTTCTATATATTGTGTGGCCCAAACATTGGTTTGGTTTGCAGATGACCAAAATGACCATCCAAGAATGGCAATGCTTTTTCCTTTTCTTTTTTCATGGTGAATAACTGCAACTGTTGTTGAGATAGTTTTGGACAATGAACCTGATGGTAGCTATTAAAATTTAAAAAAAAAAACAACAACTTGCACAAATAGTATCCCAGATGCCACATTCCATTCTTCCCTTGGTAAGGTGTATATACCCCTTCACTGTATCTAATGTAGAAATGATTTGGGGCAGCTGAGTAGTTGTATAAATCACCTTCTCTCAACCAAGAGTCATACAGTAGTTGTATTCCCACTCCCCTTGTGAATATAGGTCCCTGAGAACTTAGTCTCAGCTGTTTAAGTTATGAAGCTAGAAGAAAGACTGGGCAGCAAGAGAAAGCATGAAAAATTTGGATTGCTTCAAATATATTTACAAGCATATCTCATTTAACAAAGCCTCTGACATAGAAGCTTCTATTTACAAAGTCTTTTTCTACTCACCCATCCCCTCTTCTTTTCCTCTCCATCCTCTGTCTAACTAGTTGTGTTGTTGTTTTTAACAGCACTATCATTGGGGAGATGGTGAAGGGCTGGTGACACACAGACATTCAATTGCCAGCATTGTAGCAGCATATACTACTCAGTTATTCCTACGCTAGTCATCTATGCTTGCCTACAACAGGTAAAGTAACAATTGGTGCCTCCTTATTGAGCAAGAATGAACAGAAAGAAAGGGGGAAAGTGAATTAGCCTGCCTCACCAGCTACCCCCAGATTTATTTATTTTTTAAAGCATAGAGCTATATATTTGGCCACCAAAATAGAACTCCTAGGAAAAGTAGAGGCTAGTGAAAGAAAAAGTCGTATCTTTGAATACATTTTGGAAGAAACTTTCAGTTGGTCTGTAGACCGATTTTTTGGCTACTTATACACGCTAGCTGTTACAGGCATTCTTTTTCAACCCCACTTCCCCCAAAATCCTTTTATGGAAAAGACTGGGAAAGCCACAAAGTAAAAGGTGTATGTTGCTCATTCCATGTACTAGAAATGAGGTGTGCCCTTGGTATCTGCTGGGGTTTGGTTCCAGGATACTTCCTACCACCACCACCATAGATTCCCAAATCAGTGAATGCTCAAGTCCAATTATATACAGTGTACCTTATATAAAACAGCAAAACCAAGGTTTGCTTTTTTGAATTTTTGTGAGGGGGAGGAATATTTTTGGGCTATGGATAATTTTAATCTGTGAATGCAGAATCTGAATACATTGGGCCAACTGCTCCCACAAGAAGATGAGCTCTAGGTAAGAAAAATGTCTCCAAAGGAATTTTCAAGTGCTTTTCTCTACTATGTCAGAAAATTACTTTAAAAGCACCAAACAATACACTTGAAATTCTAATGAAATTAGATTCTGAGCAGCTGTACACAGTTAATAAATAGGGTTTTTTATTTTTTAAAAATCATATTTTTGTGCAAAACTCATAATGAAAGGAAAAAAAGTTGATTAAAGTGAGTAACCAATATGCAATAAACTGAAAATATATCAATGAGACACCATCTATGTCCAAAAATCCAGGAAAGATTGTAAAAAATTCAAGCAAATGTCCATATGGAGTTGATGTCTATACTGTACATTCAAATGTTGAAAGGGTAAAGAGGAATAATTGGGTGGGTGAGGTGGCCATTTGTCTTTCCAGTGCTGTATTATATGTCATTTAGCCACTGAAAGGACATGTAGAATTCACTTCTGTTGCCCAAAAGTTAATTTTGAAAATGTAGCCAAATAATTTTAAGAGCACTTGTGAAATTCAAAATTGCTCCAAAGCAAAATTAATTTATCAGATGACTTTTCCCCAAAAAGAAACAACCGCTGGGCATAACCACCGCAGATATTTAGAGATGCATGGTGAGAACTGCACCACTAGCTAACATATTGAGACTTTTAATAAATAAACTTTGTGATTCCAACATACATGAAGCAAACGGTTTTGCTGTGTTAAGTGAAGAGTTTAAAATCCATATATTTAATAGGTATAGCAGCCTATTACAAAGCCATAATCCACTGCTCAGGAAAACTAGAACTATAAAATTCATAAATCTATTCATTCATAAAACTCTGATCAAAGTTACTGAATGAGAGCAAATAAATTTTGTTTTTTGCGTAAATTTAATAAGCATTACCAAAAACAGAGGAGATTCTAAGATATTCAAAGCTTCAGGGTCATACCTGGATACCAACACATGTAATAATTCAAGATACCGAATTACTTCTGGGGAAGATGAGAAGTCATACCTATAGCTTAATCCAGTGAATGGGAAAAAACTTGTTATTAGAACTAATCAAAATACAATTGCCCTGTCTGTCCAAGCCTTCCATGTTCTTCCTAGTTTCCACAACTAAATTATCCTGTAAAGATATTAACATGGGAAAATTGATCAAAACATAGGTGCCACAATACTGTAGCCAAATGACAGTGTACCCCAATTGATAAAATGGGGGTAGGGGAGTATTTCTGGGAGTACTTCTATTCTTACACAAGTGAACCTAAACACTTAGGAAGAAGTTGAAGGCTTTCATGGCCGGCATCCATAGTTTTTTGTGGGTTTTTCGGGCTGTGTGGCCATGTTCTAGAAGAGTTTCTTTCTGACGTTTCGCCAGCATCTGTGGCTGGCATCTTCAGAAACGTCAGAAAGAAACTCTTCTAGAACATGGCCACACAGCCCGAAAAACCCACAAAAAAAAAAACACTTAGGAAGAAGCACTATCAGAGCAGAAGTGTCTAATGCACAGAAATGAATACAAATGAGAAATCTAGTACATATCAATAAACAGGCACAGTGAAGCAGACTATTCCATTTGGAGGAAGCCTCTTTAAGAAAACAGGTGATTAAGAGGAACCCACATAAATTTAAAAAAATAAGAACAAAAATTTTGAAAATATTTCAGGTTGGATGAAGAGGAATCCCTCATAAAACAGACACTACTGAAAGTATAATATCAATCTTGAATGTATTAATTTTTTTCAAGGAGTTGAATTTAAAATTTCCCATCTACCCTAATCCAACAATATACCTAATGACAGTGTGTCAACAGATAACAATTTCAAACAAGCAAACAAACTAGTAAAATGTGGGCTAGGCAATAGAAATGTTAGGAGAATTTGTAACTGGTTGACCGGCCAAACCCAAAGGGTGCACAGCAATGGCTCCTCTTCATCTTGGAGAGAAGTGACCAGTGGGGTGCCACAGGGCTCTGTCCTGGGCCCAGTGCTATTCAACATTTTTATCATTGGTGCCTTTCTAAAGAGCAATTTGATGGTGTGTCTCTGCAAAGCTGCATTATTTTTTGTAGAACAGAACTAGAGACCATAACAAAACTCCTATGTGTCATGCAATATGAGAGCAAGCATGGAAATTCATTGAAAGCTAGACCAACTCCTGAATCCTCTCCCTCATAATTCACAAAATGTAGTTCTGCATAACTTAGCACTTGCTTATTTTAATTTCTTAGACTTCAAATAGAATGTTACTAATAAATAAACCAAAAGACTCTTCACATGGAATTACAGGAATATGTGCATTTTGCTGCGGGGGGTGGGGGTGGAGTTGACTAAATAAGGGTTCTTTAACATATACACAAAAACAATCCACACAATACCCGTAAATAAATTTACAATAGCACACAAAAGTTTGGATGTATCTCTCTCATCTTAGGAAGACAGGATAAAGCTTTCTATTTACAGGCTCTAAGGATAAGCTAAAAGGTAAACAGAGCAGTTACTCCCCCCCCCACACACACACACACTTCCTTAACTCTGATACTTGTAGAATTTGCTCATTTTGTTTGTTTCTTGGCAAAGAAAATGACCTAAGAGAAATTATCAGGCTTTCTGGGCTCTGTGGAAGGACTCTTAAGGCAGAAATGATGCCTGCTGGGAAAAGGCTGATGTCAGCTCTTAAGAGCTCCCTGCAAGGATAAGGGGGCCTTTGTTTTCAGCTGAACTGTGAAAATGAGAAAATACCTCCAGCCTGACAAACAAGAAACCCACACAACATAGGTCAGTCCTAAGACCTCTGTTTAAAGGGACAACACTTCATTAGTGTTACACTTGCACTGCAACACCCAGACTTTTTAAGGTAGAACAGAAGCCATTCCAAAATAATAATAATAATAATAATAATAATAATAATAATAATTTTATTTATATCCCGCCCCTTTGAGATCAATCAGGGTGGCTAACAATAGTAAAATATAACATACAACAATAAAATCTAGTTCTCTCCCCCCCCTTAAAAAGTTATTAAATCAGTTAAATAAATCTGATGAGACTTTGCAAGCATATGAAACCCAAATGACAGCTGGTATGGGCTCTCCTCTATTCCTCACCAAGGTCTGTATGAGCATCTTTACTGAAACAAGAAGTACGTAAACCCCTCCAGAGAGTGGGAAATTTCATATACTGGATGAGCTTAACAGGATCTCAAAAATCTGATGATTTGTTAATAGAAGACAAAGAAAGATGCTAAAGTTTGGCATTCATGACTAAGTATGCCATTTCTTGTCAGCTCAGTATCATTAATACTTTGGAAAATTCATGAAAGGTGACTTCTGACATAAGCGTAGCATCAGGACAAAGCCCACTGGCTATAGTTGACAATTTCATGTTCTATGATTTTCAAAGGACTATTGCCAGCCTGTTCTCCCTCTACCTAAATCTCATGGCCATTCGCAATTAGAACAGATGAATTGAAATAATAGGAAATTAGTAAGATAACACTTAAGTTTGATTGATTAAATGAGTCTATTTTGGGTTGGGCCAACTGGACTGAAAATCTAATTCTATACACACAGCTCATGTACAAATACATTTAGAGAAATATTCTATTAGGCATTCTCATTGCCAAAACAGTTAATATCACCTTCAGACTATCTCTGTGCCATACTGAGATAAGTGTATTTAGGGAAAACGTATAAAATAGGTTTTTCCATAAACTGGATCAAAACACATTTTTTTAAAATTCCCAACAAATTTTTATTCTCAATTACTTGTTCAGGGATTGCAAAGTGGTTTATTCTTGTTTATCATTTAGTGATGGAAAAGTTCTGATGTAAACTAGACTTTCTATAAGCTGAAAAAGTTTAAAAGTTGTATCCAACAAATTAAGTTATCTCTCATACTGCTATCCTTTGGATTTTAAGCATGACGTAAAACTGCCAACACCAACTGCAGGACACCCTTACAATATGAACTCAGCATAAAGGGAAGAGGCACATGAAAGCAGATTATAACATGCCCCCATCCACAAAAGGAGGGATTTAAAAGTGAACATTTTGCTACCTCAACTCTTTATCAATTGTAGATGGTTGTTGTTTCTTCTTAAGAATAGCAAACAATGCAAAGTCTCTTCCTTCTGAATCCTGACAAATAGGAGGTGCACCTGGTGGGTAGCTCTCAGTCCAGAAAGTGAAAGGGTGACTTGTTTTGAACAAAGATGCACTCCTATTGAAAGAGCAGATAAACAATTTGGGATAATAATTTTGGATGCAAACATCTCTTGGGAGGCCAAGGTAGCCATAGTGGGTATGAGTGCTGTCTTTCAATCGCACCTTGCTTGCCAGCTAGAGCCCTCCTTGCACCAAGAGAGCTTGATCACAATGATCTATGATGTACTCTATGAAGGGCTGTCCTTGAACACACTACAGAATGGATAGCATGCATTCAGTTACTAAGCGGCGTGCAAAGCCAATGCCATACTGTCATCCTTAGTGATCTGAACTGGCTGCAATTCACTTCCAAGGTAACTGAAAAATAGTGGTGCTAACTTGCAAGACTTTAATAGTTTGAGGCCAAGTACTTCTTCTTCTTTGGAGGTCTTCAAACAGAGGCTGGATGGCCATCTGTCGGGGATGCTTTAATTGGGAGTTCCTGCATGGCAGGGGTTGGATTGGATGGCCATTGCGGTCTCTTCCAATTCTATGATTCTATGATTCTACTTGCTGTAGCCCTTGTTCAAATATGTACCACCCAGGCTTTGAGATCTTTTGAGGGGGCCCTGCTTGTTGTCCCACCAGTCGGTGATGCCCTGTGAGTGGTGATCTAAGCAAAAAGTCTTCATGACTGTGATCTCCTGAGTATGGAATTTCTTCCTTTTGGAGATGAATCAAGCGTCTTCAGTTTCGCTGATTACTTAAGAAACTTCACTCAGTTTTATGAATTACTTGAGACACATCTCTTTTCCAGGGCCCCTGGGTTCTTTTGATGCTGGCTGAGACTTTAGAATCTTTTGTTTGTTTTAACATTCTCAGTTGGATACAATGAATATACAGAGTTTTGGATACCCTCTTTGATTAATACAGTATTTGTTTTTACTTTTCCTTATACAGTAATCTGTGATTTTTTTTAAAAAAAATGAATAGTGGTATATACATTTAGTAGAATAATAATAACCAAATTAATAACTATGAAAGACACTTGAATTATTAATTTATTTTTCACTTTGTAACCAAGACATTTTACATCTGACTTGTTTTAGCAGACTTCAGCAACATTTGAATTCTCCATCTTATTTGTAATTCCATTCAATGTTGCCAATAAGTTAGCAGGCTTTTCCATATTCTTTAAGTATGTAGTTCAAAGAGCATCTAAACATTAAATGTAGGCCAAACTGTATCTGGGCCTTGCCAAACATAACACTGTGGCATATATGTTTTGTATGATACTGTGTTTCTCACATTTTTAGTGTTTACTTAATTTTTATCCACTAATGAAAACCTTTCCTATGGTTTATATGAGCACTGTATCAGATGTCAGAAAGGCAGCACACAATTCCAGATAATAATGAAACATTAAAAACTCTCTCCATCTGCAACGTCCCATATTGCATAAACAGCGAGCTATTATCATGGCCATTGTACATATTTGGCACCATCACATTAAAATGAAAGTGTCAGTTTTGGAAAACATACTCTTATTTTATAGTTCCAGAAAAGTGAATCTGAAAATGTCTCATAGCTGTAACATTTCCAGTTCCAACTACCTGCATTAAATGAAATACACTACAGAATTCCCACATCTATTTTAGTTCCAACATGTTGTGAATCTTGAATTCCCTCCTGCTTCCAAAATGATGTAATAATGCAAACATGCCACAGCTTTTCCTATATAAGCAGGCAAAACTTTGCGTTTTCATTTTTTCTCTCTCAAGTATGGCAAATCTCATTATGAAAAGTGATTTTAAATACAATAGGTTAAAAAAAAACTAAAAAAACCCTCAAACCGAAGGACAAAACAATCTTTCACTGCTTCGGAGTGTGCATTGCTCTGGTGCTGCAGCTCTTACTAGCAATGAATTCTAAGCCTGTAGTCTGCAGGCCTCTGACTAAGACTTCTGTGATTTATTTGAGGATAAAATACCTCAGTCCACATCTCATGACTGAATACAACAATCCAAAGCTGGGTGGAATGTGTGGAATGTGTAGTGCTTCTTGAGCTGAGGCAGCAGGGGAAAGCACAGTTATCAAGCTGGCTCTGACTGAAATACTGTACTCCAGTCCCTTCCTCCAGTCAGGAATGAAAAGAATTCTCTCAGCTTCTACTTCATGCCAAAAAGAGTAACATTTCTAGGAAGGAGAATGGATGGAAACTGCTTTCCAGCAGCACACATTGTACCTGCACAGTAAAACACCCTGTTGGCATGTAAAAATGGAAGCACATTTCTCGTGTTTAGTAACAACTGTAGCTTGATCAGCTGTTGGTGCGTCCTGTACTGATCAGCTGGTCTAAAATTGCCTGGTCCTTAAAATAAAACAACAACAACAACACTCCATACACATATACACAAAGCTCTTTTTTCCTCTCAAGGTAGGAGAGTCCTAAACCATAGGAGATTACTGAGGGGCAAGTTAAAGCAAATAAAAATGGTATTTTTAAAGATACATAAGCATTTCCTGTCAGGAGGAAAAAGCAGAACGAGCACTTGAAGAGAGTGAAAAATTACAATATTCTTAACTAAAGGTATATACAGTTGTCAGAGCTCTTTCACACTGCAGAATTATAGCTCTATGATTCCACTTTAACTGATGACTGAATTCCATGGAATTCTGGGATTTACAGTTTAGAGAGCGGCATTCAGAATTCTCTGCCAGGGAGCTCTAGTTCTGCTCCAAACTTCAAACCCCAGGATTCCTTTTTTAAAATTATCTTTATTAATTTTAAACAAACCCCAGGATATACAATACACAAGTATAACACTGTATTATACAGTGTTATACTTGTGTATTGTAAAAGGGTCCTTAATCTGTAAAGAGTAAAACCCGCAAAGTCTACACCACGCTTTTTAAAACTGTTTGCTTATAAACCTAAAATATACAGAATCAAAAGTGGTCATAACAGTGCATTAGAAAAGTACATCACCATTCAGTTTAACATTTCAGTTCAAATGTAGCAAGAGATGCCTACAAGCTAAAGAAAGTAATGGGGCTGTCACTTCAAACAGCATTGCCCACTTGGGTTCTTCTTCTCCACCTCCATGACTGGTAGCATCACCTTACGCTGCAGCATCATAAAACTGTTTGCTGGATCCCATATTCCTAAGCAGTGAGGAAATACATACACTTGACCCTCTGTATCCACAGATTCTTTATCCATGGATTCAACATAAATTCCAAAAATCAACTCTTCATTTTACCATTTTACTTAAGAGACAGCATTTTACTATGCCATTGTGTTTAATGGGACATGAGCATCCACAGATTTTGGTATCCATGGAGGATCCTGGAACCACATTGCGCTGGATACCAGAGAGGAAAGGGCACAATTCAACACAACCATTTTTAGTGGCAACTCTACCCATGTCTTCTGTAATGTGTTTCACCACTCAGGTACTATGTACTTGTGATACATTCTAGACTGCCATTTTTCAAAACAATAGCATTTAAATTATAGGAAAAATACACTTAGTGTTTGATAAATGGCAAGAGCATGCATTACTTTATTTGAAAGCAAGCAAATATGAAAAGAAAAAAACTTACAGATGAGGACTGAACATGCGACTCATTTTAGAGACATGTTCATTTTCACAGTCTAGGTCATCATCTCCTTGGTCCATGCTGAACTTCCTCTTGCAAGGACTGATAGGGGGTGGCCCTGTCCTATGGTTGGTCACAGCAGCTGATACTGGGAGGGACTGCATCCTGGGCTCTCCTCTTAGAGCCGCTTCACCTAAGAAAAAAAGAGACATAATAGGCTTAGCTTATTGTTGTTGTTGTTTTTGTGGAAACACATAAAAACATTAGGCAGGATATTCTTTGAACCTTGTACTGTACCTCCTTAAATCAAGGATTTGACCAACCAATAGGAGGCATGCCTTGTCACACTTGTGTAAGAATTTTTAAAATTTTTAGAAATCAAACATTTATGTTCTTAAAACATAGCTTTTAAAAATCAAATACTTGTTAATATTCGGCTTCTAAAACATTGCAGAAAAACACAGAAAGGATGAAGCAGTATAGCTGACTCACCTCAGGTGCACTTTAAAAACCAAACTGACACATCTTGCAAGCATTTTCACTGGCAGACATTCCATTTTTTTTTAATAAGAAGGAACAAGCCAATGCTATATTTCATGCACTTGGCATCATACCTTGGTGACCAATTCCATACAATTTTGTTTTGCTCTTTCTTTCTTTCTCTCTCTCTGTGCAAAGTCAAATATTGTTCCACTATGGATATTACACCTATGTTTGGGGAGGGCAATTTCAAAAGCAGAAGCTGTCTTTTTTCATTCAGGGGAGAAACATGGGGACACAAGCCTCATGTAGGGTCATTCTCCTAATGAGGATAAGCGATCTCTGTAAAGCAGTGATAAACATTCGTTGTAAGAGCCTTGTAGTTTGTGAGTGCTTGCATATACAAATAGTCTAAAACTGCATTTCATTGACAGATAAATTTAAACTTTGAAGTGAAATGCTGGGCATGCCATGGAGGGAAGGCCACAGTTTGGCAAAAAATGTCTTAGGGAGGTTAGGATATCTTGCTTGTTCAGCATAAGTTAAGCATTTTCTCTTAAGAACAGTTTATTAATTCCTGGGAGGATCAATTTCTAGGCCTGTCAGGGAAAGCCCGGGCCCAGAAGTAGCTGCATTTAAAGAGAGACCTACAGGGCAATGGGGAGTGGGGAGAGGATTTTACAACTATTTTTAAAAGGAGATCCTCCAAGGGCTCATTTCCACTATGATTTAAAGTGAATTGCTGATTGGATTATATGTCCGTTGTTCCCACATAAAGCCAGTTCCAATCCTACTGCTTTCGGTTTCAGTCACGATGAAGTGAGGCAAATGCAAAAACTCGGTCTTTCCTGACTCTAGCTTTGTGGCGGTTCTTTTGAAAAGAATTTATTCTGAAGTATGTTCAACAAGTGGGAACGATGTTCAGACCTAAATTGCATCTTACTGGAGAGGAGGGACAATGGCAGATGGGTTGGCTGAGGGGTGTCACCCATCCAGCCTCTGGTTGCTTGAAATCTGCCATTTTGTTTGAGCACTGCCTTTTGGGCCTTTACAGACTGCCAGAAATAGTGCAAGTTGAGGCCACTTTAACTGTCTTGGCTAAGTGCTAAGGAATCATGGGAACTGTAGTTTATTTGACACCAGAGCTCTCTGGCAGAGAAGGCTCAAAATACAATTCCCATGATTCCCTAGCACTGAGCCAGGACAGTTAAATTGGCCTCAATTTGCACTATTTCTGGCAGTCCCATGCACATGTGGTGGCTAATTTTTGCTTTTACATCAATCAATTCCTGTGAATCTGGTCATGATAATTTATCCAATGTGTGTCAAGAGGTAAGACAATGGTGTGGTTTTCTTTAGGAGGGGGATCTGTGTTGCTGTTTTTAATTTTATGATAGAATATGTGATTTCTCGTTGTTCCGTAGAACCTCTAAAGTGAGCAAGGGCTCTCCTAACGGGGATTCCATGTTGCCAGAATGATGCATGGTTGCATCACCAATGACGCAGAGATGCAAATCAGATGATTGATATTTTTTAAAAAATGGGACAGATCAATCTGAGCCTGCATCATCTAGCCTGCAAATACCAGTGGGAACTACAATAGAGTCAAAAAGAAGCAAATCCATGAAATAATGAAAAGATCCGCTTTCATAGTAGGAACGATGTCTCAAGTGGAATCGATTCACTGACTTGGAGTGAAAGCAAACTGCAAACCAGTTTTAAATGTCAGTGGGAACAAGCCCTAAGAAGGAGTTTTACATTCTGTCAAAAAGAAGAGCTTTTAATAAT
>CM034703.1:268489514-268500366 GCA_020142125.1 Phrynosoma platyrhinos
GCGTTTCGTAACTTGAAAATATCATAACTAGAGCCTTTCGTAAGTAGAAGTACCACTGTATCGGCAAACCATAGTATACAGAATTTGAATAGAAAATAGTACCCATCATCCTACAACCAACATCCATACTAGGACAAAAACAACAACAGATAGCCCAAACAGAACACAGCCACCATTCAGACACTTAACACTTCTGAAAAACTCAGGAACTGATTACGAGGGGGTACTGTAAAGTAATAATTATCACCTGGAAATTATTATGATATATTGATGACATATTAGATTTTGGATCTGTAAAGGCGATACAATGTTGTGATTTATGTGATGAACTCAGGTTCTGGGAGACTGGCATTGCAAACTGCAGTCAGTTATGGAACATACAAGGTGACCTTAGACAAGTCGCAGACTCTCAGTCTCAATCCCTCGCTGACCAAACCTTGCCAGGAAAATTCCCTAAGTATTGCTATAAGTTGGCAATGGCTTCAAGGAACATAACAACATTGAGAGCAGCATGGAATCCTTCTGTTAAGTAAGGGAGGAGCACTGTTAAGGAGGGCCAAAATACCCTAAAGTCACCAGATCCCATCTGAACTTAGAAGCCAAGTAGAATCAGCCCTCATTAGTACCTGGATAAGAGATTGCCAATGAATACCAAGTTCTCTAGGCTGCATTTCAGAAGGAGGAACTGACAAAACCACAGCTGAGTATTCTTGCTTAAGAAAACCCTATAAAATACATGGGATTGCAATAAGTCAACAGGTGAATTGGAGTCAGACACACAGAGAGAGCGTGAGAGTGCAACATGTTGCAGCCCAAACAACTACAGATTGTTTTGTCAGAGATTTAGTTTATACCAAGTTGCTGTTTGTCCTTTCTGTTTTGTTTTTCTGAATCAGAGAGATGACTACAGAAATCACAGAATCACAGAGATGGAGGAGACCACAAGGGCCATTCAGTCCAACCCCCTGCCACGTAGGAAGACACAATCAAAGCACTCCCAACAGATGGCTATCCAGTCCCTGTTTAAAAACCTCCAAAAAAGGAGACTCCAACACTTTCCAAGGTAGCATGTTCCACTGTCAGACATATCTTTCTGTCTGGATGTTTTTCCTAATGCTTAAGTGGAATCTCTTTTCCTCTATTTGCATCCATTGCTCCATGTCCTAGTCTCTGGAGCAGCAGAAAACAAGCTTGCTCCATCCTCAATATGACATCCCTTCAAATATTTAAACATGAATTTCATGCCACCTCTTAATCTTCTCTTCTGGAGACATAACATCCCCAGTTCCCTCACAGGGCATAGCTTTCACCCTTTTGATCGCTCTTCTCTGGACACATTCCAGCTTGTCAACTTCGTTCTTGAACTGTGGTGACCAGAACTGTAAATGGTTTTCCAGGTGAGGCCTGACCAAAGCAGAATAGACTCCTAGATCCCTTTTGCAAAGTAAGGGGCGATAAAGACCAGCAACTTCAGTTGGCTTGGGGGCGGCATCGAGGTGTGTCGTTTGGACACTGCATGCCCCGACTCTGCCCCCAAACCAGCGTTATGGCGCCTGCCCAACCACACAAAAAGCAAAAAGGCGCTGCCGCGGCAGAAAAAACAGCTTTTTGCCACCTCAAAAAGGAGCGGCTTTCTGCAAACGGCCAGGTTGGGGGCAAACGGACAGGTTGGGGGCATATCATACAGTTGCCGTGGCCTCAACCCAGTGCTCAAAGGGGTGACATCAAGCCAACCCTTTATGGATGTCTGTTTTAGCCCTAAGACTCTTAGATCCCTTTTGCATCTACTGTCATCAAGCCAAGTGTCACCCATCTATATCTGTGCCTTTCAATTTTTTTTTCCTGCCATACATTTCTCCCTGTTTAAATTCATTTTATTAGTTTTGGCCAATTTTTTTAATTTGTTATGGTCATTTTGATTTTGTTATGGTCATTTTGATTCTGTTTTGAATTCTGATCCTGTTCTCTGGGGCATGAGCTACCCCTCTTAGTGTAAGGTCATCCGCATAAGCATGCCCTTTATTCTTTCATCCAAGTCACTGATAAAATGTTGAATAGCACTGGGCCCAGGACAGGGCCCTGTGGCACTCCACTGAACACTTCTATTCAAAGATGAAGAAGAGCCATAGCTGAGCACCCTTTGGGTTCAGCTGGTCAGCCAATTACAAATCCGTTAACAGTTGAATTGTCTAGTCCATATTTTACTAGCTTTTTTGCAAGAATAACATGAGGGACCTTGTCAAAGGCCTTACTGAAATCAACATATTACATCCACAACATTTCCTTCATCTACCAAACTTGTAACAATATCAAAAAAAAGAGAGATATGATTAGTCTAGCAGTTTGTTTGTGAGAAACCCATGTTAATGATCATAACATACCTTTCTAAATGCTTACAGACTTTGTTCCATGATCAGCTCTAGAATCTTTCCTAATATTGATGACAGCAGACTGACTAGTCAGTAATTGTTTGGGTCCTCTCCCCCCTCCCCCTTTTGAAGATGGGGATAATATTTGCCCTCTTCCAGGCTGCTGAGATCCTCTTAAATCCTCTCCATCTGCTTGGATCCTCTCAAATGACTTCCTCACATTTCGTCTGGAAGATAAGATTATGCATTCCAGTAACCATTACATGGGCAAACTCAGGTAAATGTATAAATAATTTGAAGGGGTTGGAAAAAGATCAGTTGCAGATCTGAGAGGCATGGGAAGTAGTGCAGCAAGCAAAACTAGTAAGGAGTTGCTCACAGAATCATGTAAAAAGAAGACAAAAAATTATGGTTCGTGCAAGTGGCAATTAATATGTGATGCTGCACAAAAAAGTGGATTAGAACATTATTATTTTTAACCAAAAAAAATGACGAGAGGCTGTTGAATCTGTGTCCAATGTGAATCACTTCAGAAAAATGGCTAGGAAATCACCCTGGAATTTTAGGGACTTTCATGCATAGAATTTAATGGCTGAGGGAGAGCCAATTACTTAACCTTGCTGGCAGTGTTAGTTACAAAGGCATCATACCTAGGGGAAGCTCCTTATAGTGTGACCTGACAAGTCTTCAAATGTTCCTAGGATCCATTAATTTTTAAAGTGAAATTCTTATAAGTCTACTGAATGTCTTGCCCACTGAATTATGACAACTTTCACATCCTTTATTCACCAGACAATTCCTGGGAATACCATTTAAATTACTAAGGAACAGGATGGAATTGCATCAAAAAGAGACTACTGTAAATTACAGAGCAAAACTGGAGGGCAAATTGCTTTAATTCTGCCAACCAGGACAGGAGAAATGGTGTGGGGGGAATGCACGCAGTTGAGCATATCTTAATATAGCCACAACTGTTACAGGTTACTAGTTCATACATAACTTTACACAGCATAGGATGGCTGATATGACTGGCAAGATGAAGCCCAACTCCCAAATACCTCATGACCATCTTTCTCTTTGGGAGATTCCCACTTATCTCATAAAAAGATCCTCTCCAATGGCAAAGCATTAGTTGTGACTAAAGCAGGTAAATCACAACAGTCATTAATATTAGGAAGCAAAATAAAAACAAAAGTGAAAATTCACAGCCATGTTGGTTTTTTATCATTTCCCAGCTGACAGCTCATCATAAGAAGCATAACTGGGGAGGTCAGCAACAGTAATAGTTGCCATGTTGTGGAGGTCTCTAATTCATAACCTAGGAGTGGATGATAGGGTCAACTACCCCTGTCAAACCTGGGAACAACCCACTGACTCATCAATTTGACTTGCCCAGCTGTACCACAAGAAACCCAGACACCATGCTTGGTCACATCCAACATGATGGCACAAAGCACAAACAGGAATCTCAGCAAACTGGGACTTGCATGCAATTGTATCAACTAATTGAGAAGAAAGGCATATCTCCCGTCCTGTAAATTCCCCTCCTTCATAATATAAACTGGGCTGGACCTTCTCTCATATTATAGATCCTAAGAGCCAGTTTGATGCACTGGTTTGAGCATTGGATGAGGACACTGGGAGACCAGGGTTTGAATCCTGGCTCAGCCATGGAAACCCACTGGATGACCTTGGGCAAATCACACTCTCTCAGACTCAGAGGATGGCAATGATAAACCCCCTCCTGTCAAGAAAACCCTATGATAGGTTCACCTTAGGGTCTCCATATGTCAGAAATGACTTGAAGGTACAAAGCAACAATAACAATCAAAAACCTATATAGAAACCACTTCAGAGAATTGGACAGGACTAAATAATGAAGCTCATGATGCAGCAGAAATCCCATGCATTCTGAAACAATCCCTTATCAAATTCTGTGCTTGTTATGAGAAGAAAGGATAAAACAGAAGGCAAGTAATATGTGATGGTACAGACTCTTGTCCTTGGCACATCTTTAAACATATCCTTTGATTTAAAAAGCTAGGAATGGCAATTTTACACACTGACAGATTAATTAAATTAGGTAAACTTTTTATGTCAATAAGCACCTAAACTACCTTGTTCCAATCTATTGCCTAGTTCAGTGGTAGACAGCTTATCACTTGAGGCATTATTTGACTTCAGCTCCCATCAGTCCTTGAGGCATGATGGAACTTGAAATCAAAGAACATCTGAAAAGGCACAAGTTGTCTACTCTGATCTATTCAGTGGCCATTTCTTAAAAAGTACTTTTAAAAAGATGATCAAGAATAATTAACCTACAGGAAGGTAGCCCAACCTAATGACCAAGTATTGCTTTCTTTGGAGAAATAAATTGTCATTGTATGGGATTTTAAAAAGTTACAGGAAGGAAATGAAACTTGTCAGGAAATCTGAAGGAAATGTGTCTCTCACCAAAGTATGACAGGCCAAAGGGGCAGGATTTTATGTCAATTTTCAGACACACCACCCTGGCCAGACATCAAGGAAGTGCTTGTCATGACCATTACAAACAAAATCACAAATCTCATAACAGGAGAGCATCAAGAATGAGCCTTGATGTCTCTTTTCCATCAGGAGCAGCAGCAGAGAGCAAATGATTTTTTCATTGTGCTGAACTTTGGAGTGGTCATCGCACAAGAGGTAATACTCCCCCTCCAAAAGGGGTTAGCAGAGCTAGAAGAGTCAGAATCAATAAACACAAGCATAAATTCTTTGTTACCCTAAGCAGTCATGTCTGATGGATTCTTCAATTCTGGTGTGATGCTCCTGTTATGAAAAAGAAAGAGGAAATGCAAACAGCCCCAAATAATTATCCTAGGTTTGTCCATTTTACCCTAATCAAATTATTTGATTCTTGCCTTTCATCCTGATCAGAGTCATATTGATCAAAGATTATTATTAATGTTCAACAGCCAAGGGCCTGATTTGAAGATCATTGCAAAGAAATGATGGGCAACTTAGGACCTTTGCAGACTGCCAGAAATAGTGCAAATTGAGTCCACTTTAAGGGTTAGGGTTAGTGCTAGGGAATCATGGGAATTGGTTTTTTTTTTTTCTGAGACATTGAGCCTTCTCTGTCAGAGAGCTCTGGTGCCACAATAAAATACAGTTCCCATGATTCCCTAACCCTAACCCTAACCCTTAAAGTGGACTCAATTTGCACTATTTCTGGCAGTCTGCAAAGGCCCTTACTGTGTATGAGCAGCATACTAGCTTCAGTTGCCTAATTTTTCCCCTTTACAGCAGAAGAGGTTAAACCACCCAGTCATCATGATCTTTCTGGCTGGTCTCTCTCCAGCCAAGCCAACAAAATAATGATAGAATAAATCATAGATTATTTCTTTGGCATGTTGTGAAGAGACAAGCTGCAGTCCATGGTTTGTTTAGTTTGTTCCCATACAAGAAGGAGCATTTAGTTAATGTGAACACACTGGCCTGTCCTTGACAAAACCATGACAAATCTTTTGAATTCTGGCTTGCCATGACATCCGAATGTGTCCAATAAGCCATATAGTCTAAACAAACAAATTTTTGTTGCATTTACACACAAGTTCTTATTAAGAGCTATTTAGCATCATTAAATATGAGCCACCCAAAATTCTAAGCTACTAACATAATTTTATGAAAAGATCCAATGTACAACCTGAGAGCCAATGCTTTTTTAATGCAATGATGATATATCATAATATCTGCTGGTCCCAATTAATAGCATGGGTACTGTATTCTGAACCCACTGACATTTCCCAACAGCCTTCGTTGCCAGTCCCATTTATAATATGTTAGTCTAACTTTGACATTAGCAAAGAATATAAAGTCTTTTTAGTTGGGAAGGCCCTTAATAACTAATTAAGTCTAAATGGGCATGTTAGGCTTTTAATGCTTTCATGTATTTATTAAGATGGTGTTTTAAAGTGCTTAAAACTGACAGATTTAAATTAATTTCTGACAGATTTAAATTAATTTATAATTTATTGTGGGAGAAAGGCACACACACACACACACACACACACACACAAGAATTTGTGGCTTACCTGTACCCGTGCTCTTTCAGTGGTCATTTGTGACTGTGACCATTTGTGTGAGTCAGGGAGACTACAAGGAAGAACCAACAGATGAAACAAATGTTGTGCCATGATTAAGTTCTCAGGAAGTACAACAGGCATTGGACTACGAAGTTACTTAAATGTTACTCCATTTAAGCACAAAAGGCCGAAGCAGGCATTTGATTACATTTGTTGTTGAGTTTTGTCTTCAACTCATTTCTGACTTATGGTGATCCTAAGGTGAATCTACCATGGGGTTTTCTTGCCAAGTTTCTTCAGAGGGGGTTTGCCATTGCCATCCTCTGAGGCTAAAAGACTGTGACTTCCCCAGGGTTACCCAGTGGGTTTTTGTGGCCAGGCAGGGATTCGAATCCTGGTCTCCAGAGTCCAATGCTCAAACCACTACACCATATGAGTAGAGTAAAAAGTAGGAGACATGGAAACACCTGTTAAGTCCTGCCCCCTTCTGCAACACATCCAAGCAATTATGTAAGTACATTCAGCCAAACACAATCACAGACCCCTTTTCAGATCTTTCTGTTGAATACAAAGCCCTATGTTGTTCACCTACATGCTCTATGCTCTTTTACACTACTTGTGTGTAGGCAAACAGCTGCACAGGGTTCAGTCCCCCACTGTAATGCACAACTATCTGTTCTCAGCTCTTATTTGCTTGTGTAGCTGAATTTTTTTAAAAAATATTTCTTATAATGTGGTCCCATTTATACTGAACAAAATGTAAGTAAAATTAGGTGTCAGGCTACGATCCTTTCATGAAGCACTAGAAAAATTGTCAGACTATTCTAAAAAGCAAAAAAGACAAATTTCTACTATTGTGAAAAGAAATAAGAAACTTGAGCTGAACCAGGTATCATGAAGCATTCAAAATTTTTTTAAAGCTTGTTGTATTCATTAAATTGTTTCTATGACTGTTGTCACACTGCAGAATTAATCCAATGTGATACTGCTTTAACCGTCATAGCTCCATCCCATGGAATCCTGGGATTTCTAGCTTGTTCTGGCACCAGAGCTCTCTAACAGAGAATACTAAATATTTCTCAAAACTACAAATCCCAGGATTCCATAGCATTGAGCCACTGCAGTTAAACTGGTGTCAAACTGCATTAATTTTGCAACGTACATGCAGCTTGAGTCAGCACCCACCAACCTGCATTCAAATGGTTTTATAGAAGTTATCATTTAAAATCATTTAATATGCCAGTAGATACTTAAACAGAGGCTTGAAGGGCAGTGCTGCTTTAAAACCGAAATCTATATTGTAGAAATTGCACTGAGTGGGAAACCAGAGGATTTCCGAGGTATTTTCCAAGTCTTTGGTTGTACCAGGTCCAAGCTCATGTAACAGAGAAAAATGCCTCTACTTAGCAGTCACTTTCAGGAGTTCTAAATGAGTTGACGTTTCAGCCAAAAAGAAAAAAAAAGATGATACAAATCAGAGTATTACCATTTCTGCAGTGGTAAAAGCTTTGCATTATGATCTCCCTTCCCCCATGTTGCAGCCTGGTGTCTAGACTCAAACAGTGAGAAGTTCTCTTTAACTCTAGTCTGTGGTTTCAGTGTGTTCAGCATGAAAACTGTGTATGTCAGCATTCTTCTAGCTGGCTCCATGTGATTTAACTTAAGCCAACCACAGAATGACTGTGATAGCTTTCTAAGATGCCACAACATGCAAGCGAGGTGGGGTGGGGGTAGGGGACTGAACAGAAGCAATGCACACCAGATGTTAGCACAGAACATCTAAAATTATTTGTCCAGATCTAGCATGCAAGGAAGAGTCTTCCTTCCATGCTATAAATATCTGTATCCAATCCAAGAAGCCAGGATACTTACATTCAGTTTGTATCATTCTTTTCTCTACACCCCCTTGTTATAATGTACTGCATTCCACAGAAGAGTGTCTGCTTTTCAAGGGACAATTTTTTCTGGAAATTGTTTGCTTCCACCTACATGATATTAAACACACACAATTCAATTTCTAAGCCAGAAGCAGGGAAAGAATTTTTGAAGTTCCATAAAGCCACAGCAAATGTGCCTATGTTTTCTTCTTGGCATAGCAGGTAGACTTGTGCCCCATAAAACATATATTGAAATTACAGGTATGGAGAACATCTGACCAATTCTCCATCTCTACAAAGGAAACACAAGAGTAAGATCTGTCACGAGCTGGAAACCCACTTGTTTCCAATCTGCTTTGCTCACAAACCTGCACATTATCTGCTAATTTCTCATGAAAAATCATTACGGATATAAACTATGAAAAGCAGCTCCCATAGTCTTCAGGATAAATGAATATTGGTATGCAGTTTTATTCTGTTTGTTTACTGAAATATTTACACTGCACTTTGTAACTGAAGATCTCAGAACTCAGCAGCGTCAATGTGTATATGTGTGTGTGCCTTCAAGTCTCCTGTAGACTTATGGCAACCCCATGAACTTCATAGGGTTTTCTTAGGCAAGGAATACTTGGAGGCAGTTTTGCCATTTCTTTCCTTGCTCCAACATAAAACAGCTCTAACAATCTAAAACAATTCAACAAAATGAAAACAAAAACCCAACCCAATAGGATTTACTTTATCCTGTAGGCTATTTTCAGAGGAAGGCAATGGGAAACCTCTGAATGCATCCTGCCAAGAAACACTATAACAGAATTGCCATAAGTCGCAGACGACTTAAAAGCACATAACAAGTCCTAAGTTTAGATATGCTTCCCATTACATGTTTCCTGCTTCTACCTTACCAATAATAATCCAACTCTTCCTCTACTTCTGAAGCAGTTAAATGATTGAGACTCATATAATGCATAACTACGGGGGGTTGCAGACTGCCAGAAATAGTGCAAATTGAGTCCACTTTTAGGGTTAGGGTTAGTGCTAGGGAGTCATGGGAATTGTATTTTTTTCTGAGACATTGAGCCTTCTCTGTCAGAGAGCTCTGGTGCCACAATAAAATACAGTTCCCATGATTCCCTAACCCTAACCCTAAAAGTGGATTCAATTTGCACTATTTCTGGCAGTCTGCAACCCCCCTACAATAGGAATTTGATAAAGTGTTACAGGACAGATACAACACTATCTGTAAAGAATACAACAAGACCAGAAGAGGTGAAATTACCACTTTGTTCAAATACATCCCTGACAAATTTCTAGCTTGTTTTATGCAAGAGTAAGAGATTATTTCATACTCCCCCCCCCCCCAGAAAATCCAATATTATATTTACATGTCTCAATGAATTCATATAAAGAAGAACTACATTTAGAATTTAAAAAGCTCAGTGTGGGAAGGCAGTATTGTGTGAGAAAGAGTAGGAAAGGGTTGTCAAATAATACCATGAGTACTTGAATCAAATGGGTTTGCTGTGATTTCCCTGTTAAAAAACCATAATGAGCTAGTATTATTTGAAGCTATAGAATTCTACTTTTCCCTCTCTAATTGTTGAAAACTTCTATGAATTTAAGAATTGCATAATCACTAACACATGTTTGTCTAAATTGCTAACACAGAGACAGACACACAAACACACACACTCTCCGCAACTACGAAAAGAAAAAGAAAAGAAAAACGGAAACAAGAATTGTCCTGGGACATTTGTTTTGTAACATACAATAAACTATTTTACTCTTTTTCAGCACACTGCATGGATATAATTCAATAACATAAAATTAAGTGAAGTTTAATCAAACTTCCTCAAGGTACTTCTTCAAAGGTATAAAAAACACTGAGCCATTTTCTTAATCCATTAAAAGAGAGTGAGAGCACATATGAACTTCACTCCTCAAGGGAAAGGGGATAGGGGAAAGACTATTAAATTCCAAGTTAAGGAATGGAATGAAAGGCTGGATTTTCAAACAACCTCTTGGCATGCTCGTCTCTTCTTTATTGCCAAGAAAACTTAGGTTCTAATTAAACACAGTATCATTTCTTTAAAATAAAAAAAAAATCACAACTTATTCTGCAGATATTTCTTCAAACTCATCTACTAATAACTATACTAGCAGGTATTAAAAATATAAATAAGGCGTTTTCCTCTTATTTATTGTCATTTTAATACTGAATGATGTTAAATTTGTGGCTGCCATTTGGACAGTCTTGACCCAAGTCCGAAATTATGGATCAGTTAGAAGGGATGTTTCTGCACTACAATGAGTGAGAAGAGGAACTTGCACACTGCTCTTGTTCCTATCTAAGCATCACCAACTACCGTATTTTCCGGCGTACAAGACAACTTTTTAACCAGGAAAATCTGGGGTTAAAGTTGGGGGTTGTCTTATACGGCGGGTATAAGGAGGAGGAAGAGGAAGATAGAGGTGCGAGGCAGGAAGGAGCCAGGCAGAGGAGGAGGACTAGGAGGTCCTCCTTCTTCTCTCCCCCGCTTTCCCC
>CM034703.1:268500466-268516286 GCA_020142125.1 Phrynosoma platyrhinos
GTTTCCTTGGCAAGGTTTGTTCAGAAAAGGTTTGCCATTGCTTTCCCTAAGGCTGAGAGAGTGCAACTTCCAAGACTTTTGTTGTTGTTGTTGTTGTTGTTGTTGTGTGCCTTCAAGTTGTTTCCAACTGATGATGATACTAAGGCAAACCTATCATGAACCTATCATTTCTTGCCTATGTGTTTTTTCAGACAGGGTTTGCCTTTGCCACACTCTGAGGATTAGAGAGTGTGACTTCTAAGATTGCTGTTGTTGTTCTTGTATGCCTTTGAGTCGTTTCCGACTTACAGCAAACCTAAGGCGGCCCTATCATGGTGTTTGCTTGAGAAGGTTTCTTCAGAGAAGAGTTTGCCATTGCCTTCTCCTGAGGCTGAGAGTGTGTGACTTGCCCAAGGTCACCCAGGGGGATTCCATAGCTGAGCGAGGATTCGAACCCTGGTTTCCAAAGTCATACTCCATACTCAGACAGGGTGACCAGATGTCTTCAATGCAAAGGAGGACAAGTCACTACAAAAATGTAGGACATACAGGAAAAAAATGAAGAGAAAGCTAAAAACACTAATATAAATGTAAATCCATGTTTCTTAGCCATGCTCAAAATGGAGGACGTTTTAATGGTCAAAATGGTGACTTTTAACCTTATCATGGGGTTTTCTTGGCATGTTTCTTCAAATGGGGGTTGCCATTACCATCCTCTGAGGCTGAGAGTGTGTGACATGCCCAGGGTCACTTACTTGGCCGCAAATTGTACATACCCCAGAATGCATCACCTAGTATATTGGCAGTCCTTCCCCCCAACACTTTCTCATTTCGCCCCAACCATCTCTTAGCTGGGAGATGGAAATAATTTTTAAAGCAGCACTTAAATCTGGACTATTTTTTAAAAAGTAAGGTGCAAAACACACTGCAGAAATAAATGCTAGGGCACATGGGAACTGTAGTTTGTTGTGTTTATAAGTGACAGTTTTCCTGCTAAGTACCTGCATGTCATAAGCATTTGAATTAAGATTACCATATTGAAATCAAATCTGATGTTTTTAAAAAATGTATTTGGTGAGCGTTGGAAGAGAGGTAGTCTTATATGGTGAGTATATCCCAAACTCTATATTTTAACTGGAAAAGTTGGGGGTCGTCTTGTACATCCAGTCATCTTATATGCTGGAAAATACAGTATGTAACGTACAAAAGTGCAATTTATACAGTCCTATTAGAACAGGGGTAGGCAACCTTTCCCCTTTAAGGGCCAAGGGACTTCAGCTCCCAGAAGCCTCAGCCATGTTGGCCAATAGTCCCATGTTGGCCAATAGCTCTTGGGATTCTGGGAGTTGAAGTCCCTCGGCCCTTAAAGGGGAAAGGTTGCCTACCCCTGTACTAGAACAACTAAAACAAGGATGAAGTAGTTTACCCACAGGTAGGATCAGCCCTACAATTCATAAGGCAGTCATCTCTGCAGATGCTAGGAGGCAACAGCAAGGTGTAGGACAAGGGTGGGCAACTGTGGGAGGCTCAGGTGCTGAATTACCCCCTCCAAGAGATCTCAGAGGGGCACTCTGCCATTAAAAAATAATTTTTCCCTCAAATATCTCCAAACACCCTCCTGGGACTGTGGGGGGGGGGGAGGGCTAAAACACACATCATTTTTGGCCCATTACAAGTATTTTTTCAAAATAGGATGTGACCATAAGTTGTTTGTTGTTGTTGTTTGCCTTCAAGTTATTTCTGATTCATGGTGACCCTAAATTGAACCTATCATGCAATTTTCTTGGTAAGACTTGTTCGGAGGAGGTTTGTCATTGCCTTCCCCTGAGGCTGAGAGAGTGTGCCTTGCCCAAGGTCACCCAGTGGGTTTCATGGCCAAGCAGGGAATCAAACCCTGGTTTCCAGAGTCATAATCCAACACTCAAACCACTATCCCATACCTGGTTTATTTCATTTTTTTAAAAAGGCCTCTCTTGTGTGCTTAAAATGGCAGAGGGGAGTAAAATGTGGCAAAAATGCCACCAATGTCCTCTAGAGGGCATTTTGGGCAAAACATATGGGGGGATTACTTTTTTTTTTTTTTTAGTTCTGTAGGGCTCTGAGAACCCAAAGAATGATTCTGGGGGTGCACATGCAACCCAAAAGCCACACTGTGCCCACTGTGAGGTAGAGGCAGAGAGCTGTGTGGTGTCCCCCTGCCAGAATTGAAGAAAACATCAGCCAATCCATCTTATTCTCTACTTTGAACAGGAAACTGCCTTGGACTGGCCCTGCCAACAAGGCACATGTATCACTAGCCTCCTCACATGTAGGAGACTGTATTTCACTTTAAACAAAGCGGTTAAATATGCTCAAAGCAACCTAAAGTTTGGAAAAGTGACTTCTTTGGTGATTCTCAGCCAAATATGGGCAGCAGCTGTGCTATATGGCAGGGGTAGGCAACCTTTCCCCTTTAAGGGCCGAGGGACTTCAGCTCCCAGAATCCCAGGAGCTATTGGCCAACATGGGACTATTGGCCAACATGGCTGAGGCTTCTGGGAGCTGAAGTCCCTCGGCCCTTAAAGGGGAAAGGTTGCCTACCCCTGTTATATGGTAACATCTGTGAGCTGTAGTCCAAATAGTAGGTTTCCAAACTCTGAATGCAATTAAGTAGTTGAACCCTTAAATAAGATTTGATTCCCATTTCTCTTCCAGTTACAAAAACAATAAAGCAGGTTGGAATCCATATTGATTCCACAAAGTATGCATTGATTTCCATAGAGTATTTAAAGAATTGCCATACTTAGGATCAAACACTGCAGTCAAGAAATAAGAAGACTAGGACTGGGGAATGCAGCTATGAAAGAACTAGACAAGATCGTAAAGACGAAAGATACACACTGAGCACTAAAGTTAGAATCGTCCAAGCTGCTGAATTCCCCATCAGCAACGAAAGCAGAGAGAAAGAAAATCAATTCATGTGAGATGTGGTGCTGGAGAAGAGTGCTGAGGAGTCCATGGACAGCCAAAAAGACAAACAAATGGTTCCTGGAACAGATCAAGCCTGAAATACCCCTAGAAGCCAAGATGACCAAATTGAGGTTGTTATTCTTTGGCCACGTAATGAGAAGGCATGGGTCACTAGGAAAAACAATAATGCTAGGAAAGGGGAGAAGGAGAAGGAGAAGACCACATGCCAGATGGCTGGACTCAATCAGGGAGGTCACGGCCATGAATTTGCAGGACCTGACCAGAGCAGAAGAGAATAGGGGATGTTGGAAATGTCTCATCCATAGGGTAGTCATGAGTCGGGATCAACTTGAGGGCAGCTAACAAAAACAACATTGATCCAATGAAGTTGAATTAAATCAGATATGTAAGTAACAATGAAGTGTCAATATAAAGTTATATTTTGTGGCAACTGACAGACCCAGTGAGTCAACTGACAGACCCATTGAATAAGTGGAACCTACATAAATGTTGACTTTACTAGTTTGTAATTGATTCAGTAGGTCTACTTTATTTGAGAGTAACAAATGGATTCAGACAACTGAACTTGGGTGTATACATGACTGCAACCATGCTCTTGGTGTGTACGTGACTGTAACCATGATCTTGATGCTCTCTAAGCAAAACATCCAACAAGGTCCATATAATAACTTATCAATTATCTCCCGAATGCATTGGCTTGCAGTGAATGGGGAAAGAAAACAAAGGTCTCTGTGTCAAGCAATCATTATATGCTAATATTCAGCAATACAGGCGGCATGTACAGGCAAAGAGTGGCAGGTGTTGTAAAATTAAATGAGCAGAACATCCTTTAATTCAACATTATGGTAAGAACAAGAAAAAACAAGGGTGGAGGTTTCATCAAAATGTAAAGCAGGACATACCTTTCTTTAGAAAAACTTGTTATAAGTGCTCTCTTGCCATTATCTATGAAGACTTGTAATCTCTGATTCTTTGGAAATCATTTGCTTGGCCACTTAGCCCAGTTTTTTTCTTTTTTTGGGGGGGGGGTTGCAAGCCAGAAGTAAAAGTTCCATCTATATTCATCTTTAACAAAAGAATTAAAGAGGAGCCACTGGCATGCAAAGCAGATCTTTTGCAAACATACATAAAGCAATATGGCTTTTGAATTCATCTTTCAGTTGCCACATAATGCAGACTTATTTAAGCTTACAGTTGCTTTACACAAAGTACAATAAAGCACATTGTTTGGTAATGGGGCAGGGGGGGTAGGAAACCTTTATCAAATGTCACCCAAACTTCTTTAATTTGCATACAAAGAAGTTAAGCACTGTTAACAAATTGGACTTGCAAGTTAAGCAGCTACAACCCTTTAAGCAAATTGCTTATTAATGCCAAAATGAACTTTGCAAAGCAGTTCCACTGCTCTGCTTCGGATACAGCCTCTCTGTAGACCAGGCTGCTTTGGAAGACAGAGACAAAAACCGTTTGCCTTCCACCACTCTGCCAAACATTAGTTGCAGCCAACTCATGCTTCATTGTTACAGGAAGTAAGTGAAGTAGTTATGTAATATGCAGCTAAGTAATGTAAGCTGTCATGCATAGATGGGAGAAAAAATAGTGGTCTTGGTCTTCACACATGGATCCAATTTCCTTTGTTATAAAATACAGTCTTCTAGACTGTCCATATAAGATGTAGTAGAAATAAGACTATTCTGAGTCTCATACATGCCTAAAGGGAATTCTCTGCAGCTTATTAAATTTCTTCTTTCTTGCTCAAGTTATACTCACAAGAATGCTGCAATACAAAATTCTGGATGAAAGAAAAATAAAAATAAAATCCAGCTTTGCCACAGAGGTATCTGCACACTTCTAGGATATAGACTGGTTGTGTATATACATATGTATATGTACACACAAACCTGAACATATACAGAATGTAGCTTCATCTAGTCACAAGTAACATGTCATATGAAAATGCCATCAATTCAATTTGCCCATAACTGGTCTCATTCACCATCAACTCATTCACCTTCACACTACACAATTACAGCACTTTGATTCCACTTTAACTACCATAAGCCATCCTATGGAATCCTGGGATTGGCAGTTTAAGGAGGACTATTTACTACAATTCTCACCCAGAGAGCCTCACCACATTACAAACCCCAGAATTTCACAGAATGTAGCCATGACAGTTAAAGTGGAATCATAGTGCTATAACTGTGTATTGTGAAAGGGCCCCTGATCTTTTATTTTTCCATAGATACACAGAACATAACTCTCAGACTATTGTTGTTGTTAACTGCCCTTGAAATGACTTCGACTCATGTCAACCCTGTGCATGAGACCTCTCCAAGACTCGCTGCCCTCGATTCTCTGCTCAGGTCATGCAGGCCCAGGCCTGTGTCATCCCTGATCAAGTCTTAACCATCTGGCATGTGGTCTTCCTCTCTTTCTACTGCTTTCCACCTTTCCTAGCATCATTGCCTTTTCTAATGCTTTATTTTCCCTCATGATGTGGCCGACATACGACAGCCTCAATTTAGTCATCCTGGCTTCCAAGGTCAGTTTAGGTATGATCTGTTCTAAGAACCATTTGTTTGTCTTCTTGGCCACCCACAGTATCCTCAGCACTCTTCACCAACACCACATCTCAAATGAGTTGATTTTCTTCCTATCTGCTTTTTTCAGCTCTCACATTCATACACTGTGATGGGGAATACAATGGCTTGGACTATCCTCACTTTATGTCTTTACATTTTATGATCCTGTCCATTTCTTTCATAGCTGCCCTTCCCAGTCCTAATCCTAGTGTTCTGATTTCTTGACTGCAGATTCTGTTCTGTTCAACATTTGAATCAAGATATGGAAGCTCTATCTATTTCAGTTGTCTTGTTGTCTAGTGTGAATTCTTGTAGATCTTCCATGGTCATTATTTTTGTTTTTTAATGTTCAGCATTAATGCAACAATGGCACTTCTCTCCTTGACCTTATTCAGTAATTGTTCCAGGTCTTTGTTTTGTTTCTGCTAGAAGTGTTGTCTCAGACTATAGCCTAGTTTAAACTACAGGGTTTACAGAAAAAGCTCAGAAAGAAGCAGGGGTCACCACTAAGCAGACATACCAACTAGAAAAACCAGAACATTACACAGAGACTGAAGCAACCCTTTTTCAAGCGACCAAGATCACACTACCGCAGTTAAAGAAACATTGTCTTCTTCAGCCTTAAGACAGAGGATTTGGTTTGCATGCAAAACCTTAACTGAGAACTCCTGGGCCACACTTTCCAGCAACAGCTTATATTTTCAAATACAACAAAATATAAAATCCACAAAAGAATTACCTTTATTAGCCAATCAAACTACACAAAACACAAAATACATCGTGCAAACTTTCAAAGCTTCATTGGTTTCTTCATCGGCAAATAGATTAAAAATCATTTGTTGTTGTTGCTGTTGTTAACTGCCCTCAAGTCGATGTTGATCCATGGTGACTCTGTGGGTGAGATATCTCCAAGACTCCCCATCTACCATTGCTCTGCTTAGTTCCTGTAAATTCATACCTTAGTTCCTGTAAATTCAGTTCCTGTAAATTCAGAGCCCATCCATGTAGCATGTGGCCTTCCTCTCTACTTCCTTCCATTTTTCCTACCATTATTGTGTTCTCCAATGAGCCATGCCTTCTCATGATGTGTCCGAAGTACAACAGCCTCAATTTTATCATCTTGGCTTTCAGGGAGATTTCTGGCTTGATCTGCATTACGATCCATCTGTTTGTGGCCATCCATGGTATCCTCAGCACTCATCTCTAGTACTACATCTCAAATGAATTTATTTTTTCCTATCTGATTTCGTCACTGTTCAGCTCTCACATCCATACATGGTAATAGGAAATATAGGAAATGCAATAGCCTGTACAATTCTAACTTTTGTGCTCAGTTGTGTATCTTTACATTTTAGGATCTTTTCTAGTTCTTTCATAACTGCCCTCAAGAGAAGAAAAGGTATGATGTTAGTCACAGGCCTACATTTTGTGTCTGATACTACTTCTGTTGTCAGTTAAGATGGTCTAAAGCAGGGGTAGGCAACCTTTCCCCTTTAAGGGCCGAGGGACTTCAGCTCCCAGAAGCCTCAGCCATGTTGGCCAATAGTCCCATGTTGGCCAATAGCTCCTGGGATTCTGGGAGCTGAAGTCCCTTGGCCCTTAAAGGGGAAAGGTTGCCTACCCCTGGTCTAAAGGAATGTCAATGCAGGCAGAGGCCACTCCCTTTCCTGGCAGGGTGACCAGGTGTCCTCCTTTTCCATAACATATCCTACATTCCAACCTTCTATCCAGAAGGAATTTCAAAATGTCCATTTGGACCATGACTAAGAAGTATGACTTTAAATTTACATTAGTGTTCTTAGCTTTTATTTTGTAATGCCCTACATTTTTCTTGAATGTTCTACATTTTGCAGTGCCTTGTCCTTTTTGGGGGCTGTGACATCTGGTCACGCAGATGTCAAAGTGCAATAAAAGACAAGTAATCACATTCTATTAGCAACAGAAAATTAACTTCCCTTTTAATCCAGGTTGCCCTTGTCCTGTGACAACTGCCCCTTTCAGACAACACTGAATTTCTCAAGAAGTCTGTGTACATCTGGAAAAACATTCAAGTACTGTATAGGTAAAACCTGCCCACTGTAGTCCAAATGAAAGAGTTCAACTTTTGTTAGAGGTTCTGAAGATATCCAAACAGAGCCAGGTCCTAGCACTGACATGAAATACTAGGGTCTTTGGACAGAGACCAGAGAGAATTACTTCAATATAGCAGTCCTCCTTACTAGAATGCACATTAGCTCCTTGCATGCATCAGCTGAACTGGAGTCCACATATTAACACTAGTCATTCTTGACAGATACAGAGCATACCCAAACAGAAACAGTTCTGGTGCTTTCACAATGTGACAGTAAAGTAGAAGCATCAACCTCATCAAACTAAAAGGGAATTTCTGCTACCACACATATCCAGAGTTCAATTCTAAAAAGCATATCTCCCAAGACTTCTTATTCATCATGAAGCCTAGGAAATGGCACACCAAAGGCTGCTTTGGAGCCTTCTTACTACATGGAATACACTATTTTACATGTGCTCTCTGATTCTTAAAAATGCTGAAATAGCACCAAATATTTAAGCAAACAAACCAATATGACAATAACACCTGAAAATTTTTTTCCCATTTCAAGGCAATCCACATCAAATTAAGAACAAAAAATATCCTATGTTGTTTGCAAAGTAATTACCACAATTTCCCCAAAAATAAGTCTCAGATTTCTTTTTGTTAATTCCATACCCACTGTGCTTATTCTACAGTGCTGTGTTGGCTTATAAAATGTAGACTATTAAATACCTACAAACGGGTATCTGTTCCAAGTCAGAGATGTCTGCTCTCTAAACCAAAAGTGGTTGAATCAATTTAACTTTCTGTAAGGAAGCCCCACAATGCCCTGAGAGAGTTGGCAGGCACAGTCAATCCAATAAATTAGATGGATATATTTGTTTTTACTATTATTGCAGCACCACATCTCCATTTTATGTCAAGTGTATTTATATGAGTAGCTATCTTTTCACATCATATATATATATATATATATATATATATATATATATATATAAACACCCCATACATATTTTATAATGATAAGTGATCCCATCTATTCAGCTCTTGCCTTCTTCTCTGATGCTTTGGCAAAAATTATCCCTGCCTCTCTTATCTTTCTTCTTCCAGTCCATCCTGTCCGTTCAGATTGTAGCTCAGATTGTCTAATATTCATTTCCTCACATATTATCAGGGTAAGATCTCAGCCAAGGCTTGCAGTCATTATAATTCTGATGCAGTAAAACAAAACTGTGTCTTGCAGGTTTCCTTAACTTGAATATGCAGCCTAAAGCTTCCTCTCCTCCAGCTTTTCATGAAAGGAAAGTCTAATTCTGGCAGAAATCAAATCCTAAACTGACAATTCTAATGTTTCCTATTTCATCTTTCCCATTCCTGGGCCTCAGGATCATAGTACAATGGGTGAAGATAGCAAGGCTATCTCTGGCTGTGAAATATGTGACTTGGAATTTACCTAATGTTCAGTGTGGCTGGATCCTGTGTGTGTGCGCGCGCGCATACACATGTGTACGCACCTTCAAATTACCTGCTAATTTATGGCAATCCCATGAATTTCATAGGGTTTAAAAAAAAAGGAATACTTGGAGGTGGTTTGTCATTACCTTCCTCTGAAATATAGCTTACAACATTTTGTTGTGGCTTTGTGGTCGTGCCAGACTATTCTTCAGGGCTAAGCAAAGCAACAGGAAAAAGCAGGTTGATATTGGTTTTTACAAAAGCAGTTTTTACAAAAGTAGGTGGAATCCCTGTTGTCCACATGGCCAGCTCCAAAGGGAGGTCGAACACCCATGGGCTGTTCACACCACGTGACATCAAGCTGTACCACTTGGTTATTTCCCCCACACACACCATGCATGTGCACCATCACACAAAGACACCACCTGTGACTGCCAATTACCTCCTCCTGCTGCTTAGCTGCAACCCACTGGACACTCTGTGTGACTAACTACACAGTCACATGTGTGATACACTGCCTGTTCAGTGCATCAGTGCACCCAGTGACACATTTGCAAAGACCCCTCATACATGCCCCTCTTTCCCCCTTGCCCCTGGACTGTCTAGTTTGTGTATGTGGTAATGACATCCATTGCATTATTGGTGACCTGCCATGCTTGTCATATTTTCATGTTTTTGCTTTCCTTCATTCCCACACTCACGCTGTTCATATGCACGTGTGATGATGTGCATTTTCTGCACTGAGGCAGAGTAGCAGAGCTTCTTTTTGCTCTGGTTTTAAGCCCCAAAGTGTGGGTCATTTTCCACCCGGTTTTGCATCATATGCCTTCTAAACAGCTTGGTTTCAAGATGGTTTGAAACAGCTTTATTTTGCCAGTGCAAACAACCCCTTAGCTTCCAAGATCAGTTAGAACCTGGTGCTTCCAGGATATTTTTCAACCTTGCATCCCTTTTTGTATGTGTATGTGCCTTCAAGTCATTGGTCGACATATGGGGACTTAGTGAATTTCATAGGGTTTTCTTAGACAAGGAATACTCAAGAGATGGCTTTGCTAGCTCCTCCCCTGAAATGTAGCCCAACCACCTGATATTTGTTGGTGGTCTCCCATCCAAGTATGAACCAGACAGAGCTGACCCTGCTTAGCTTCCAAGATCCGACTGGATCTGGTGCCTTTGGGATATTTTGGACAGGTCATTCTTTTAGTGTTGCAAAAAAATTCCAAGATTGGAGCAATAAACATTTACCATCTGTCATTCAGTGGCTGGAGAATCTAACTGCTTTATCAGTACATGAACATGCATTTTGCAGACAACAACTCTGATCTCTCCTTTTTGGTGGACACAGTCCTCCTGTATTACTGTATATGCCTAAGGTCTGGCTATATGCTATGCACTCCATTGTTCTTTCCTTTCTCTCCTTTTACTTTTGTTTTTTTGCAAAATAATTTTATTTTTTTAAAAAAAAGAGACATCCCCGTCTATTGTTTATAACTTCTTTGCTTGAATGAACCTTCTGATCCATTTCCAAATTCTGTTTTCACACAAACATGACAACATGCTCAAATCACAGAGACAATATTTCCTGTTAAGGACACAGAGACAGTGCTTCCTGTTAAACAAAATACATTTCTCCCCCACAGGAAACTTCCATTATTTCTATCAACAAGACCACCAGGTTATCAGTATTATATTTTCAGTGCTGTTATGCAAACTTGATGCACACCTCAGTTCCAAAGTTAGGAACCAAGTTTAAAACTAAGCAGATAATATTTGGAATGAAATGCCTTTGAAGGGGAGCTGAAAATAAAAATCACAGCCATACATAAGGAAGAAAATGAGTTGCTTTTTAAAAGCTCCTTAAGGAAAATATTATCTGCATTTTAGCTAGTTCATATACAAAATGATGCATCATATTCCATTTGTTTTCCCTAATTATTTTAGAAGCAAGCAGTACAAATCAAACAGGTGAGATGAAAGTAAAAGCACATAGCAGTAGTATACCTTCAAAATTATTATTTTTTAATAATTGGAGATTAAATTACAACTTCATATTTATATGGAGGACTTCAGATTTACTGTGTCATTACAGTACTTGAATAACATTCTTCTTGTCAGGCAGATTGCATGTTAATAACCCAGAATGACTGGTAGATTATTCTTAATGGGAAGGAATGCTTGGAAAACATTTGGAAAGGAACCCATCAAGTCTTAGAGAAGGTGACATGCCTCATTTTCCTCCAACTATAAGGGTAGCAAAGTGATAAAGGGGTACATGTGTAGAAAGGAGAGTTTGGAACAAGGACATAGAGACAGAAGCAAAGAACTCATATACAAGCATATATCATTTAACAAAGTCTCTGACAAAGAAGCTCCTTTTTACAAAGACATTTTATGCCTTCACAGGCCTTCTCTGCTTTCCTTCCTTTGTGTAGCTTGAGGTTGTTGTTACCTGCCTCACCAGTTATTCCCAGCATATTTTTTAAAAAGCAAGTATCTGTGTATTGGCCCGGAGGCAGCTCTTGGCCTCAGAGGGAGAGAAGAGAAGGCGGCATCTGCTGGGCTTAATCTCCTCCCCCACTGTCATGCCCTTTTTGGGATGCCTACGTGATGTGCATGCTTTGAGTTCATGGCGGTAAAGGCTCTCCCAGCCCAGGGCTATGACAGGGACCCAAAGGGGGTCTTTATATCAAATCAACCTTCGTAACAGTTTATTTCTAAGGAAATCCAAGCCTAATAGCAACTGCCCCTGGAACATCTCACCACTTGAGGGAAGACTATTAACAAGCACGATGCTGTATCAGAGTCCATCATACTGTTCACACTGTGGCCAAGCTGATAACCATAGGAAGTGCACAACAAGTTGTTTGTGCAACAGCACCCTAGCAACTGATACACATATATATTGCCTCTTGTACACAATATCCACTGTGACTGGTAGTAACTGACAGTCATACTCTCCATCTATTTGTTCAGTTGGCTTTTAGAGCTTTCTAATTTGTCAACAATCAATACATTTTGCAGCAGCAAATACCACAGTTTAACTATGCATTGTGAAAACTGCTTCCTCTTATGTGTCCTGTCCTGAACTTCCCACCATTTTGCTTAGGCTGATGACCCTGAGTTCTAGCATTATAAGAGAAAGCAAAGAGGTAAAGTGAGGCAGCCATCGAATTACTCACTTCCGTAGCACTTTTTAAGGTGCAATGCAGCATGAAGATGTCCTCAGCACTACCTCCTCTTGCACAGCTCTCATTGACCTGAAAATGGCTGATGAGGAGACTTTCAAACAGATTGCATGCATAATTAACAATGCTCTACAGTCTGTGTGCAATCCAGATAAAAATCAATGGGAATTAGTCACACAAATAAGGCCAGAAGTCCTACTGTAATCTTGGAATGAATCTGAAGAACCTTACTAGACTTGTGTTCCCACAACAAAACTCTATGAATATTAATCTCATTTTAAGGTGGAAAGTGAGGCAGAAGTAATCTGCCCAAAGCTATGGTATGTAGCAAGTTTCTTTGCATCTGGATCTTTGCTTGAACCAACATCTTCAGAGAGATGTGGTCCAGTTTTAGGCATTTCTGCAATTTTAAATTGTGTAAATTTAATATTTGTAAGCAACATTGGAAAGCCATTGTGGTGTAGTGCTTTGAGTGTTTGACTATATTTCTGAAGATCAGGTTTTGATTTCTGCTCACCATAGAAACCCACTGGGTGACCTTGGGTGAGTCACACACTCTCAGCCCCAGGAAACCCCATTATAGGTTCACCTTAGGGTCACCGTAAGTTGAAAATGACTTGAAGGCACCGAACAACAAGCAACATAGGGAATGAATCCCAATCATTCAGCCCAACCTCCTCCCCCCCCACCACCACCATGTATGACACAATAAACACTGAAGTTTACCCTACCACCAACATTGACCTCTATGGAGAAATATTATTCTTTTTAAAATTATTCCAAAAACCCTGACAAAGTATCTTCAGCCAGTGCCACCTTGATTTCCACAGAATGCTTCTGAGTTCCAACATAGGCCCAAAAGTATCTTGGGGAAATCAAGATATTGGCAGATACAGCTGCCTTGTTTTTAATACTTCTTTTTGGATTGTCAGGCTACTTCTCTTTGGAGTGTCAATCTCCCCATGCCTGCATGCTACCACTTTCCTCCTTACCCCATGAAACTCACATGGAAGCCAAAAGGAGACATAGGAGAAGGGGAAAGATTGAAAGCTGATGTTGCTGCTGAAGTGACTGAACATTGAACTACCAAAATGTAAGTGTGTGCCCTTCAACCACATTTTAAGAAGAAGAGTAATGTTTAGTCAAGCATAATCTTGACACAGTGGCCAACCAGAAGTCTGTGAGGAAACAGTTGTACTATGTATGAAATAGTATGGTATTCAGTTCATGCATTAGTCCAGTAAGAAGATGGTCAAACTGTTTGCAATGCCTTAAAAAACACATTGCTCTCTACATGGCTGTACTGGGGAAGTGAGGGATAGGCATACCCACACAGATATATGAAAACTGAAGGGAAGACAGAGCCAGAGAAATGGTTGAGCAATCCAGCACCTGAAATCTAAACTAGGGGAACATTCATCCAACATGCAGTTTTGAAGATGGAAGCATAAGATAATGTGGACAGAAAGAAGTAAGAGTCTTGTCACTGGTCATTAAAGTGCTGGGAAATGTTAACTGCAGTAAAAGAGAAGAGATCTGGATTTCTACTTCAAATGCACAACTCCTGAAATAATGCTTAGAAATGAAGGTTGTTTGCAAAGTTGCTTAAGAGCTCAGCCCTAAAATTTAAGGTCATGCCCAAATGAACAGAGCAGTCAGATATGTGAGCTTCACTTCTTGAAAGCTCTCATGCTTTATAAATACATGAATATATTCCTTGTAAGAAAGATTATCTTCAGTAAAATTATGTTTGGCTCTTCTAGATTTCTCCATTGCTCTGATTTCTAACTACAATGATTCTATCTTGTAGAAAGAAGCATCCTGGGAAGAATCAGAGCAGATCCAATTCTGGGAAAAATATTAACAGTAATTCAGGAGTAAATGTTTATATTCCTCTGTAAAAGAGTCTGTATTCTTGTCCCAGTTTATAAATCCCTTTCAATTAGGATACCATTACAGGCATTAAAGAGCACTGTAAATAATTAGTGGTTTGGGTGTTGGCCTAGGACCCTGGTGATCAGGCTTCAAATCTCCACTTGGGCATGGAAACCCACTAGGTGACCTTGGGCAAGTCACACACTCTCAGCCTCAGAGGAAACCAATAGCAAAACTCCCTCTGAACAAATTCTGCCAAGAAAATCCCCTAGTAAGTTCACCTTAGGGTCACCGTAAGTCGGAAATGACTTGAAGGCACACAACAACAAAACTGCTCATATGAACTTGATCAATAAACTCATTTTTCCAATTCTACAACATGTCATATTTGTACTTACAAAGTCCTCTCTTGAAAGGATTATGTAAATTTTGTTATCATTCTCAATAAAACAAAAGGCATTTGCTCCCAATGTATATATTTTGTGTTCTGAGTAAATAAAGGACAAACCATTTGTCCACCGCTACCTGTGGAAAGGTTAATTCTTCGTTACAAAAAATTGCAATTTACTTGCCTAAAACTACTGTTGTTATTGGTTCTCTTCTGCAAGATAAAGGTTATGGCAGTTACACAGAAGATCCTTTAGTATCTCACAGACATTAGCACTATTCTATAAACTTATACCAAAAGAATATAATTTATTGTTATTAAGCCTTTCCAATTCCTATTCTGTCTTTCAGTTCAAACATACTTAACTGCAGCATTAAAAAATTAATAAATACTAAAAAGCAGTATATTGTATGCTCAGTACAACAAAAAGACTCTTTAAAAAGGACTGGTCTACAAAATATGAAGTGGGGGAGGGAGGGAAACCTGTAGAAAAATCTCTGAAGACATTCAGAGTAATGTCTGCAACAGTCACATTGATTTATACCATTTTCTTCTTCCCTGCCACACTTTCAAATTTATAAACAATTCCTTCTAATATTTGCTCTTCAGAAACATGTGTGAGGCCCCTCAGGTTAACTAGCTGGGAATACAGAATCAATACTCTCTGAGTTAAAATGAAAATAAAGGCCTTGTGAGCCCCCTAACATGTTTCTAAATGGAAACACCTCATTTATTTGTTCTTTCCCCTGACCACAGCTGATTTACATTTAGGTATCCTTGACCATCACAGAAAAACAGAGTCTTAACCATCATGGAAAAAATTTCCAGCCGAAAATTGGGGGTAAGGAGAGAGATTTGTGCAATGTTTCTGTGTGTGGCAACAGAAAAACAGCCGCACTGCCAAGCAGAATTAGCTCAGTGGTGCCTTTCTTTCTTTTGCTAAGCCAAGCCATTACAGCTTCTTCGAACTGCACGTACATATAACTCTTAACAGCTAAAAAAGCAGCAAAGTCCTACTGTTTCTCACTGCCAGGATTTGTGAAATAAATAAATAAATAAATAAATAAATAAATAAAAGGGGTGGTTGGGGGAAATGCTACTGCAAAATGTGGATAGTTGGAACAAACAGACCTATGTCAGCAAAGCACAAACATGGGGGTGGGAAGGAAGAGGCGAGAGAAGCCACCCAGAAGATGACCATAAAGTTGTGTTTTCTAGCAGCTGTGTAGTCCTTTCTGCTAGAGGGAGAAAGAGAGAGTCTTGAGGGAGGAGATGTGGGAGTGAGGAGGAGAAGAGAAGAGAAGAGAAGAGAAGAGAAGAGAAGAGAAGA
>CM034703.1:268552774-268571382 GCA_020142125.1 Phrynosoma platyrhinos
ACCCCATCCCATCTTCTGAACACAATGGAAGAACATTCAATGCTTGAAGGTGATTCACGGTTTGCACCAAATAACTCTATCCCATTTTCCTGAAACACGGGGAAGTAGAAGGATTGACACATTTCAAGAAGACTGGATGATCTTTATTGATTATGTAAATCATCATTCCCTTAACAGATAGATCTTGGGACAGACACTCTACACCTTGACAAGCCAGGCTCTTTGACTCTTGCTGATTCTGCTGCAGAACTACTCATCAGATACATACCTTGGCACTTGTAGTTAATTGTTGTTGTTGTCATTGTTCTACAGACATTATGTGTTTTATTGTAAAAACTCAATAAAAAATTAATTAGAAAAAAACCCACAAGGAAGTACTACTTGTACACTCTCAAATCAGCTAAGAAACCAACAGGAGGGGAAAGGATAGTGTGTAAGCCTAAGGATTGACATGGCACTTTCTTATAACACTAAACCAGGGGTCAGCAACCTAAGGCCTGCAGGCCGAGTGCGGCCCGCGGAGGCCTTCGGACCGGCCCCTGCCCAGTCCTGCCGCTGCCGCCGCCGTTTGCAGCCGCGGGGGTCCGCCATTTTGGATTCCAAAATGGCTTCCTGGAGGACCCCTGCAGTCGCGCTGGGCCTCCGAAAGGCCCAGCGCAGTCGAGGGAGCCCTCCTGGGGGACCCCCGTGGCCGCACTAGGCCTCTCCAAGGCCTGGTGTGGTCGAGGAAGCCCTCCTGGTAGTGCACGTGCACACACGCGCCTCCGCAGCCCGGGGGACAGTGGGACCGGCCCCACCCCCAAAAAGGTTGCCGACCCGTGCACTAAACTATACCTAAGCAAACAGCAGAGAGCTCTTTCTGGAATTCTACATAGTTACAGGGAATAATGCCACCTGCACTACTGGGCCTTTTCCTTTATTCAGTGAGAGAGACAAGGTGACTTTTGCTGAAAGTGAAACAAATTCTGCATCCATTCAGGGCCCATTTTATTATATATCTTCTCTGGTCTATATATGGACCAGAGATTGCCATAGAATGTAAATTTGTGCATTAAAATCAGGGTAATATAAAATAACCTAATAATTACACTGCATCATCTAATATAGTAAATGCTAGATTTTTAAGACCATACAGCACTTTGCCAAGGGAATGTGTGTTGATTGTTACATAATTGCTATGAGCATCATCAGCATCTTTCTTTACATTCTGCCTTTTCCCCAAAAGCAGGATTCAAAGCAAGTTATAATGAGTACCCAAATGAACAATGAAACTGGCAGCATATGGCAATCAGTGTAGCACTCTAAAAGGTAGCATGAAGGTTCCTCTAACTGAGGGATGTAGAGGACCACAAACATTTAGCAGGGTGGAATACAAAAGCAGCAAGGAAAGCAGGGGCAACTAGAAACACCATCTTGCAGAGCTGCAAATGTTCACCAACTAAGAATGACAAGGGCAGGTTACAACCCAGCCAGTCAACAGATGAACTCATGAATGATGCTGATTCCAGTTCCGTTATACAAGTTCTGTCATACTTCCAGCTCCCATCTCCAGCCAGTCATCCAGTTTGCTACACAACGGTAATGGCAATTTCTTGTCTGTTTTGCACTTCTAATTTGGGGGCAGGGGAGGGGTAGAATTAATGAAGTCCTCCAGATGCTGTTGGACTGCAAGTTACCAGTAACCATAGCCTGCAAAACCAATGGTAAGGAATACTTGGAGTTGCAGTCCAACAACATCTAGAGGGCTGAACAATTCCAACCCCTGTTCTCAGCGTACCACCTCACTGGCTTGTGTCATGAGTTCAACTGCAGTCTCGTTAATATGACTGCGATGAACATTTTTCACAATTAGTTGTGAAAAATACATTTTTATCTTCAGAAATTCTTTCCATGTTATTTCACATCTAGTACTAAATTTTCTGTTGAAGTAATCATAAGAATGTGCATGGAGTGAAACAAGCTCTCTGCTGTTCCACATACTTGTTTAGTTCTTGATTTGGTCTATTTACAAACACAGAGTACTGCAGTTTCTTCTGTCCTGTCTTTAGAAAATATACAATTTATCCAAGACAAAATATTTCACTTTTTAGTGTTATCTCGTATTTCCAACATAGGTGCATCTCAATTAACAAAGTATATTTAGGCATGCTGAGGACCTTCAAAAGCTGAGCTGTGAGAACAGGCACATTCTTATTATTACTTCAACAGAAAATTTAGTACCAGATGTGAAATAAAATGGAAAGAATAGGGACAGTTTCCTACATTACCCCCCCAAAAAAACAATGTTATTGAAAACTAACAATATGCACATGTGAAATAAAAGAATCAGTAGGCCCTGCATAAATAACAAAAAACAAGTTAAACCTTCTACAGACCAGCTGAAGTCTTTGTCCAAGATGTATGTAAGGATGACATTTTCTTTCACCACTCCACACACTTCCTATGATTTTCATTTTGGTGGCCAAATTTAAAGATGTACGTGTTCTTGACACACTGGAGACATGGTTTTCTTCCCTCTTCTCTTTGTTTTACTCTTTCTTGCATCCTCAGTAAGGGACTTTGGAGGCAGCTTGCCGGCTGTAGTTACTGTTTGCTTTACCTGCTGTAGCTGGTTATGACACACCAGGCTATAGTAGAATTGTGTTCTCTCTCAACTCACATAAGCGCATATCAAGTAAACAATGCTTCAAGGTCATTGTTTACTTACAGTCACACCTCTGCAGCCCAGCTTGTGGTTGTTGTGTTTTTAAGTTATTTTCAATTTATGGCAACCCTAAGGGGGCTGTATCATGGGAGTTTCTGGGGCTGAGAGAGTGTGACTTGCCCAAGGTCACCCAGTGGGTTTTCCATGGCCGAGTATTGAATGGAACCCCAATCTCCAGAGTCCTAGTCCTTCACTCAAACCACTACACAACTGAAAGCTTATGTTTCTTCAGCATGTGCTCCTTCACTAGCTTCCTCCCAATGACAATGCTACTTTTAAAACAGTCCAGCAAGACAGTGAATGAAGACAAACTGGTGTGTGGATATGCAGGAGCCTTCATGTCTGGTGGGCATGAACAATTCAGCTAGCACCACTGTGAGATTTTTCATTTTCACCCAGAAGTGTGCATGTCTGTCCAATTGCTTATAGCTATGTGTGTTTAAAAGCCTTTGTAAAAAGAAGTTTCACCATCCGAGAATCCGTTAACTGGGGTATTTCCAGGTTGGAAAAGTGAGAGAGAATATCCCATGGAGGGCTGGAAGAAGCATGTTTTAATCTGATTATTTTTTTTTTAAAGTTCTTCTCCCCAAACTTTACTCTGATAGTTAATGCCACCTTCATTTTGTCCATGTTCAGGCAAAACAAGCGATACATTTATTTCAAAACAAGAACAGAAGCTTCCAATCTCATCCTCAAAGTAGCAAGGGAAGAAGTTTAGCATTTAGAGCAGGGGTAACAACTGTGGAAGACTAGGGGACCACATTAGCCCTCTAAGAGACCTTGGAGGGCCACAACCCCACACACCCATCCACTCCTCCCCACACAAATATATTTGCCCCCAAATGCCCCCCAAAAGCCCTGCAGGGACATGGTGAGCCTTCCTGGATGTCTAGATGGCATTTATGGGCACTGAGAGAGGGAAAAAAGGGGGAGGGAAATTCTGTAAAATCTCATATTGAACCCAAGGGGGTCCGGTGTTGGTGCTGGTGGTGGACATTCCCTCCATACCCACTAGAGATTATATTTTGGAATAATATTCTTAATCCCAGGGGCGCTGGGGGCCACAAAAACAACCTTGTTGAGCAGTATGCAGCCTATACGCCACACTTTGCCCCATGCCCAGCTTAGAGTAACATCTGAATAAGACAAGTTCATCCTGATTCAGACATAATGAGTAACCACAGGTATTTGAAGACAGAAGCAAATGCTTCTTGTTTCTGTCCTTTCGGATGCACCTGACGAAACAACAGAAAACAACAGAAACAATAGTGAACCCAAGGGACAATCTTGGGAACACTCCCATGAAGTTAAACAATGATTTAGCCTTCTATCCAAACATAACCACTACATTGGGCTCTGGCTAATATGGTGGAGATTTATTTTATTTATTTTTTTAAAAAGCAGGAGTTAAATGACCATGTAAACAGAATAATAATCAAGAAAATGCAAGCAAACAGCCTCTAGTTGAAGGTGGATGATTATTACTCTGAATACCCAGTAACAGGAACCCATCTAATCTCAATGGGGAAATCATTCCATACATGGGTATCATGACAGAGAAGACCATCCTCTGTACTACAAACAAATATTCTCACTAGGCTGCCATTGTTGGTGCTACTGCTGCTAGTTACCGGTATATTTTTTCCCCTAATTTTGTGTACCATCTTGGTACTTTTTTACAGACACAAGTAAATGTTAGTTCAGGTCCGTCACTGATCTTGAACTTTGCATTAACATGTTTGTATTGTGTTTTGTCTGAGTTCCTCTTACAAGTGACACTTGTTCCAATTACATCAGATATGATGGCAGTTAGTTTAACAACATATAGTTTAAATCATAGTAAGGAAAACACTACTTGTTATCAAAGCATGTGTACCAAGTAAATTTGCTTAATAACCAAGTTCCAACAATGATGAACTAAGAGTAAATAAATGAGTAGGATGGCTTATTTGTTACTGATGACACTGTGACCTAAGGAAGCGATAACTATTAGTAGAATTTTTAAAGGACAAATGGAGCTGCTAAGATATATTTTAAAATACTGATAGCTAAATAAAACTATTATTCTATTATAAACAAAGGTACACCGTACAAAAATCAGCAGCATCTATTCTAGGGCATAAAAACTCATCTCTTGCTGATGTTTATGCTGTACCGCATGTTTTATTTCACCTGAGAGACAACAATAAGTTATATAATTATAATCCAATCATCCTGCAACCCTACTAGGACTTGTTATGCTTGTCTTTGGTCTGCACCAGTTTCTGACGTCCCTGTCTCTCTGAGAAAGAGAGAATTAAGAAACATGAAACTAGACATCAAATTTAATCCACACATTGCAGCACAATTACTGCAACTGGATATATTTCAAATGAATGTATGGCAGGAGTGGTTATTTACTAGAAGCCAAATTTAATTCTTTTATTGATGGTATCATAACTGGTGTTGCAGTTTTCATACTGTTGCAATAGAAAGCCCATCACTATAAACTAGACAAATGAGGTTATTTCATCAACTACTAGGTGTTACAGTATGACTGATTTATCATTTTTAATTTTAATATTTAAAAGACTGAGTTTAATAGTTGTACCTTTAATCCACTCTACCCATACCACATATGTAGCTGTATCATAGAAGTATTTTTTTAAAGGGGGGGGACATGCAGAATTCCTAGCCTGATTGCACACATTCTAAAACAGGATTTACACAGGTACTTACAAGCTGTCATGAGCATTCAGGGAATGGAGATCATGATAGTGAGGAGGAGGAAGAAGTTAACTGGTAAACTGAAGGTGGGAGGCTAAGGAAAAGAATTCCACAAGTTTAAAGACATTTGTAGGAGGTGGAAAGAAGACACATGCTCCAATTTTGGATATAGAACAACACTTAATGCCAGAGTCAGTGGGAAGGACATTAGTGTGAACTAAGCTACAGTCTAGCAGATGCAGCATTTTCAATTTGGTGAGTATAATTTCCATAGCAAGGAGTATAGGTTATAAGACAATAATAAGTTACCAGTTCAAATGTCAAGCACACCTTCAGCTGCATCTGCAATATGAAGGATAGCATCACTATCTAATTTACCATACCAGCTAACCACAGTCAGCCCTCCATATCCACAGGCTCTGCATCCACTGATTCAATCATCCATGGCTTGAAAATATATATTTTTTTAAAAATCCAAAAAGGAAACCTTGATTTTGCCATTTTATATAGAAGACACCATTTTACCACATCATTGTATATATAAAATGGGACTTGAGCATCCATGGGCTTTGATATCCAGTGTGTGTCCTGGAACCAAATCCCATAGGATACAAACGGCCCAGTGTATAAATATTACTGAGATAATATACATAGGGCTCTTCAGACACTCCACTACAAAAAAGTACTGGTGTGTTACCACTGCTTTGGATGGCTGAACATCTGAGAGTTGGAACAATCCCCTTAAAAAAGAACCATAATCTATATCCATTCTGGCAACAGACAAATGTAAACAATGAAATCCCTCAGGAATCTATACTGGGATCAGTGCTTTTTAACTTGATCATAAATGATCTGGAGTTAGGGGTGAACAGTGAGGTAGACAGGTTCATCAATGATATTAAATTATTTAGGGTGGTGAGAAGAAAAATTACTGCAAAGAGTTCCACAAGAATCTCTCAACTGGGAAAACAGACAGTAAAAATGACAAATGATGTGAGCGATTATAAAATATTATCAGGGCAATTTTTTCTCAATGTTACATATAAATCAATGGGATTATGAGCTGGCAACCCAATTAAAATATCAACAGTGTACAGTTGCTGTAAAAAAAGTGAATTCCATGTTAGAAATAATTAGAAAAGGAACTGGGAGGACCTGACAGCATCATACTCTCCTTATACAAACTGATGGTGCAATCATGTATAAGTGACCAAGATCTGAAGAGCAAAGAAAACATGTCAGTGAGGTTAATTGACGATTTATTTTGGATTCAAAACAGAGGTTCACCACAGATGAGTCAGTGTCCAATCTGAGTTTCCCCTGAATGATACACCCTTTAGAACCCTTTCTCTTCCAGTCCCTCTTTCCCAGCTTGTGATGCAAATGCCTTGGGATACATCAAAATATTATTTCAAGGGTCCACTCCCCCACCCACTCTGCTATCACCTGCATCTGTCCCAGGAAGAAAAGGTGTTACTTCCCTGGCCATCAAAGTTTGGTCCTAGGAAGTAAATAAGGTACTAAAATAACACTCCTATAGCTCATCTGTTCTCCTATTAGTATATCATTTGGACAAGAGTTCCCTTCTGATTCCTCTCTACTTTTCTATATCGATATATCACCACATCAATTATCCCCATTTTCTCATATCCTTTATTATGGGAGATCTATGCCCTTTTGGATATGAGAGGTGTGAGAAGATCTGTAATACTGTCTAGAGCTCTAGTCACTACATCTAAAAGATGATAAAGCTGAAAAAGCATAGAAAGGGAAAGATAAAATGATGAAAGGATTGGAGCAACTGTACTACAAAAGGAAGATTACCATATCTGGGGCAGTTCAGCTTAGGAAAAAAGGGACGTTGAATAGAAATATATAAAACTATGAATGATGTGGACAGGTAGAAGCTTTTCCTCCCTCTCTTATCATACTATAAACCATGGTCATTCCCTGCAGCTAGATGGTATGAGACTGGGGATGGGTAAAAGGAAGTACTTATTCTCACAGAACATTGAGCCTTTACAGTCTGACAAAATAATGCAGCTTAAGGCCACTTTAACTATTCTGGCTCAGTGCTAAGGAATCATGGGAACTGTAGTTTATTGTGGCACCAGAACTCTGACAGAGAAGGCTCAATGTCCCAGAAAAAAAAATACAATTCTCATGATTCCCTAGCACTGAGCCAGGACAGTTAAAGTGGCTTCAAGCTGCACTATTTCTGGCAGTCTGTAAAGGCCCATTGTTAAACTTTAGAATTCACCAGATGTAGATATGGCTGCCAGCTTCAGTGGCTTTAACATAACACATGGAGGATTGCCCCATCAATGGCTATTAGCCAGAATGGCTAGATCAAAAGCTTGGCTGAAGCTGTATGGAGCAGTACATGGTTTTATTTTATTACTGTTGGAATAGCCTTTATTTATTATCCTCAAATTATCCTTACTGATAACAGGATGATGTAAAAAGGCATGAGCAATTAGTCATAAAATTAAAAGCAACCAAACAAGTTATTCTCATTTTAAAAAGTAACACATTAAACATCAACACAACATAACCACTGACAATCTAAAAAAATAGAACAGGCTAACAGGCATGTCTAAATTAAAATATCTGGTACTGGATTTGAAAAGACTTCAGTATCAGCAGAAGTTAACATGTCTTGAGGAGGGCAGTCCATCATCTGAGCCCAAATACACAGAAAGTTTTCTCTATCATCACAGAGCACAACTCTCTCTAGAGATACACAAAAAGTTGTCTTTCTTAAGGCAGGCTGGTATAGTGAAAGACATTTGTTCATGTATTTAGGCACCAAGCTGTTTAGTGCTATAAAGGTAAGCTGTAGTAGTTTCAGTTGGGCTCAGAAACAAACAAACAAACAAACAAGAAGCCAGTGCTCATTCAGAACTTGTATAATAGATTTCCATCTGACTGTCCTGCTTAAAAACTGCATTTTGGACCAGTTGAAGCTTCTGGGTGGCTTGCACCATGCAGCAAAAATGGGCAACCTGTTGACTTTAACTTGCATAGAACCTAAACATAACAGCCAACACTCCATGCATCTGAAGAAGTAAATCACGTCTACAAAAGCCTACATCTTTCACTCAGTCTCAAAGGTATTACAAGACCCCTTTGCATATTGATATTGTAGACTAACATGGTTATGTCTCTGAATACTGCAGCCAAAGGTCATGAATGATGGAAGCTGTAGTTCAGAAACATCTCAAAGCTCACAGTCTCCCATTCCCTATTCCTGCATTTGTTGTTGGTGTTTTTTGTTTGTTTGTTTTTGCCATCAAGTCGATTTCAACTGGTGGTAACCCTATAAATGAGAGACCTCCAAGTTCCCCAGTCATCAACTATCTTACTCAAGCCTTCAAATCATTGCAGCCATGGCTTCCTTAATTGAATAAATCCCCCCACAGTGTGGGTGTCTCTTTTTTCCTACTGAGTCACATTGACTCATGATATGTCCACAATATGACAGCTTCAGTTTAAACTTTTTGGCCTCTAGTGAGAGTTCAGGCTTGATTCGCTCTGGGACCCATTCATATGTCTTTTTTTAAACAGTCCATGTTATCCATAGAACTTGTCTCCAGCATCTCATTTCAAATGAGTTGATTTTCTTGTCAGTTTTTTATTTGTTTTTGTTTTTGCTTTGTTTTTTTTTTGTTTGTTTTTTTTTGTCCAGCTTTCATAGCCATACACACATATCAGGACAATGAGAGCCCTAAATTACAACAACCCAACTGGGGAATTAAAAGAACATAAACCACTAACCACTGTGGGCAAACCATCCCTACTAAAGAACATTAACATAGACCAGCTGAAGTTGGTAAAAAATACTCTGAACTACTGAAGTTACCTGGCCCTCAAGTGATAGTGCTGGATGAAAAAGTACCAGCCCCCAATGCTTACAGACCTGCTTTTTCAATGGGCAAAGCAACAACGCATCTAGCACACACTGCATACATAATTTCCTGGACAGAAAAACTACCTATCCACAGTACCTCTATTTTTCAGGATTCATTTTGATCTACTAGCCCTCATCTGGTGGATTACAAAAATAATTTACCATTTAATGCCTGCATACCCTCATCAAATACAGATGACCAGAAAAACTGAGCTGGGAGTCATCAGCATATTGAGGACACTTGACTTCAATATTCTCTGTTTATCTCCCCAAGCAGATTCATTTATTCACTCATTCAGAGAGACAGAGAGAGAGAGTTCTTGTATCTTGGATCAAACATAGATCAGACTGGAGACTGCAGTTAGGAAATCAGAAGAAGACTGGGAATGGGGAGCAGCTATGAAAGAACTAGAAAAGATCCTAAAGAGTAAAGATATACCACTGAGCATAAAAGTTAGAATTGTACAGGCCATTGTATTCCCTATTACCATGTACAGATGTGAGAGCTGGACAGTGAAGAAAGTGGACAAGAAGAAAATCAATTCTTTTAAGATGTGATGCTGGAGATGAGTGCTAAGAATAGAGTGGACAGCTCAAAAGACAAACAAATGGGTCCTAGAACAGATCAAACCTGAAATTTCCGAGGGAGTCAAGTTGATTAAGTTGAGGCTGTCATATTTTGGCCACATCATGAGAAGGCATGACCCTTTGGAAAAGACAACAATGCTAGAAGTGGTGGAGAGAAGTCGAAAGAGAGGAAGACTGCATGCTAGATGGATGGGCTCTATTAAGGAAGTCACAAGTATGAATTTATAAGACTAGAGCAGTGGAGCACAGGGAGTCTTGAAGGTGTCTCATCCACAGGGTCGTCATGAGTTGGGATCGACCTGAAGGTGGTTAACAACAACTACCACCAAGAGAGAGAGAGAGAGAGAGAGGATATAGGGATGAGACAGAACCGTAAAGGAACCCACAATAGGAAGAGTCAAATTAGGAACACCCTCTACAATTATGAAACCTATACTGTTCTCAGTGCCAAATAAAATATGATTGACTAAGGAAAGTCTGCAGTATTCTGCTCTTAATAACCACTCACCTTTTCTTCCAGCAGTAAAATCTACTAACTACCATGTAGCAGGATAGTTTATCTAGAGCCCATGCACACAGAAGTTTACCAGTTGTCCACCCTGGATTACATGAAAAGTTCTATGAAGAACAGGAGAAGGGCATACACTCCACATGCTCCAAAGCTTGCTCCCACACCCAAAGATATGGACAGTATGAGATTAGGTCTCTGAAAGTATAACTCTGTGTGGTACAATGAAATGACACCCTGTATGGATTATTGCTATGGTGCTTATTTGGCACAGTCATCACTATGAAATTACTTCACGAAAGAGGAAAGTTTAATATGATACAACAATTTTCATTGCTAACAATAAGCCTGAAAGTTAACACTGCTGCTCAGAAGACTGCATGAAATTCTTGAACAGCCCAGACTCTTATTCAACTGTTAGCCTTTTACCAGAAACCAAGAGTAAATTGGCACATTGAGAGTATGGCCTTATTTGGCTGTGAGGCATACTACAGAGACAGTTACATTTTCAAGTTGTTAAATAGACTGGAAAATGGAGTAATTGTCTGTTTTGGTGCCTAGCCTTTTTTGTTTTTAAAAGGAATCATAATGTGGCTTGGTGCTCATTAACATAATCACTGGGTACAATTCTCCATAAAGGAAGGGAGATGGCTAAACATTTTTCACATCTGTTTTGAAAGATATTAGTAAAAGGTTCAACTGACTGTAAAGTTACATTTTCAGATACCAAGTATTTCTCCAAATTCAACAATCTGGCATTTTCACACTGCAATTCATGAATAAGAGTGCCTGTCTTTCAGTTTTTCCTGATTTATGCTGTTGGGTTGGTTGTTAATGTTTCTGTTACTGGTGTAAAATGAGATGATACATGATTTCTCTTGGATAAATCACATGGGAAAATTTGTTTTAGACTGTGCATAAAAACTTCAGTCTTACTGTTTATGCCTCAAATTTGATTATTATGACTAAAAATCTAATCTGATTTGGTGTGAAATCTAGACTATTAGCTATTTAAATGTTTTGGTAATAAAATGTAGGCGACTGATCAAATAAATGAATCTGCATTTTGTATGAACTTTGTTATGGAGAGAAATGAAGACAAACCAGACATTTACTTTTTATGAACTTTAGAATATAAATTTTAAAGGAAAAAAAGTGGTCTAGATTTGGAACAAGAAGAGGAAGAAGAATCCAGAAAGTTAGGTCATACTTTTCTCCTACATTACTCTTCTCTCTCTCAAAAAATGTTACTTTTTTTTTCTTAATGCAGCTCTATAAGTTCTTGAAAAAACTAAGCAGTCACTATATTAAGATATTTATGTTTTCACTACCAGCAGGCTGCAGCAATTGTTCAGCAACTATCAGCCAGATGTTACAGTTCTATAGTTTTATTTTATATCTCCCCCCTACTGGGACTGCTTTTTTTTAACTGTAATTCTACATTTCTTTCATATGGCAGAATGTCTGGATATGATTTTTCACTAAGGCAGGCAAAGAGGGCCTCTCCTTTTCTTTCAGCTTCTTACCCTAAAGACTATAGCTACAGCTATGGGAGTACAAAGGATTAGAATAGGGAATTAAAGAAACACTAAATTAAATTAATTGAATAAACACTAGTGAGCCAGTAAGGGTTTAAATGGGGCATCAGCACACATGTACACACACACGTATAAGCACTGTCATAATTAGACCCCTCCCCTGTTTCCAGAGCAATCTTAACTGCTTTTAAAGAGTAAATAGACACACAGATATATATACACACAAAGATCTTTGCATGTCTGAATGGGGAACAATATGCATATGGACTCATAAATCAACATATAAACTAATGTTAGGATATTTTCATGCACCAAAGAAAATCTGAAACTATACTGCATGCTTTAATACAGCCTACCTAGCTAGAGAGAAAAACATGAATGAAAAACAACAAAAAGCTACAACACTGTATCCATACACAGTTTCTGAAATTAATTACATATATAAATTGTCCATGTAAAATCAAAACAGGCACAGCAGAATGCAAAGCAACGCCAACTACAAAACTATTCCAAGAGTCTGGGGAAATAGAATCTGCCCCATGTACATTCAAAAAATTATTCAATGCTGATTAAAGTAAATGTCACTGGCAAACTGCCATCTTTATTGTCTGATAACTCTATGGCGCTCACGCCATGCTAAAAGCAAACAGCTCAGGCCAATTTCAATGGGGTTTGCTCTAGCTTAAATGTGACCTCCATACTGTCCTATATAAATTTTGCTTCTCTTCAAAACTTCAGGAAATATTTAGTGATGTAGGCTACAGAGTTAACAAGAAAACTCCAAGACAAAATTCACTGAACAACTTTAGATATCTCTAATTAACTGCCCACCAGTTTGAACTGAGCCAAAAAAAACTGCTTGCTTTAAGTCATACAACTATAAACATTTGCATAAAAAGCAAAGATAAGGGTCTAATATAAGACTAACCTTAACCAATTACAGAGAAGAGCAAGCCTTAATTTATATATACACAAAGGCTGATGCAGTGTCTTAAACCAGACTACCTAATCTGCTGCATTGTTTTATTACCACTGTACATCTACATTTAGTAGAAGGAATTTTCCTTCTAATATCTAAGATTTTTCCCCTTTCATTGTCAGGATTTCCACAACTGTTCCTCTCACTTCTTTTCTGCACCAAGAGGCTGAAAGGTAACATACTGAGAAGGAAACACAAAGTGTGAATTTAGAAACCAATTATTTTTATTCATCCATATCCAATTCTTTTTTTATCGCATATTTTCACTTATGTATTTAATACACATGAACTCTAAAAGCCAATGTCAACAAGAAGTATGCACAATGTATTCTGAACCAAGGCCACAGGACTATGATGTATGTTCAATGTCAGACTTACGTTTTTCATCATCAGCATGTACTAAGGATGCTGCTCTTGACAAAACATCCAGTGGAGTCTCCATTCCTAGCAGGATCCTGAATAAAAGAGCAATATGTTGTTACTTTCTCAAACAACTTGAACAATATAACAAGAGAAGTGTAACATTTCAGCTTAGCATCCATTATTTGTCAGGCTTAAACCTGTACATAACATTTGAACAAATGAAACCATGAAAACCAAGCACAGAAACATATTTCAAATATATATCATGTTCTGCCTTTCACAGTTTAGGTACTGAGAAATTAATCCAAAGGTGAAGCTAAGTCGCTTTCTTATGACTGATGAAGCAATATTCTACCTGAAAGGGTAAGTTTGCTGTGTTTTTTATCTGTGTGACCCCTTGGTACCTAGTAAACACAGCTGCACGCCAATCTCATTGTTAGTAAGAATGGGAAGTGCGAAAAAGACCAGGTCTAGAACAGGGGGTATTAGCTACTCAATCCCATGGATCAACTCGGCTATAAACAAACCTCCTCACACTTGTATTATGCTGCCTTTCTTCCCAATAGACCATTTGCTATTAATAGATTTTAACAGATTACATTTTTTCAACTGTGCTAAGTTTAATTCTTTTTTAAGGGGGGGGGAAGAAATATGATCATGTACTATTATTATGTATTGTATTGGCTTACTTTAACATGTAAGCCGCTCTGGTTGCTATTATAGTAGAAAAGCAGAATACAAATAAAACTTTTATTTTTATTATTTATTTAACTCAACTCTGTCCCAGACAGAAGAAAAAGAGGAAACAAAAAAAGGATGAGTGTGATAATAAAAATCTCTGACATCCCTTCTGGGTGGAAGATGAGCCACTGGCCCATTAGACATCACTAATTTCTCAGAATAGCCTTCCAGGAAAATTAGTTGCTATCTCTTAGTATCCACATTGCAGCACTGCTGCTTTGTAAAATCCCTGTCTAAAACAGCGAAGGAGAGGGGAGGCTTCAGTGTTCAGATGGCTATTCCTACGCTGGCCATGTAATAATTGTTTTCATTACAGTGAACAGATGAAAAGACCAAAGAAACCTTACATTTGCTGTTTTGTAAGCAACTAAATTCCAGGAGCACTACATGCAAAGTAAGACAAATTGCTATTGCTACAATATGCACAAATAAAATATTTAACTCACAATTACCGCTTAGTAAAGTTACTCAGTGCTGGTAAAGTTCCGAATGCCTAAAATTTTGATCCTGATGCCCAAGAATTTGAAATACATTCCCAGGACTGCCAGGAACAGAAAAATCCCTTTCTCTAAATATTTTGACAAAGACAAAGACCAATAACACAACTACAGCAACAGAAGCATGTAACATGGCACAAAGCATCCCAATGCCAAACATTTTCTCCTGTTCTAGCAAAGTTCTATTTTTTACTTATTTTTTAATTTGTTGCATTTACATTTCACCTTTCCCCTAAGGAGCTCAAAGCAACACACATGGTTCTCCTCTCCCCCATTTTACTCTTACAATAACCTTGTAAAGCAAGTCAGCTAAGAGAGTGTGACTAGTCCAAGGTCATGCTGTGAGTTTCATAGTTTAGTGGGGGCCTCGATCTCCAGCAACACTCTAATCACTATACCACATTGGTTTTACTTGCCTGGAATAATCTATAAAGATCCACTGTTCTTCTCACATTCATGGTCTTACAAACTCTGCTGCTTACATTCTGATCTCAGTTCTGGCAGCTATGAGCCTCCAGAGGTGAATGACTGCCTGACTTACCCATGACCTACAGCAGCTCCTGTATAGAGCACAAAGGCTGCTTCAGCTGTTTCTGCTTGTCTGTGCATGATCCTAGCTTCATCTTCCACATGCTGGTTTAGCTCCATGGGCTCAGAGTTGTGTCCAAGCTGCAAATTCACAGGTTCTGTATAGATGAACTGGAAGCCTAAGCTTGCATATGCACCCTTGCTCTGTGGAGTAAAGCCAATCAATAGTTGGAGGTCATGGATGAGGGCTCCCTGTTATCCTGACTCTACCTCCATGTTTTTGGGATATCTGAGAAAAGTGTCACCAGTAAAAAATAAAAAAAAATTACTTAGTACATTTCAAATGAAGTCCTCTCTCCATCTGTCTGCCCTACCAGCTTCAAAAATACCCTTAGTAAATTCTAAATAAAATAGAAAGAGAATAATTTGATTTGAAACATTTGCCCCAGGAAACCTGCATTCCTTGATGAAAACATGAAATGCTACTAACTTAAACAGGTGCGACAAAAGCCATGAAACTGCCATTGCTCAGGTTAAGCTGGATCCCCAAATAGACATGATTATTCATGCAGGACACGGCAAGCATATCTTTTCCATAAGAGCCATGTAGTGTAGTGTTTATAGCAGATAGCAGGAATCATTTGGCCTGCTAGATGCTACTAGATTATAACTCCTATTAGCCCTAGGCAGCATAGGTGATGATGATGATGAATACTGGGGGCTATAGTCCAGCAACATCTAAAGGCCCATATGGTTCCCATCCGATTTCAGATATCAGACTAGGGCTGCATCTACACTGCAGAATTATCAGTTTGACACTGCTTTAATTCCCATGGCTCAATGCTATAAGATTCTGTGATTTGTGAGATATTTAGTCTTCTCTATCAGAGAGTTTGGGTATCACAGCAAACTACAAATCCCAGGATTCAACAGGATGGAGCATGACAGTTAAAGTGGTGCCAAACTGCATTAAATCTCCAGTGTAGCAGCAGCCTAGGACTAAGGAGATTTAATTTCACAACCACCCACTCAGCCATGACATTTGGTAGATAATCCTAGGCCAGTTTTGACATCTAGCCTTCCCTCAGAGGTCTGTCATGAAGAATTACTAAGAAAAGAAACATGAATTCCATTGAAGAAAGGCACAATATAAATGCAATGATCATAATTATCAAATAACAGGAGACCAAAGTTCAACACTCAGCTCGGACAATGGAACCTACTAGCCTTAAAAGACAGCACCGTCAAGCCTCCTCTGAATAAATCTGGCAGAGAAAACATGATAAGAGTGATTATCATTTGGAATTGACTTGAAGACATATACTGTATACACTCCTAGAAGTCAAAGATATAGCTGTGTTAGTCTGTAGAATCAGTATGTAGAGATCTTGTAGCACCTTTGAGACTTAACTGAAAGAAATTGGCAGCATGAGCTTTCGTAGACTTCAGACTACTTCCTCAGTCTATGAAAGCTCATGCTGCCAATTTCTTTCTCTCAGTTAGACTCAAAGGTGCTACAAGATCTCTCTCTACATAGTGTATATCAGGGGTCGGCAACCTACGGCCCGTATCCGGGGCCCCCGAGGCCTTTGGACCGGCCCCCGCCACCGCTGTGTGCGCCGCCACCACTTTGTTTTCCAAAATGGCAGCCGTGACTTGTTTGCACATGTGCAGTACTCCTGCGCATGCGCAAACAAGTCGCAGCCGCCATTTTGGAAAACAAAATAGCGGCAGCGACGCGCGCTGCGGTGACAGGGGTTGGCGGCGGCGGCAGCCTGTGGAAGACCAAGGGATCCCCGGACCAGCCCCAGGTAAGGGGAACTTGCTGACCCCTGGTGTATATACTCCTATATAAGTCTAAAAATTTTAGTCAACAATTTCCTCCAAAAAACTTGGGTTGACTTATCCATGGGTCAAAGTAAGTGCTATATTTAAATTCATATGAAAAAAGGAACCATCCCCATCTCTGAGTAGGGCAGCAAAAGAGCAGCAAAAGGCAAGAACTTATCTATTGCAGGAAAACCTTAAAGCAGCACCACAGCACCATGTCTGACCTTTCTGAATGCCTGGGTGGGAAAATAGTGGCAGCGGTAGCCCTTTGATGCTTCCCCTCAAAAAAGTACTGAAAGAAATCAGGCTTTGAAGGATATGAATAAGACATTTGTGTATGTTTTTCAGCTTTTCTGGGTTAAAATCAGGCAAAGTTATCACATTAAAGTGAAAGGCTATAATCACTGCTAACACAGTCACCAATTCTTTGCTTTGCCTTTTCATCCTTTTTGGTATGTGCACATTTTCTCAGCCTGCCCATGCCTGGTTGCCTCTTCACACATCACACAGGCACCATTTATCGTATTTCCCTCCTCATCGATCCAGCCTTTAGGGGTGATCACAGTTATGCCTGCCAGAACTTTGTAAGTTATTTGGCATTGTTTTCCTTTCTTTCACCCTTTACATCAGTGGTTCCCAAACTTTGGTCTATCAGGTTGTCTGGATTTCAACTCCCAGAAGTCCTGGCCAGTTTGATCAACAATCAAGCGTTCTGGGAGCTGAAATCCAAGACATCTGGATGATCAAAGTCTGGGAATCACTGCTTTACATCCTTTATTATGGGTCCCTAAGTTTTACCCCTGACTTATCCACAGCCCATATCAAAATCCACAATTTTGGCTACAAAACCTGCCCTTGACTTTTACATGAGGTTGGCTTATAGCTGAATATATATGGTAACTATGACACTAACAGGAAGGGTGGGGAGGATAGCTTCCAAATACTTCATCAAATACTGTGAGCTGAGCCAACATCACAATATAAGTCTCGAATATCTTCAGCAAATCAAAAAGAAATGTTTAGATAATGGACAATATGGGAAGCGGACAATAAAAAAGTAAGTAAACTTTGTCTCACAAGAATATCCAGCATGTTGTGTCTTGAGTGCAGGAGAAATAACCAGCACCAAGTAGCCAAATCCAAATGAAGACCCATCTTTAGCCATTCTCCCTGTTACAGTCCTGTTCTGGACTGTAGGGCTGCACCTGCAATCTGCAGAGAGTGTGTGGCAGGGATTCCCATTCATTTCAACTGCAGGTTCCCCACCTCCCCACCACACCGAAAATGGCATAGACTAAGAGTATAAGGGAAACAACTACTATATCTGCTAGACTCCCCCCCCCCCCCCCCGATTAGATGCCTGCTGTGATTATGTCTCAGAGAAAAATCCTGCACTCAAGAGCAACCCTGTGGTTAATTTATTCATATTATGATTAAATGCTCTGAATATAAATATGTTAGAAAGGTTCTATCAATATATAGTGATATATACAGTGATATATCAATATATAACATAGTGTCTAGGTGGAGGGAAGTAACAGTGACACTCTATTCTGCTCTGGTCAAGCCTCATACAGAATATTACAATTCAAAACAGATGTTGACAAGTTCGACTGTGTCCAGAGGAAGGCGACCAAAATGGTGAAGGGTCTGGAAACCATGCCCTATAAGAGACTTGGGGAACTGGGTATGTTTAGCCTGGGGAAGAGAAGGTTA
>CM034703.1:268583485-268602917 GCA_020142125.1 Phrynosoma platyrhinos
CAATTTGCACTATTTCTAGCAGTCTGCAAAGGCCCTAAGTTATTTTTTCATTTTTATTTTTATTTTGATATACTTTTTCTTTCTATACAGATGTTTCCCGATATTAGGCAATCAGTACTGCATGTCATATTCTTTAGCCACAATCCAACGCTAGACTAAATTATGCTCAAATGTTTTGGAACATGACCTAAGTGTGAGCACTGCATAAATTTCTCCAATGGCAGCTAAATCTACCATTTAATTTTTAAAAATCCTTTCCCTAAAATATATTTCTGGATGTTTCATCAATGGTTATTTGCAATATGTCTGTATTTTCTTTACAGAAAAACATACAACACAGCAACATAAAAGTTTTAGAAATATAAAAAGAAATTCCCCAAATAACTTTCTACTTGCTGTCCAACAACACCAGTAATGAAGTGGTGAGATGTGGTTATCATGGAAGTATATGCACTACTACACAGAAAACCTTGCATCTCCACACCACCTAGATGTCATATTTTTGGGAATGAGGAACAGACCTAAAGGACGTGAAAGGATCACATGGAATTTACTTGTTCCACAGCTGCAGCACATTCAACTGATTTTCAACTAGCTTTCTGCTATACAACAAAGATCTTTTTTCTTAAGTAGTCATAGCCATGTTAGAACAATGTGTGTGAAATTATAATTCTTCAAATCCTATGTATGCATGCCTTCAAGCTGCCTGCTGTCATATGCTGACCCCATCAATTTCATAGGGTTTTCTGAAGCAAGAACTACTCAGTTTTACCAGTTCCTTCCTCTAATATATCCCACAACACTTGGTATTTATCAGTGGTCTCCCATCCAAGAATTAACCAGGACTGACCCTGCATAGCTTCCAAGATCAGATGGGATCTGATGCTTTCAGGGTATTTAGGGAGACTATACATGCAATCAAATCTGCCATCTTGTTTTCCAGTGTGTGCATGTGCTTATGTGTCTTCAAGTTACCTGTCCACTTTTGGTGACCCCATAAATTTTGTAGGGTTTACTTAGGCAAGGAATAGTCAAGAGGTAGTTTTGCCACTTCCTTCCTCCAAAATATAGTCAACAACACCTGGTGTTCACTGGCAGTCTTCCATCCATGTACTAACCAGGGCTGACCTTACTTAGCTTGCAAGTTCAGATGGGATCTTATTCCTATAGTCAGTATAGTACATATAATCTGAAGAATTAAAATTAATAAAAGGTTAAGTCAGGGGTTCCCAACCTGTGCTCTGAGGAGCCCTTAGGGCTCTGCATGCATTTCCCAGGTGCTCCGCAGCCGCTCCAGGAAAATGAAAGAAATAAAAATTGAATGAAATTAAAGAACAAGAATATATTCTTATATATACTACTGAACACCATTAACTTGTAAGACATAGGTAAGCCTCTTAGGGGTGCTGCCATAGAAATAAGGGCTCTGCGAGTCAAAAAGATTGGGAACCGCTGGGTTAAGTCATACAGCCTTCAGAGTGATCATCAGCTGATTATTCACAGCAGCAGCTACATGAGAAGAAAAACATTGGACAAGTTACCCTTGTTCCACAGTTAAGAGTTTGTGTGAAATGCCCTGTCCCATCCCCCCCCCCCGCTCCCCATGCCTATTAGGACATATGAGTATTTGCATAGGCTGTATGATGGGACATTACGAGGAATGGGAGATCTTAGTACAGTTGGCCCTCCACATTTATGGCTTTGACTTTTGCAGATTTAATTATCTGTAGTTTTGGTTAATATGTTCTCTCTGGGGAATCTCTAGGTCAGGGGTCGGCAACATTTTCTTACCTGGGGCCGGTAAGGTCTTCCTCTGGTCTTCCCCGGGCCGAGGGGGGGGAAATGGCGCTACATGCCTGAGCAAGTCGCGGCCGCCATTTTGGAAAACAAAATGGCAGCTGCAACTCGTTTGCGCATGCACCACGTACTGCGCATGCGCAAACGCGTCACGGACGCCATTTTGTTTTCCAAAATGGCGGCTGCGACTTGCTCGTGCATGCGCAGTACTTGGCGCATGCGCGAATGAGTCACAGCTGCCATTTTGGAAAACAGAATGGCGGCCATGACGCGTGGGGGTGGGGGTGGCGGCGGCGGCAGGACTGGTCTGGGGCCAGCCCAAAGGCCTCGGGGGAGGGCAGATCTGGCCCCCGGGCCATACGTTGCTGACCGCTTCTCTAGGTCCTTGGCACAACTCTGCCAGAAGTTGACCATAGAGTTGTGCTAGAGAACCTTGAAGTTCCTAGAGAAAACACTTCTCGGAGCAGGTCCTTCAGCATGATTCTATGGTCAACTTCTGACAGATGTTGACCATAGAGTTGCATTGGAGGACCTGGAGATTCCTGGAGAGGTTTTCTCTCAGGTTAAAAAAAAAATAGTGGTATTTTTTTTATTTGTGTTTTTCCACATTCATGGAGGTCCTTCACTCCTAACCCCAGCAAATGTGGAGGACGACTGTATTCTTGAATATCCATTTAAGTTTGTGTCTGTTGGATGTACAGTTTTAAACTTAAAAGTAACATGAAGTGAAATGATGGTTCATTGACATCATGACCCCAGGAACAAGTGATGGAAATGCTATATTACAATAGGCACAAGTGAGCATCCACTCCTAGTAAAAAAATTTTTTATACTGCAGTACCGACTGACAATCCTGGCCAAAGTAGCCGACTGAGTCATTAAGCAAGGAAGCTCTGTATTGACACAGACAATACGTTTTAAACAGGAGCCTGTGGCTATTTCAGGTTCTGATAGTCTAAATATAGCATTGCAATAGTTGAGGAGTCAGGTATCTAACATCCTGGATTAACATGCCATGCAATTATGCCTCATGCATTGCTTCAAGGGGGGGCGAAAATTAAGATGGGGAATTAAGCAGGTGGAGATCAATAAATCTTCCACGTTTCCATCCTCTCCAAAGTAGTTGACCAATTCTGTACATAATATTAAATAGAACTAAATCCTAGTATATCTGTGTCATACTGCTTACCAGCATAATATCCCATTGGAAAGCAGAGGCCTAAATCCAAATGTTGGTGTGGTTCAAGTCAACTGACTTTTTAAAATGGCAATCCTATACTAGGATTTTCTTGGTAAGATTTCTTCAGAAGAGGTTTGCCTCTGCCATTGCCTTCCTTTGAGGCTGAGGGAGTGTGACTTACACTGGGTTTCTATGGCTAAGTAGTGTATTCAAGCCTTGCTCTTCTAGTGTCCTAATCCAACACATGAACCACACCACCCTGGCTCTCACATCCAGGAGTTAGTCTCAATTTAAGTTTGTTGCTGTGTTCAAGTAATTTCCGATTTATGGTCTCCCTGAGGCAAACCTATAATAGGTTTTTCTGAGGCTGAGAGCATGTGACCTACCCAAGATATCCCAGTGGGTTTCCATAGCAGAGCAGGGATTTGAACCTAGTCTTGAGCCAACATGGCATGGTGTGGAGACCAGGAGTCAAATCCTGGCTCGGCCATGCAAACCTACTGGGTGACCTTGGGCAAGTCACACTCTCTCAGCCTCAGATGGCAATGACAAACCCTCTCTGAAGAAACATGCCAAGAAAACCCTGTGACAGGTTCACCTTAGATCGCCCTAAGTTGGAAACGACTTGAAGGCTAACAATAACTCTAGCGCCGTAGTCCAACACTCAAACCACAATGCCATGCTGGCTTACTTAAAGTATACCCACCTAACTAATAGATTTACCTAAGTATTGACTTACTAGAGGCCAGCATGGCATAGTGGTTTGAGTATTACACTACAACTCTGGAGGCCAAGGTTTAATTCCCAACTTGGCCATGAAACCCGCTGGATGACCTTGGGCAAGCCCCATACTCTCAGCCTCAGGGGAAGGCAGTGGCAAAACTCTTCTGAACAAATCTTGCCAAGAGAGTCCCACAAGAGGGTTGCCTTAAGTTTGCCATGTCAGGAGCAACAAGTATTGGCTTAATGAGTTTCCACTGATTCAGCAAATTTACTCTAGTTGGGAGTAAAATTTAGATTTAGGCTCGAGATCTTCACTCAAAGTCTGAGAAAAGGTTTGAGATGCTCCAGTTTATACAGCAATGCCATCATGGGAAGTAACTCTCTGTGTTGCTGCTGCTGCTGCTGTTGCTATCACTCAACTGTATCCAGCATGTTGGCAGTACTGAGAACTGAAGGGGAGAAAAGAAGAAAAGCTCAAGCAGTAGGTTCAGGCAACTACAACTACACAAAAAGGAAGAACAAATCATGGGTGCTGTCTGAGAAAGGGGGAATTTGAGTATTAGATCTAGGAGCATGAATCCAGCAGTGAGGTAAAACAAAGGAGAAAATACAAAAACAGGCATATACAAAAGGGATTATTGTGATGTGAGATTCAATAACTGCATATTAGATTAAATCTTCACTTATATAACTTTAAGGGTTTCTGGTATAAACATTAAACATTTGTTTCCATGTTTGATAAACTTTTAATTCAACAAACCACAAATGCTCTCCAAATTCTCGAGTATAATCTCTTGTCCTCACGCATTTGTCTATAAGGAAATTCGTCTCCTCACGATGTTTTCCTTTTGTCTTGATGGTACAACTTAACAGGGTATTTTCCATTAAGAAAAATAGAAGCAGCTCCTGACATGAACAGCCTTAGCTCATGATTCATTCATGGCTCTGTGCCAAAACCCGAATACGCTGAAGGCCCCGTCGACTCCAGAGGAAAGGTGGCCTGCTTTTTAAAAAACCACAAAGACATGAATGATTTACAGAGGACTGAAAGAAAAGGCTTTCAAGATTGTCCTGACTAAAGGGGAAACTTTCTGAAGTCCTGACCCTTGAAATATTTACAGTGCAAGCCATAAACAGTTGGAATAAGTTAGCCTGGCCCCCAAACCCATTAATCAGGGTATGTTTTTCCTCCTTCCCAAGTGTAAAGGAATGAGTGGGGCTTTTTGTTTGTCTACACAAACACATTTGCCACAAACAGCACACAGATGCATCAGGTACACCAGCCACACTGGAGAAATAAAGCTGAGTACAATTATGGTAGAGTTTGATCATAAAAGCAACACCTGTAATGTGAAAGGGACCGTGGTTTCTTGTGCTCTGCCTCTTCAATGAACATCTGTTGCACATAAAAGTGTTTAATTATCTGTGCAACAGTGCAACTTTTTTTGGCCTTCAGAATATTACATTTACCTTTGCTCCTCAACCAGGTTCAAATATGAAGGCAGCAAAAGTCTTTATCAAGATGAAGAGGTCAACCTCCAGCCTTCTCTGACCTGATCATGTTTCTTCCAATGCTTTGGCCCATATTTTTCATGAGCGTGATCTCTCCCCAAGTGGCAACTAAAGTAAACTTTTCAGAGCAATCTTTACCGTGATTGGTCACCCTGAAGTGTACATGCTCACCCACGGTCCCACATTGCCTGGCTTATGAAAGAGGATATGTGAAATCCGAGTATGCTTGGGTATAAAAATATACAAACAAAATTTCATGTGTGTGCCTGTTTGCACTTCCAAAATAAAAACCTATTTATAAAGGATTGGGAACCACCTTCAGCACAGCAACTTATGTTACCTCCTGGTAATAATGGGGAGAATATGTATTCTTTGAGGCTCCGGCAAATGGGTAGAATCTTTAGTCCATCTTTCATCAGCTTGGCTTACCCTTCATCCCGCGTGAAAAAGCAGGCTGATATTCAGGAACTTTTGGTGCAGTAACAGAATAGAATGGCAACATTCACATGAGACTGCATCTTTAGATTTAAATAGCTTTCAGTTTAGTGAGAAGGCAGGAATTTGTAAGAGCTTTAAAAAACAACACCCTTAAGATAATATTAGTAAGCTTTGCAATCAACAGTATAGGATGGGCCAGTGCTAACAGAACACATCACTCCCCCCAACCCACCTTTGTCTTTTAAAACATCTTATATCAAATCTATGCAGGGATCCATAAAACTGCAGGGGGAATGGCCTGTAGGAGCACAGTGTGAAAGACCAGGCCTGTTAAACAAACAAACAAACAAACAAACAAACAAACAAACAAACAAACATCTGTGTGGAGTATTCACCCTTCTGAATTGCATATTTTCATAGTTGTGTGAATATTCCCATAATACATTCTGGAAGAGTTGGGAAAGAAAGCACACTGCTTTACCATGCAGGAGCCACACTACTTTTTTTATTAACAAATACTGATGTTTAAAGAACAGTTCCTTTGGTGAAAATTGTCCCTTTTAAAAAAATACAGCAATTTTATTATTCAAAATGCTATTATAAAATGCAGAGATATATGTTCATAGACAAGAAGTATTCATCAAGGAAGAAAGGAGGGCAGACACCCATCTGGGGAGGTGGGAGTATGGGCTCTCAAAAGAGACTCCCAAAGACAAATATGTCATTATAGCAATAGCAATAGCAATAGCAAGTACATTTCTATACTGCTTAAGTGGACTTAAGCAGTCCCTAAGCGGTTTACAATGTGTAAGCTAATTGCCCCCAACAAGCTGGGTACTCATTTTAGTGATCACAGAAGGATGCAAGCCTGAGTCGAGCCTTAGCCCCTGGCTAGTACTGAACTCACAACCTCATAGCCTGCGCCACCAGGATGCCAAGAACCTTTAAAAAATTCAATGTTTCCTCTTCATTTGGATTTGAGTTCCCATACCTTACCAACTGCATTTTTCTTAGGGTGCATCTACAGTGTAGAAATAATGCAGTTTGACACCACTTTAACTGCCATGGCTCTGTCCTACAGAATCCTGGGATTTGTTGCTTTGTAAGAAACCAGCACCCTTTGGCAGAGAAGGCTAAAAACCTTGTAAAATCCCAGGTTTCCATAGGATGGAGCTATAGCACTAAGTGGTATCAAACTGCATTATTTCTACAGTCCAGATGCACCCTTTGCCTGAAACAATAAGGCTCAAAATGCTTTCTTCTGTAGGCTTGCCTCTTGACTGGTTTCCATGTACTTTTTACAATTAAGCACTGTCATGTCTTTAGATGTCTCTCTTGGACTCCAACAGTCACGAGATCTGTCAGCCTGCTGCAACTAGCAAGGTACTTGAGTGGGTGGTGGTAGCTCACTTCCAAAAAGGTTCGGATGAGACTATTTCCCCCTCCACATACACACTTCTGGTTGACTTCTGATTCAGGTCCAATAATGAAATTGTTTAGGTCTTCCCAGTAACCTGTGCAAAAGGGCAGATGGAGACAAACAAACCCATCATTTCTCCTAAATATCCCAGTATCTTCTGAAATTATAATCCAACCTCTCTAAAGATGGTGTTTTCCAGATGCTTCAGACTGCAACTTCTATAAGCACCATCCTCTGTTCTGCTCTTCTCTGGCAGTGCTTGTGCAAGTTTTTAAACAGAAGTTGTTCACACCTCTTCCAGGAGATATTGGAGGTTGAACCTGTCTACATGGGCTTTGCTACTGAGCTACAGCCCCTTCTTCAAGCAAAATAATGATAAATACAAGTCTTCTCAGAAACGGCATATGAGAAGATTACTCCTGCCACGCCACTTTAACCTTGGATATGTGCCAAGGTTTGCAGACTGCTGCCATAACATAGCAGAGCTTATTTTATTAAAATCAGTGGCATACATCTAAGTCACTGCGATTGTTTGCTAAAGTGAGCCAGAAAGCTCTAATATTTAAGATTTTGCAATAGATAACATTCTGAACTAGAGACCACAGCTACCATCCAGAAAGGAGCACAGCAGTTTTTAGTCTGCAGTATCTATTCACACTGTCAGATGGCAAGCAAATTACTTCTTAGACATTTTCATGTCCAAAATGTAAACAACAGATTTCAGACAGCTCACATCCACTATTACAAACCTCCTTCTACTGGTCTTGGTTAGTCCTGTCTTTCCCCATTTTCTTTTCCAGGAGTACTTAACTACACTTCCCATCATCCCCAGTCAGCATGGCAATGGAAATTAAAAACTCTAGTTTAAGAGCAATAAGAACATAGGCAGTTTTTTCTAGTACAAAAAGAAAAGCACTAGTACCGAACAAAGAAATAATGTAAGTCTCCCTTCATTTCTGTGTGACAACTTCCACAGAATGAACACAACCATTTCATTGTTTTGATGAAACATTCTTCTCTCAATTATTACATTTTAAATACTACCACCTCCATTTAAATGTATATTATTCCTTGAAATATTGCAATTATCCATTTTCAAGTACTTATACCAACTGGATCTCCAATCCACATTTATGCTCTATAGTGATTTCCCTTAAGCCCATGAGACAGAGGTTGTACTATAACCAAATTAAAATGACTTGTGAGGCAAAGGTCTTCTAAGCCTTTTAATTAAAAAAGAATCTATAACTATTTATCATGGTTTAACTGTTAAGAGAACCACCTTCTTATTTCTCTGCTTCAGTCTTACCATGTTCTCTTTGCATTCAGCTGCCACCAGGAGAAAGCCCCTACCATACATCTTAATGCCTTTGCCTATTTCTCTGTGGTAAACATTTATGCAAAAACAAGCAAACAAACAAAAAACCAATTTATTGACAAAACAGCTTTATCATGGAGGAGAACATGCAGTGGGCAAAAACAAAACAAAACAAAACACACACACACAAAAACCTCAAGGGAAATAAACCCAAGCTTTCTCATTTAAACCAATATATATAAGGACTACTGCCATTATTTGAATTCTCCTTTAATAATATAGAACAATACTGATGGCTATGGGTCTTTCATCAGAGAATTTGCCACATCAGCTTTGAAACAGACAAAACATTGGCTGTCTTCCTTTGAGTGGCAGTAACTGACATTCATAAATTTGGGATGGTGAGGAATGAAAGCAGCCTGTAGCAAGAAAACAGTTCCCTGGTTTTAACCAGAGGCTGACATTAAAAGTCCTCTGAAGTGGCAGTACACCAGAACACTTACATTATATATCCACACACCCCCATACACACATTATTGGACACAGGAGCTCAACTATATACATATGACTTTGTTTTGAAATATGACCCACTCATCAATATTTGCCTATGAATCATGTTGCTGTCAACTATGCCTTTAAAAAAAAGGCTGACCTTTTTCCAGCAGTACTTGACACACCACTCTGCACAGCAGAGTGCTACAAGGACAAGAATTCAATCCAGCAATTTCTGTGTTTCTTAAAGCTGTGTGAGTAGACCATTGAGAGCTTTTGGTGAAGTCAAAGATGGAAGAACAAAGCATTACTCCTGACAGAAAAATAATACCAGAGAGAACTCAAAAATGTCACAACATGCAAAGGAGGACATTCTGGAGTTAAAAATGACAACATCTACACAATGCACACTTAGAACCAGTTGATTCTGTAAAGGTAGAAAACAAACTATTTTAACATTGGGGAAAAAAACCTTCAGATATTTTTCAAGGAAACAGAAAATGAAGATCTCTGTTTATCTTCTCTGCAAGCCTGCCTGCATATAAATAGCACAAACACGTTTCTGCATATTCTGAAATTTTCCAAGGCAAAATGATGCAACATGTAGAATAGAGATAACTTTTATCCACAAGAAGATCAGTTGCTTTTTTTAAAAGGAAGTCCAAACCTACAATCATCATGTCTTCCTTAGCCATCCTTTTGTCATTTTGTAAAGTTTTTTCATGCTGTAAGTCACCGACTTTTTCATCCCTAGAAGATTAAAAAGGAAAAGTAATACAGACATCAGAACAATAAAGGGTGGAGCATTTTAACAGGCCACAACTTAGTCCTTTACATTCAGAGACATGCTTCTATTGAGCCATGTCAATCTGAAACAGTTCTCAAAGATGGAAGCATATGTGACTGTTTATGTGGTCACTATTTACTCTAATAGCACTGACATGGAACACCCTGCTATTCAAGAATTACCAGAGCCTTTCACTTTAAGTAGCCAGAGGCTTACAAAAGGCTCTCTTATTTTTGCACATTTTTAATGTATTATTTTTAGCTTGCAGCTTTGTTTTTCGACCTTCAAATTTATCTGCTATTTAAAGTCATACTTTACTGATGTTATTATTATCTTGCTTTTAAACTCTCCCACACTCATTTTAGTCTATGCTTTGTAAAATCTGGAAAAGCAGGATTAAAGATTTTTTTAATTTAAAAATTTTATTGATTAAAACATATACGGTAAAACACATCTAACACATAAAACACACACATCACATATAAATACTAACAAAAGAAAAATACTTCTACAAACATAAATATGACCTCCCACTCCCAATCTCTGATTCAAGGGTGTTCTTTAACTATTAGTTCTTCCCATCCATTTCAAGTATATATCATATCCCCTAAAGGGAAAGCAGTATTAGACCCAAACACCTATTATTACCATATAAACCTGATATATAACTGTTAACCTTCTAAACCTCATAGATATAATTTGTCCATAAATTACCTACCTTTACAAAGGGAGGATTATCTAACAAAATATTAACATCCTCTCTGGAATATACTTTACTTGCTTAATTTTCCAATCCTAGTGTCCAATAGTGACTCCATTCTTGCTTTAGAAAAACAATAAAAGGTTTCTATCTATTCTCAAAGTGTTCCAGCGGTCTTTTCTGTATTAGCTGGGTCAATTATCACTTTCCATTAGATCATATACTTTTATTATCTAATCTTTTATCTCTGGAATTCTGTTCTCTTTCCATTTGTAGGCAGATTATTCTTGCCGCTGTGGACATGTAGAAAATAAGAGGGCCACATTCTCGTTCAATATGGTCCTCTTGATTAATACTTAAAAGATATCTCACCGGATCTTTTTTGAGTTTAAATTTTAATATCTTTTCAATTGTCCTATGGATTTTGTCCCAAAATTTCTTTGCAAACGCACAGTTCTACCACATGTGGTAGAACGTACCAAGTTCTTTCTCGCATTTCCAACAATTATTTCTCTCATTTTTGTATATTTTTGCTAGTTTAAAAGGGGTGAGATGCCACCTATATAACATTTTATAAAAAATTCTTTCAGATAGTAACTTAAAGTGTATTTTAGTCTTTTAAACCAGGGGAGAGAAAATGTTGTGCTCATGGGGCCACACACAGGAACACTTGGCCATTGTATCCAATGGGACCTGGATATTTTGTGATTTTTCCAATTCGCGGGGGGTCCGGAACAAATCCCCTGCGAATCGGGAGGGATGACTGTGTATTTCAAGCTGTGGATGATTGAATTAATGCATAAAAAGCTGTAGATATGAAGGACTGACCGTATTCCAGATGTTTATGATGTTCAGATCAGCTCCAGTAACTGGTGCTTATATTACATTACTTAGAGAAACAAGCAACAGTTTCCAAGTCACTTCTTACAACAGTACCTGGCAGTATTCACACAGCCATTCTAACTGAATGCATTTCTGAAGAGAATCAGTTCTAAAGCTTACTCTTTTGCTTATCATGATTTTAGACCTCCTGGAAAGAAAGTGTAGCAACATGACCATCTCTGAAATTTCAGTCACCACTTTCCTGGCAGTACGGTATGTACTTTCCTGACAGTATGGTTAAGTACTTCCTTCTTGACCTCCTATATTACACTTTAAAATCCTCCTGGTATTCTCAATGGACACTACCCACATCCCCGCAAGCCTTCCTGACCAGATTCTGGCCAGATCTGTGTTTGTTATAATATCTTTTGCTTTCCAGTTCACATTCCCATAAAGCCTGAAAAACAGCTGTCATCTTTCATGGCCAACGTAAAGCATTTGTAACTTGCCATGTATGCCATATACAAGTGCTGCAAGACATTCTGTTCATTCACAACAATACACAGCCATATTTATCAAACATGGGTTTTCAAATAAGACCTTGTCATGAGCAAGCAGTGTGGCAAGCAACTGTGCATACATGTACCAGTGGGAACATCCCTGCACGTTTTCTGTGAAGAGTCTAAGCTTGGAATTTCCCCTATTTTCCCCACTGAAATATGAACATCCTGGATGAACTTAAGTGAAGACTTAGGTAGAAGGAAATTCAAGAATCCCTACCAAAAGTATAAACAGATGAAGCCAACTTGTCGTTCCTATGGCCACCTTTCTGTATCATATCCACAGATGTTATAATTATGATGATGACTTCTTCAAAGTATCAATAGTCAAATTATGATTGGCATGCATGCAACAACCAGTAGTTTACAATAACAGAGAACATTGTGTTCCTGCGTTCTTAATGTTTTCATTAGTAAGGTCTTCATTACTAAAACTGGATCAAAACAGCCATTTAGAGGACAACAAACTGTTAGAGCTGGAAGGAGAAGGCCTCAGATTTGGATGGCACAGATATTTAGGATATGGAAAAGAAAAAAGCAACAAAGTCTTTAACAATCATGGTGTCAGAAGAGCACTGTTAAAAACATGTGAAAAAAATAGAAAGCCAGAATAACAAATAAGATTCCACTATGGCTATCACCCCAAGAGGCTTTTTATAGAAGAGAAATGGTGCATAAAGGAAATTGGCTAACATATAAACAAATATTAAAAATACAAAAAGGGGAAACCAAGCTAAAATCTCGAGAAGAATTAGAAGAAGAAGGATATAGCATAAATTGGTTCCCATTTAGACAACTTAAGGAGAGATATAAAAAAGATAGTAAAACATTGGGATTTGAAATTGGGGGATCTGAGATAAGTAAAATCTTAAATGGAGATCCAAAGAAACTGATAGGGAAAATATATAATGCCTTACTAAAAATTGAAATGGAAGAAATAGTAGTAACAGAAGGAATGATACAGTGGGCAAAAAATATAGGACATCTATTGGAAATGAGTAAATGGGAAAATGAATGGCAAAAAGTACTAAAACACACAAAACCTAAGAGAAAACTATTACAAAATGTATTTCCGGTGGTACTTAATGCCAGCAAAAATTTCAAAAATATACAAAAATAGTAATAATTTGTGCTGGAAATGTAAGGAGGAAATAGGAAACTTTTATCATTCCTGGTGGTCCTGTAAAAAAGTAAAGAAATATTGGATAATGGTAAATAATACAATAAGTGATATACTAAAAATCAATATACAAATGAAACCAGAATTTTATTTGTTAAATATGACAGATAAGGAATTGGAAATAAAATTTGGTAAAATACTTTTCTACATGAACACCATGGCCCGATTAGCTCTAGCACAAAAATGGAAAACCAAATATATCCCAGAAAAAGAGGAATGTTGTTAAAATTATATGATGCAATGGAAATGGATAAACTAACACAATTAATACAGGGCAAACAAACAGATGATGTAAAAGCTGAATGCAATTAGTGCATAACTATATGAATAAATTATGGAAAAAGTGAGTAAATAAAGGAAGCAGAAAGAAAAAAATTATTGGGTTATAAGATTATAGAGAAAATAAAATAATAATAATAAAAAACAGAAGACTTTTGATTTTTGGAAGAATCGAGCAACAAGGGATAAATATATAGAAGATAGTAACAAGCAAATTAGAAGCATGATTATACAGAAATATAAAAGGTGAAAGGTGAGAATTATTACATAGCAATGGGTTAGTAAATTATACTTAAAAGACTAGGTATTCAAAAGTAGTATAGTAACTCATAAGCGAAGAACGAATGAGTTTTAAATCTTAAGAAACATTAACATTAAGAGAATAGATATTATGCATAAATGATAAACTTTGAAGAAAAAATGCAGATTTGGAGAAATAACGAATAAGAAAAAAAGGGAAGTGTTCATGATTGTAACAATTTAAACTAAATAAGATAATAAATTATACAAATTATATAAATGAGTCAAACAGGAATTGAAATCGAGATCATAACAACTTAAGTAGAGGTGGTGTACAGCAACATACCAACATTAGAAAGTCAATAACAGAGGCAGAGATAAATTGGCAAATGATGGAAAGGAAGTAAGAAATGATTGAAGAGGAAGAAAGAAAGTGATGGAAGGTAAGAGTAGGTGAACTGATGGTGAGTGAAGGGAATTTGATGTTAGAAAAGAGTAAGAAAGTAAGGAAAACAAGAACACAATAAATAATAATAATAATAATAATAATAATAATAATAATAATAATAATAATAAAATTATTTGTACCCCGCCCCTCTGCATAGCAATCGAAATAAGAAAGTTAGAAAAATAGGAAAGAAAAGGATAGGATAGGAAGGAAAAGAGGAATAAGAAAGTTAAAGAAGTTAAACTTATAACTTATAAGGGATGTAGGAGGGAGAAAGGATGGTTCAAGTGGAAGGTATAAGGAGGGGAGGAGTGTTACCACTGCCAAATATGTGGAGGATAAACAAAGATTATAAAACAATGTAGAGAGAGAGATATTTGTCAGTATGTGTGATTATGTAGAGTGATGAGTGTATGAATAAGATAATTTAAATGTGTTTTTAAATGTTTAATAATTTTTTTTTAAAAAACAAACCCAGCCATTTTTACAGTATCCCCTACAGCAGTGCTACTCAAACTGGTGGACCAGTGCCAGTCCCTGATCCACCAGTCCCTGGCAAATTTCCATGAAAGAAAGAAACAAGTGTAGGTAATGGGCACAAAGAGGATACCAGTTCCTGGGAAACTGGGAAAAGAAAGCTGCCAATCTCTCACATTAGATAGGCTGAGTGGCATTGCACTAAAGAGCACAGAATTTACATCTGAATTTTCATCTATATAGCTGAATACTGTTTTCTACAGGAATGGTGTATATAATTAATACTTCAGCATTTAAAACAACTGTCAAGCATTCTGATAATTTTACAAGTTGCATTTGTCTTTTTAAAAAACTGGTTTATGCCATTGTAATAATGCTGTTCTGCTATTGCAAGTAAAGAGTTTGATTGCATGCTAAAATCTATATTATTATTATTATTATTATTATTATTATTATTATTATTATTATTATTATTATTATCTTTATTTATTAAGCGCTGTAGATGTACACGGCGCTGTACAAAACCAAATAAATCGAGAATATATAAAAAGCCTGCCTGTGGCGTACAATCTAAAAGTTAAAACAACAAATTAAAACATCATAAAAAAGAAGTTAAAAACATCAAATATCCAGTGTTAAGTCACGCATGAGGAACTACATGTTAACAACATATTCATGCTTATGTAGCCAAACAAGGCATCATCCAGAAACAAGAGCATAGGAAACTCCAAGATTTGAGGAGTTAAAAAAAGTTCAGAGGGGGGGGGAGCCCACAAAAGGAACCTGCCCTCACAATCCAGTGAAGGATGAATATGCTAAATGGGGAACAGGGTGCTCATGGACTGTTCAGAAAGAGATAAAACAAAGTTTGGGATGGGATGCATTAGTGTGTCCTGGAAGAGGGCACAATCTTTTCCAGATCACTCCTTATAGGTGCATTTTGTTGTCAACCCCATTTCTAGTTTAGGTTGCTGTCTAACATTTTCTGGACAAGACTATAAGCCTATTTTTATGTTGTGCACTAAGATGAGTGCACTATTTATGTGGCAAGTCATACACTCCATGGAGGTCACACACTGTTCCATGGAACTTGTTCCCTTGAACTGTATTTAAGTCTGCAACATCACTTCAATTCCAGCACAGACAACCCACACATGCAGATAAATGTTAGTAATACACCACTTAGTGCTTAAGGATATATAAACTAAAATGCCAATCCAACATAAAGGGGGATTAGAACTGAGCTGCTTCAGTGTGTGTCTTAACTTCAGTCACCCAAACGGGTAAGAGAGCCTGTTGTGGTGATGTTGCTGCTTCTCTGCCCCTGCTTCTCTGTCCATGAAGAGCATTAATGTGAACACTTTTGGAAATTTTACTGAGCACAGAAACAAGCAACAGTGAAACATGCAGATTTATTTCACAAACAGTCAAGTAATTATCTTAATGTGTTGCACTGAATTTTCTCTTTCAGGTTCCCTTCTTTCTCTTGATTTGTATGATTTCTTAGTTTGAGGCAACGAGAACATCCCAAAGCAAAGCGCTACAAGCACTAAGCAACATGTCGTGGTGCTGATAAGCCAGGTTCAATTTTAAAAATAAAAACGGAGATGATAGAACTCCAAGCAGCTGCTGATTCCCATTAACCTTAATTTCTCAATGTGGGCAATTCTGAAGTCTCTCTCTCTCTTTGAACCTGTATAGTCTTCTAGTAAGTGACAAGAGGAGAGAATGGCTACACAGAGATCAAAACTGCTAGAGAGCAAAGAAGAAGAAATATATTCAAGACAAGATAGCTACTAAACTTTGTTACTGTATATGACCCCAGTACTTTGGAGACACCCTATTATTTCTGCAAATAAAATACTGAATATCTGGATTTTCGCGCCCCCCCTTAAAAAACAACAACACACCACATATCCACAGATACCTAGAGGAGTTAACATTAGAACTGAATAGGAATGCCTATTTTGGCAGAAAGCTACACCTGACTAGATCATTATTAGAAAAATAACAAAGAATGGCTTTATTTTGCATAAGGCTGCCAAATGGGAGAGAGAAAGAAAGAGAGATAAAATGGAACAGTTCTTACAAGCAGCTAAATATAAAACTTTTCAAAGCTTTAAGTTCCAAAAGACCATAAGGCCAGGAGGAAAAAATAAATCAACGGATGGTGCCACTTCTAATAGAAACCAGACCAGAAGTTTTGCCACGCGTTTGAGAAAACATACAGACCTTTTTCTTGAAAAGCTAAATAGGGCACCTGAGAGTAAACAAAAGTACAGGGCTCACACAAGTTTAAAACCACATTGACAGAGAAAGATGAAGGGAAATCCTGTTAGAAGGCTGAAGATCTTTGTTGTGCTTTTTGCCAAATACTGTTTGCAAACAGTACAGAACATGTCAGCGACATAACAATTACCATCTAGGATCTACGTAACCATCGAGCAGATGGTCCACAGCATTCTTGAACTTAACAAGGGCTATTTTACTGCGATTCAACATGTGGTAATTATAAATTATAAAATACAGGCATAATATTGAAACAAGTAACTGTTAGAACTGCTGCATGCTAGTTGAGTAACATTTAATGTTCACAATATACACTGCTTCTAGAAGTTGAATGACTGCTGGATGGGGGAGGGAAAGATAAAAGGCAAGTTGTTAATGCAATGTCTGGCTTTAAGATACTGCCTCAAGCCTGCCATTAAAATTTGAATAAAGTGTGCATGGGAAAGAGGGAAAAGGGCGTAGGAGATGGGTGGATAACACAGCGCGATAAATAATACTCATGCAAGCCTGTGCTAGTTCAAAGATTCATTACGGGAATTACAGTTGCAATAAGAGAAGGATGGTTGAGTAGTTAAACCAGTATCGTTGTATGCAGCTGAATATATGAGAAACACCCACACAGCAACCAAACTTAATTGTGCTTATATTTCTAGGACATCTCCTGCATTGCTGCCATCAATGCTCTTCATGCAGGAAGCCCACAAGCTTATCTAAGGACCTTATCACACGCTGCTCTCAAAAGTGGCAAGAAAGCGATATGAGCATCATTCCAGTACTATAGCGCTAGTATAAATATGGTGCTAGCGCTATAATAGCGCTATGGATCAGCTCGCGCTATTGCAATGCCTGCTGAAACCAACATTCAAAAGAATGCGAATGATGCTATATTCCGAGCGGTTTCTCGCTGGATTCCGAGCGACGTCGTGTAATCGCACGGAGAATTATAGCGCTATAGCGCCTGATTCTTAGTGGATTCTGAGCGACGTCGTGTGATCACGCGGGAAAATATAGCGCTATAGCGCCTGATTCTTAGTGGATTCTTGCTGCTTTTGGCCCCGTGTGATAAGGTCCTAAGTAATAAATTAGTGTTAACAGCCCAGAGTCAAGACATGAAGGGATTCCTACCAATTAAATAATTTTAGAACAGGTGACTAGGAGTTAGCAACCAGACTCTAGAAGAACTTGGAAATGTTATTTTTTTATAAAGACTACAATTCCCAGAATTCCCCCAGCCAGCTCAAAAAAGTAACATTTCCTACTCTAGCCTCTAGTACCACATACATGAGGTGCCAATTCAACTTGGATCAGCCTCTCACAGAAGACATGTGATGCAACAGCCACAAAAAAAAAGGGCAATTCTGGGTTGCATTATCAGGTGTATAGTGTCCAGATCAAAGGAAATAATAGTACCACTCTATTCTGCTTTGGTCAGACCTCACCTGGAATACTGTGTCCAGTTCTGGGCACCATAGTTCAAAAAGGATGTTGACAAAATGAAACCTTTCCAGAAGAGGGCAACCAAGATGATCTGAGGTCTAGAAATGAAGTTCTACGAGTAATGTCTTAGGGAGCGGAATACGTTTAATTTGGAGAAGAGAAGACTGATAGGTAACATGATAGCTATCCTTAAAAATCTGAAGCGATGCCATGTAGAAGATGGAAAGAGCTTGTTTTCTGCTGCTCCAGAGACTAGAATCAATGGATTCAAATTACAAGAAAATTTCAACTAAATATTAACAAGATTTTAAATTTATTATTATTATTATTAGTAGTAGTAGTAGTAGTAGTAGTAGTAGTAGTAGTTAAACAGTGGAATTGCCTTGGAGGATGGTGGACTCTGTTTCTCTGCAGGTTTTTAAACAGAGGTAGGAGGGGTATCTTTCAGGAAAGGTTCAGTTGTGTATTCCTACATAGGTATGGGATTCTAGATGACCCTTGCAGTCCTTTCCAACTTTATGATACTAAGATGAAAATGTTCAGCAATTCCCAACCAAAGTTTCATAAACTGTATAACCAAGGCAAAGAAACAAAGAAAGCCTCCATCTTATTTTACATAAAAGTCAGGCACAGCAGCTAAATTAACTTCTTCAGATGAGTTCCTAAGCCATTTATGAATACATAGCACTGGCTCATGTGCACAAGAGGGAAAAGAAAGCAGTCCACTATCCACAACAAAATCTACAGCTGAGAATATATATATAAGCCCTGGAAAATTAAGGAGTCTTCTTCAAACAGCTCCCATTTCTTTTGATAATACAATTGGCTCTCTTCTCCCTGGATTTTGCATCCATGGATTCTTGAAAAATATATATATATATATATATATTAAAATTCCCAAAAGCAAATCCTGATTTTGCCATTTTATATAAGGGACACCATTTTACTATGCCACTGTATATAATGTGACCTGAGCATTCATGGATTTTGGTACCCACGGGGGTGGGGGTGTCCTGGAACCAAATTCCAGTGGATACCAAGGGCCCACTGTATTGTGGGAAAGGTGATCATAGAATCGTAGAATCATAGAGTTGGAAGAGACCACAAGGGCCATCCAGTCCAACCCCCCTGCCATGCAGGAACTCCCAATCAAAGCATCCCTGACAGATGGCCATCCAGCCTCTGCTTAAAGGCCTCCAAGGAAGGAGACTCCACTACTCTCCGAGGGAGTGTGTTCCACTGTCGAACTGCCCTTACTGTCAGGAAGTTCCTCCAGATGTTGAATTGGAATCTCTTTTCTTGAAGCTTGCATCCATTGTTTCGGGTCCTAGTC
>CM034703.1:268611661-268626120 GCA_020142125.1 Phrynosoma platyrhinos
AATTTAATGTGCACTATTTCTGGCAGTCTGCTTAGGCCTTTAGTTGATACTAACTATGGTTGGAAAATGTGGGTTGGAACTAACTAGTGATAGTGGATTTATGTATCTGGAAGGAATGCATGCCCTCAAAAGGAAAAGCAAATGTGGAACAGCAAGAAAGTCCACATGAGACTCCCATGCTCCTTGCCCTTCCAAGGCTGCATTTGCATCAGACCCATTTCACTAACTTTAAACAGGAATCAAACTGATGGACCATGGAGAGGAGAGGATGGGCTAACTCTGTGTGACACAATACACAGAATGGCAAACAGAGACTGGGGAAATCTAACTAAGGGCCTTTACAGAAATAATGCAGCTTGAGTCCACTGTAACTGCCTTGGCTCAGTGCTAGGGATCATGGGAATTGTATTTTGAGCCTTCTCTGTCAGAGAGCTCTTGTGCCACAATAAACTACAGTTCCCATGATTCCTTAGCACTGAGCCAGGACAGTTAAAGTGGCCTCAAGCTGCATTATTTCTGGCAGTCTGTAAAGGCCCTAAGCCACAAAGCTTACAGTGTCACCTTGATACTCCACATTGTATAGGACTGTTGTGACTGAAAGGAAATGAGGTTTAGGGAACAGCCATTATATATGCCATCCTTTCAAGTGGTGAGCCTCTCAAACTGATGATGTTGGATGATGCTGTACAACATCCATCATCCCTAGCAACTTGCAAACCTGAATGAGGCTTATGAGACCTATAGTCCAATGTCTTTAGACCCTCAGATTTCCCACTAGGATAAAAATGAAATCATGAGCAAGAAGTGACAGTGGTGGGACTCCTGGGAAGTATGCAAGCTCATGTCTCCTCCATTTTCAAGGAGACTAGGATTTCTTAAAAGCATCTTTTTTCTGATTTTTCAATAGTGATCCCGCTCCTTGTCACAAAGCTCCAATTACCACTGGTAGTACAAATTACCACTAAACAAATGCCTTTACCTGTAATAGGCATCCCTAATCCCAGGGTCAATACAGATTTGCTTTGACTCTTGGCTTGTACCCACACTTACTAAACTGATAGGTATTGGCTTGTGGAGAAGAGGCAAGCAGGCACTACCCCTAGAATTAAAAGCAGCTTTCCCTAAGCTGGTGCCCTCCACATGTTTTGAACTACATTGCCTAACAATGGCCATGCTGGGGGGCCGAGGGGGGGGAAGGCTGGCTGGCTGATGGTAACAGAAATCCAAAATATCTAGAAAGCACCAGGTGTGCAACCAGATGCCCCAATTGTGCAACCTGCCCTATCTACTAAAAAAAAAAAGTCACAAACTGGGATTCCAAATGTCTCTTCATGGAGCATCATATCACAGGGTCTGTGTAAGGAGGAGGTACAAATGTTACACACACTCTGTTCTGCTTCAGGGTAAGGACCACTATCTACATGAACTGGCTCTCATACTGTTTCTTTGTATGTTGGTTCACAAGCAAAGCAAAGAATGAGAACAGTCCACATAAAGCCAATGCATTACACTTCTATTATCTATAAAGCTCATCTCTGGCCATTAAACCAACAGTTGAAATGGAAATGCTAGAAACAGACCTTGTAATAAGTGTAGCAAGATACACACTTACAAGGCAACACAACCTCAGACACATCACTATTGTGTCCTACCTAGAGATGGGGAAAAATGTAAGGTGAGGTTTGAATATTCAGAAAGTATAATTGCAGATATACTTCAGTTAACAAAGCATCTGACAAAGAAGCTCCTTTTTACAAAGTATTTTAAGTACATCCAGTCTATTTTCCCTCCTCATCCTCTGTTTGGCTGAAAGTTTTAGCAGCATCTACATTAGGAGGATGAAAGAAGGCTGGAGAAAAACAAATTTTTGGTGTCAGGGTGCATCTGCAGTAAACAATAAAGCTTCAACTAGGAAATAATGGAATTTTACTGTAGTCAATCCTACTGTACATGCTTGCCTATAATATAATAGGCAAGGTATCCAGAATCCTTTACTGAGCATGCATGAACAAGCAAAAAGGGGAAAGAGATAAGCCTGCCTCACCAACTCCCCGCAACATGTTAAAAAAGCATAGATCTCTATGTTTGGCCAACAACATAGAAATCATAAGAAATGTGCAAGCTGGTGACAACAGATGTCAGAAGGTTCAATGTGTTTTTCTTTACTTATGCAAGGCTTACCTGAACTGGTTGTTTCATTTCACATGTACATATTATTAGTTTTGAATAAAACACTATCTGAAATGCTAGCTGTTAAAACTGCTCTTTTTTGCACTGCAGAAACCTATCCCTATTTTTTCCATGTTATTTCTGCCTCCGGAACCAAACTGTATGTTAAAGAACTAATTCCCAGAAACACATCTAATTAGTTAACTGAAGTATACCTGTATTAGAAAGAATTAAGGGGCAGCACTTGTAATATTTAGAATAGTTTCACAATTCTTTTGAAAGACAAAGAGCCTATACAGACTGCCAGAAATAATCCATCTTGAGTCCACTTTAACTGCCCTGACTCAGTGCTGGGGAATCATGGGAACTGTAATTTATTATGGCACCAGAGCTCTCTGACAGAGAAGGCTCAATGTCTCAGAAAAATTACAATTCCCATGATTCCCTAACACAGAGCCAGGGTAGTTAAAGTGGCTTCAAACTGGATTATTTCTGGCAGTCTGTATAGGCCCAAAGTGACTTATTAACTGCCAAACTGCCAGATTATTATTCCATAGGCACAGCAATTACATCGATTTTCTTGCCAAAGTTTCACTTCTGGGCTTGTTTTACGAAAAGTGATATACTGTTGTGTGTACTTTACTTTGAAGAAACCAAAGCTTTCTTCTTTTTGTCAGTTCTCTCCTTTGTCTAACAAAAGAAGAAAATACACAAATATAAAATTATATGTGTATAAAGGGGAATATCATTTGTGTGTGTGTGTGTGTGTGTAAGGAAAGTGGAACTGAATCTACACGCACATGTAATACTGATTACTAGGTGATTTTGTGAAGAGAATGGGACTGAGTCCAATAAACACAGCAGGAACTTGTTTTAGGGAAAAAACACAACTTAAGAAGCGCCACTCACAATACTGACCACATGAAGCTCTCCACAGCAGGAGAGTCTTTGCTAACATGAAATAAAAATTCTGAGGTAAATTATAACAAAGACAGGCTATTTTCCTAAGATCTAGGGTTGTAATAAAAATCTGTGCTGTATTGTTTCTCAGTCAGGTACACTGATACAAAAGCATAACATTTGAGTTGTTCCTTGCTTTTTCCTGAAACAAAAACACCTGGGCTATTATTCAGTCTTGTCTGGCAGAAACCTACCCTAGGGAAGGTCAGAGGTAGTCTGTCAAAGGATTTCCCTTACCACAAAGAAGCATAATATTCTCACAGCTCCAAACTGTGCTATGCCAACAAGGTTTCTCTGCAACTCAGATTGCTGAGTTAACAATCCTCTGCCATAATGCACAATTAAAGTCTGCAGTTTTCCCTCTGGAGATAAAATGTTAATACAATAAAAAAAAATCTGTCAGTTCAACCAACACTGCAGATCCAAGAAATAAAGTGCAAGCTGCAATGTATAACTCTACCATTGTATATGCTTGCCCTCCTTTGTCTTTCCATCCCTCTCTACTGAGCTTTGGACTAACTATTGGCTTTAATTTGTTTCAGACTCCCATCTTTACTGAGATGTTGATAATGAGCATGGGGGTCTGCTTTTTGTCTAACCATTGTGTTATATGGTACAGGGATGTTCTTTGTTGGATTTTAATAATACATTCATTTATAAAAACATGGTAACCTGCCTTTTAGCTCAGTGACTGAGCCTAACAAACAAGCAGCAGTGACCAAAGCCAATAACTCTCCAAAGCCGGGGTGGGACACTTTAGTGGTTTGTGGGGCAGTTACACTGAACCTCCCCATTCCCCAGGACTACAGTGCCTCCCTACCACATTCAGTTGCAGCTAGTGTACCTGTCTATGGTAGAGGATACTAGCACATCGCACTACATAGTGCCTCCTTTCTTTCTGAAAAGAATTTTCGTTTTGGCTTTGTTCTTCTTCTTTCTGTGATGGCACAATTCTGATTTTCAGTGGTATTGTTTGTCAGCAAATGAAAGGTGGAGGTAGACAGGTTCACTGAAAACAGAGCTACCTCAGCAACTATCTAAAAACTTGTGAGAGAGTGGAATACATTTCACAACCACAAGAAGTTTTATAATCCTTATTGCCAACTCAGACCACCAGACTTCAGAAAACAGAACCTGGGACAGTGATTGTGAGAAAGTATGAATAACTTCATGTAGAATAAAGTGCAGGTAGTGAAGGAAAGCCTGGTATAGAGTTAAATTAGTTTATTCTGTTGATTCTTCCATTCGCAGAAGGACAAAATACCAACTGTTGGTAGCTCATCAGATATTATTATGGGAACTTTTAGCAAGAAATACTACAAGCCCAAAACAAGATGCTTAAAAAAGTTGCAGATGAGGTTAATAACACATCTTCATATGAACTGACTATATTTTTCTAGCTTCTTATTAAGGTTGTGACATACTAACCACTATACGAGAGTCCAGCAATCTGCATATAAAGATCCTCTTCAGAGAAACTTTCAGGCAGCATAAGAAAAGCAGCTGTGATGGCACTCTTCAAGTTGCTAGCGAGGGCAAACTGCAACTTCACATTCTCATTCTGTGTAAGGATTTTGACCTGGAAAGAGTCAGACAATATGCAGCCGGCAATCAAGCACAAGAATAAAAACAATTAAATAAAAATTAAAGAACAATGTCATCAAGAATTACCAGTGGCAGAATGATCTAGGGGCATTTTAACTTCCTCATGCTTCATTTTAAACAAAGTGCCTCTCCATCTTTGTAAATAAGAGATTAAATAGATTAATGCAGAAAAGATACCTGAAATCAACTGAGTACTGAAAGTGTCCATTGATCTAGCATATTTGTTTTAATGCTGTTGAGTGATATTGATAATTTACTTGTTTATAGCCAGCCTCTTTTTGGATTCTACAAAGCAGAAGTGACAACAAAACAAAATCTGTAATCAACACATCTGTTACATGTAAAATATGACAGAATTTGATTTTTGAATGGCTGAGAAATAAAATTACCTAGTTGCCACATATGCACAGACCCTTATTATAAGATAAGGAAAACACTGGCTTTACAGTGGAACATAGGAAGATGCACTTGCAAGATGGATTATTACAATGTTCTTTGTTCTTGAAGATAATCCAGAAACTTACGGTAAGTTGGTAAAGAATGTGGCAGTATAATTGTGAGAATGAAACATTTTACATCTATTCTGCTCTACCAAAACTGGCTGCCTAGTTGTTGTCAGGTCAAATTTAAAGTGCTGATCTTATTCTTTAAAGCTCTAAATGGGTTCAGTGTGGACCTGAAGGAGAGGTGGGCAGAATGTAGCCCCAAAACTCGTTTAGGCCCAGTTCCTCCAGATTCCCTAGAATGTCTTTTTTCTGGAACCCAAAAGGGGGAATTACTTGTACTAGAGCGCACCTGCAGTGTAGAAATAATGTAGTTTGACACCACTAACTGCCATGGCTCCTACAGAATCCGGGGATTAGTAGTTTTGTGAGGCACCAGCACTCTTTAGGAGAGATGGTTAAACACCTTGTAAAACTACAAATCCCAGAATTCCATAGGGTGAGCTACAACACTTAAATTGTGTCAAACTACATTACATCTACAGTATGGATGCACTCCCAGAAGTCTCTAGGAGCAGCAATTCTCTTTTAAAAGAGGTTAAGGCCCATCCCACATTGGTGAACCTCAAAAACTATCCATTTTAAAAACCCAAAGTCAGTCTCTGGCCACTTTAGTCCCCTCCCCCAGAATTTAGAAGTTCATTTTGCCCAGGGGCAGAGAACTACCCAAAGTTGCCTAGCCCTGATCTAAAGAAATCCCTGCATCCATCTATTCAGATCAGTTTCTGAAGGGTGGGGTGTTTTTAAGAGCCAATGGATTAGTGGATATGAATATACCTTGTGAAGACTTTACATTCTGAAGGTAGTTTACAATTTATTAAAACGAATAAACAAACCATTTGTTCATCTAGCAGTGGCTCTCCCAAGGTCTCAGACAAAAGGCATGCATCTTCCTGGCTGCCTGATCTTACTTACTGGAAGGGAGACAAATGCCCATGCAGAGGGCAAAGCTTCTGCCTTTATCAGGAATGGGAGTTCTGTACCACTCCATATATTGTTGGATTGCAACTCCCAGCAGCCCTAGTCAGCAAAGCCAATGGTGAAGAATAATGGGAATTACAACCTGGCAGTATCAGGAAGAGCCATTTGATTTCCATCCTTAATCTTCACTGTAGATAAGAATGGGAATGTGTGTGCATATAAGGAGGAGTGTTTGGTTGAAAACTCATTTTGCTTGGATAAAATTAATACAAGTGCATATAGGGATACAAGTATTCTTAGTGTAATTTGATCTGAGCCAACCTGCCTAGGACATTGGTAGGTTCATCTACAAAATAAGCAATAGTACGGAGGGTTTTGTGCAACTGTGTTCTTTCTCCACTTTCTAGATTTGGCTCAGAATACTGCACAAATAAGCACAGCCTCTAACCCAATTGCCATTTTCTGTTTTTTTAAAAATCCACAAGATGAATTTAGAGCAAAGAAGACAGCTGGAGCTAGATGTAAATGAAAAAAGTAGTACTATTACTACAGCATTCCATTTTACAAACATGTGAAAAGTACTTGGGTGAAAGCAAGCCCATGACAAAGGGATGATTGTATCCAGAACTGTACAATTTAAGATATATACATTTCTGAAAACAGCCCTGGAGACCCAAAACGAATCTGTGGGGCATACAATATCATTATTCTTCCATTATCTCCCTCCTTGCATTTGAAGTATGGTTTTCGTTAACGTCACAAAATCTGAACCATCTGAATAGTTAAAGGTAAACTGGTCCTGTGAGAGGCTATTTGAACACATGTTTTCAATTTGCTCTCCTACATGTTTTTAAAAGCCTAATTTTGCAAACAAGCAACCCCCCCCCCCCCAGGAAGCAGGCAGTAGGAGGGGAATCAATATGATCTTCTGGAACTGAAAATGGCAGCTGAGAAGACAATAGAGGAACACAGGGGAAGACAGCTGCTTAGGCCGTCTGTTTCTAACGGCCAAATTACACAGCCAGTTGAATAACTGAGTGACAGCTAGTTCACCTCTACTGAGAACAACTGTATTTACATGCTCCGAAAGCTCTATCCACAGTAGTGTATTTACTATGGTTACATGGAGGGAAGAGAAGCAAAAACTGAGGATCATCCAATAAAATCCACAGGAAAAAATGGAGACCCATCACAGGGTACTCAACTGGCAGTACGATTTCCCATAATGTTATATTATGTACAGCTATATTATGAATTCATGCGCTGCTTTTAAAGGTTTTATAGCCCTGAAGAAAGCTTTGCAAATACACACAGACCCAATGTGTTGGGCTCAATAAAACATCCATCGTTGGAGCACTCTGAGCTATGTCTCCCAATCTCTTCTGTGGGTAAGTGAATAAAAATAATGAAGTAAGAACTGCAGCCCTGTGAATCAGCAATTTGACTCAATTTATGCTACCATTTTATATGGGAAAGTCAAAAAAAGTAGATTTTCTTCAATTATAATGTCCTCATGATGTGGGCTCCATGTAGTTAGGTTCATCACTTCCATCATCCTGGGGACAGACTGAGAGAATATATGAAATAAAGTTTCTCACATATTACATGAGACTATGAAAACAGCCCACACATACCCATCCTCAATTGTTTGTTCTGAAGTTCTCTCCACTGAGTCCCATGGCACTTATTCCCAGCTATCTGTACATAGGCCTACAGTCTTAGGATGTGTATACCTAGGTCATTAAAACTGGCTTATTTTGGCCCTCACCACAACCTGTCCAGATCACACAGGGGCAAAGCCTCAATTCAAGTGCAGATTGTCTTCACTTGGAAAGGCTACATAGTTCTGCACTGAATCTGGGCTACCCTTGCTTTAAAGTGAATTTTAAAACTCTATTAAAATCTAGAGCACTCCAGAGTGGCACTGTGTCTTGCTGTATTGCCTGGCATCATGGCCGCTGGCATAAGTCAGGTCACAACGAGGCATCCAGTCATGCAACTGGTGCTGAGAACCTTGTTTTTGGTCTCAGAGGAAATGACTTGAACCAGTGGCGCCAGGTGGCACTGTGTAGACAGCTGCCTAGTATCACTCCAGAGTGCCCAGGTAATGGGGGGAAATCAGGGCAGCTTTGAGACCAGAATATTCCTGGAGCAGCCTGGAATATTCTGGCCAATATAAGCCCACCTTAGTTTCCTAAAGCACAGTTTTTTAACAGCATAATGGTTTCTCATCTCACACAGTCCTGTAACATCCATTTTATTTTATATGTCTACACTTTCTGGGGTATTTGGACTCTCATACCCCTTCAGTTGCACAGGTGGTACAAATTCCATCAGGCTGCATTCCTCAAACACTGGTTGGTGTGGAAGAAAGAATTTATACTAGCAATGTCATTCTCAGTCCCTGCTTTACAACAAAACTGCCCCATTAGCCCCATATTAAAAAGGAGAAGCTAAGGTAGAGAGACAGTAATTTGCCTAAGAATACCAAGAAACTTTGTGTCCAGAGACACAGCTGAAAATCAAGATGTAACTTTGTAGTATAATTCACTTTCTTATAACTTGCTACACTAAAATGGCTCATCTGTTAGGTTTGATCAGATTAATTTCCATGCCTATGTTTCCAAATAATCGTACCAATAAACTGAATTACACTAGTGCCAAGGTAGGCTTAATGTTAAACATTAAGAAAACAAAAATAATGATCACAGAAGATATACAATAATTGATCTTAGCTAACAAGAAAACTGAAATGGTCAAAGAATTCCCATACTCTGGATAAAATATTGGTCAGGATGGAGACTGTAGTAAAGAAATTAGAATAAGACTAGGAATGGGAAAGGCAACTATGAAAGAAATGGACAAGATCTGAAAATATAAAGATATAACTCTGAACACTAAAGTGAGGATCATCCAAGCCATTGTATTACCCATCACTATGCATGGATGCAAAAGCAGGATTGTGAAGAATAGAAAGAAAATAAACCTATTCGAAATGTGGTGCTGGAGAAGAGTGCTGACAATACCGTGGACAACCAAGAAGACAGACAAATGGATTTTAAAACAGATCAAGCCCAAACTCTCCCTGGAAGCCAGGATCATTAAATTGAGACTGTCGTACTTTGGTCATATCATGAGAAGGCATGAATCTCTAGAAAAGACAATAATGCTAGGAAAGGTAGAGGTAAGTAGAAAGAAAGGAAGACCACATGCCAGATAGAGAGACTTGATCAAAGAGGTCACAGGCCTGACCCCGCAGAAACTCTGCCAGTGGAGGACAGGAAATCTTGGAGACATCTCATCCACAGGGTCGCCATGAGTCGAGGGCAGTTACTAACAATATTTGTAACAGCTTTTTCAACAGAGGAGTTTCCATACCTGTCCTTAGTTATGAACACATTGGGAAAGCTATTTGAAGGTATATTAGTTATTTCATGTCTCTGTCTCCAATCATTTGTACTAGCTGAAATCATCTGGCATCCTGTTCAGTAGTTACAAGCTCATAAGGGGCAGTCTGTAGTTTATTGTGGCCCCAGAGCTATCTGACAGAGAAGGCTAAATGTCTCACAAAACTACAGTTCCTAGAATTCCCTAGTATTGAGCCAGGGCAGTTAAAGCTATCTTTAACTGGATTATTTCTGCAGTGTGTTTTGGACTGTAGTTTCCCAAAGTCCTGATCTGAAGTGCCTTGGAAACTGTTTGGCGGGGCACTGCCAGGCTGAAAAGATACGCTTGTAGGAGCTAGTCTTGTCACACATAACTATTATGAGTTCCAACAATGTAGGATCCTCACCACCATGTTTTTAAAAAATGGTGACTATAGAAAATATATGAAAAGAATATACACTGTGTACAAGCATTCACATTTCCTTTTCATTTTAAGAATATTTCACATTTAAAGAGTTTGATTCTGCTACCAAAATGCACAGTGCTCTAAAATGGCATCGTAAGAAAGCCTAAACAAGGGAATATACATGCAGCTTAAATTCAGCATGTTTAAGCATACCGTATTTTCTGGTGTATAAGACGACCCGGTGTATAAGACGACCCCCCATTTTTCCAGTCAAAATATAGAGTTTTAGCACCTCTATCCTCCTTATCCTTATACCCGGCGTATGAGACGACCCCCCCCACTTTAACCACAGATTTTGCAGGTTAAAAAGTAGTCTTATACACAGGAAAATAAGGTATATTGCCTTTTTATTTACATGTCCACCGACTCCCAAAGGTGCAGTGTAGAGAAGTAGTCTTATAGAGACGTATTTATTACATTTTTAAAATCTCCCATAGCTACAGCTCTCCTGGTAATCCACAAACTGAAATTGTAAAAAATACAACATAGTGATAAAAGAAATTTCATAAAAATAAAGACAAGCAAATGAAACAAATCTAATAAAACCAAAATAATAACACAGCAGGAATAAAACAGTGTAAATATACAGAAGCTGTAAAACTGGTTCTTAAATGTCTTATTTCTATTTTATTTTACTTTATATATTTTTAATATCTTGCCTTTCTCTCTGAAAACAGGATTCAAGGCAACTCACTACCATTTAAAACAGAGCACAGTCCTTCATATTCATGGATTCTGCATCCACAGCTTGAAAATATTTTTTTAAAAAAACAAAAAGCAAAGCTTGATTTTGCCATTTTATATAGAGAATGCCATTTTACTATGCCATTGCACATAATGGGACGTGGGCATCCAAATACTGTTGTACCCACAGGGGTCCTGGAACCAAAGTCCAGTGGATACCAAGGGCCCACTGTACAACTAAAAACTATTAATTTGTTGTCGTGTGACTTCAAGTCATTTCTAACCCTATCATGGGGTTTTCTTGGCAAGATCTGTCCAGAGGTTTGCCACTGCCTTCCCTGAGGCTGAGAGCATGTGATTTTCCCAAGGTCACCCAGTGGGTTTCATGGCCGAGTTGGGAATCCAATCCTGGTTTCCAAAGCCACACTCAAACCACTATTCCACTATTAATACATAAGTTAAAAGACAATTAAATCACACTTCTGTTAAAAAAAACACAAGTTAAAAACAATTTTAAAATACATTTAAAACATAATAATAATAAAACACAAACACAACACCTCTCTCAGAAAAGCTCAAGTTTAAAACCTAAATTAAAAAAAAGTCTCTGCCAAACAACCAAATCTCTGGTGGAACGAAGTTTCACAATTTGGGAGCTGCCACCAAGGAGTCTTTCTCCCATGTCCTTACTGAATATGCCTGTGGGATTGAGAGAAAGCTTCCCTCCATAGTTCAGCAGGCTCAAAGCAGGAGATCAATCAGGTCTTTCAGATAGTTTGAACACAAACCAAATGAAGCTTTAAAGGTCTTAACCAGCACTTTGAACTTTGCACAGAAATGGATTAGCAGCCACTAGAATGGTATGAGCAAGGGGTTTATATGCTCAGTATATAACCAGCTCCAGGCATCAGCCTGGCTGCAGCAGTTTAAACCTGCCAAAATTTTTGAACAGTTTCCAAAGGCAGCCCCACGTAGAGTCTATTACAGTAATTCAAATATTACATGTATTTAAGGCATGTGTTACTGTAGCCAGATCTGACTTCCCAAGAAACGGAAATAGTTGGCACATCAGTTTTAGCTGTGCAAATTTATATCCTGACAAGTAGCTTCTTGTACTGAATATAAGTTACAACTTTGTTTTTGTATACCTTTAAGTTGTTTCTGACTTATGGTGACCCCACAGAAAACCTATGACAGGGCTTTCTTGGCAAGATTTTTTTTCAGAGGGAGTTTGCCTTTACCTTCCCTTTGAGGCTGAGAGAGTGTGACTTGCCCTAGGTCTCCTAGTGGATTTCCATAGCCAAGCACATATTCAAACCCTGGCTTTCAGAGTCTTAGTCCAACGCTCAAACCACGACACTACACAATTTCTCTCTAGTCCATTCCTGGCAGCAGATATTGCATTAGCAGAGAAACAGCTTGCTTAGAAGTACATGGAAAGAAGAGACAGATCTGATGACACCCATCCCAAAAACTCTGGATAACTTCTCTGAGCAGTAAAATGTATCTGTTGAATAGCATGGAAGACAGAACCAGGAGGAGGAAACTGTATCATGTACAAAATTATTAATAAATTATGTGTAAAATTACTTTCAGGCTACATTTATAAAGTGTAAAATTACTTTCAGGCTACATTTATAAAGTGCCGGCGCCGTTGGGCATTCCAAAATGGCGCCCGCCACCATGTGCATGCGTGCGCAAGTGCGGGCGCCCGGCCCCAGTGCTATTTTCCCCCTCCCCACTCCCGGCCCCCCGGCAACAAAAGTTGCCAACCCCTGTGTTATTGCCTCCTTTCTGCTACATGTAAGCAAGTCCTACTAATGTTTTCAATAGAATGTTATGCAAAATAAATTTAAAGACAAACATAAGGCTAAGCATCTTGAAACTTACTACATTAAGACTATCAAAATTTGTCCCTCCCCCTCCACATCATACCAATGCTATCATTATATGGTTCCTTTTTACTGTAAAATAAATACCCATTTTCTCCCTTCTCCATTTGGCTCAACTTTACTTCCCTCTAGTGGTTAGTCAAAATGCTTCACATGCCACTCTGCAAATTTCTCTTATCTCTACAAAAAATGAATGGCAATTTTGTTTTGTTAAAGGCACCCAAGAACTCCCAGAATATGCAGTGGAAAAGAACGCTAGACATAGAATAAGAATCGATTGCAGCCACACAAGCCATTGAATACTTTTTGGAAGTTATTTTCTTACAGCCTAATCCCACATAAAGTACAAGGAGCTCCTTGAGAGAAGGGAAGGACACCAATATGGGAAATTTAAACATAAACAGGGCATTTATAAGACAGACCTATAATTTATTTCACAAAAGCAGCATTCAACAGGATCTGTACTCTAGGATCCACTGCGGCCTTTCCCAACCTGGTGGTGATGCTATTTTCAGGAAACATGCTTGGATGTAGAAGAAAAAAAGTGAATGCAAACTCAACCCAGGCAACATTCCTGATCTAGCATGGGGAGTCTGGAAATCTCCACCCCACACTGCCCTTTGTTTCCAAAGGTGCTATTTACAGCAAGCAGCACCTTCAGGGGAAATTAGTCACCAGGATAGGATAATTTGCAGCCCTCTGCTCCAGTGCGATCTAATCAAGCTTTAAAAAACACACACACATGCACAAATAATACAATCTATGGCTTGGTTCTCTCAGGTGGAATGCATTCCTAGCATTTCAAAATGCTACAGAATGCAAATGATCAGTTTCACTAAGTTCATAGCAAGAGTACTACCCAACTCCATTTTATTCTCTCCCACCCTGTGTTTTTAAAGTTTTGTTGTTGTTACTGCTATTGTTTTTGTTATTTTAAACAAAGTGGCTGAACAAATACCGGCTTTTGTAGACGCCCAGCTACATAGAGAGTCTTCCAGTGAAGCAAATCCTCAATTAGAGTATCCGTGCTAATGACACCATATTTGATAACCTGAAACATAGAGAAACAAGAGTTAAACTGCTTGTTAAAAAACAAACTTCCATTTGTCAAAGCCAAAGACAGGAAGAAAAGAGGCATCAATGCCAACCTTGCTGACCAATCTTTTGGAATAACAGTTCTCTAAGCATGAGAAAAGGAAACGCCTGAAATTTTTTTTTTGGATCTTGATCCCAAGAAGGCAGAATGTAAAGCCCCTTTTCATTAGGAACTAGTATCTTTCTTTTGGGCTCTCAATAAGTCCTTCAGCTGTTTACCCTAAAAATCCTAACCCTTGCAAAGAGTTCCTGGAACAAACAAAAACTTCAGGGGTTGCAGACAATGAAAGAAAGTTCTCCTGGGATGGCAAATTCTGCAGAGGTCATGGGGCTGAAACTCAGGCAGTGATTCAACCAGAAATTGGAAAACCTCAGCAAGGATCACTCTCTTCATCCACCCAGAATTGTTCCAGAAGAAGCAGAACAAGGTAACATTATACAATTAAAAGTAACACACTTTTCTAACTTGGACCCACTTCCCACTCAGCATTACTCTTTGAAGGCAGGGAGAAGGCTGCTAGGCAAGAAGCCATGTATTTTAAATACGTCTTCATGCATCTTGGTTAAGTCCAAAGGCAGCATAAATTGCTGTTGTTGTTGTGTGCCTCCAAGTCATTTTTTACTTACAGCAATCCTAAGACAAACCTATCATAGGAGTTTATCACACGGGGGAAATCCCGTGCAGAAACGGGGTTTTAAATTGAAAAAAATCTGCAAAAGCGGGCAGATTGTCGCTGTTAAAATGGGGTTAACCTGAATGGAAAGTAGTCAGAAACT
>CM034703.1:268626220-268643603 GCA_020142125.1 Phrynosoma platyrhinos
TTGCAGGTAAAAAAGTAGTCTTATACGCAGGAAAATAAGGTACTTGAATGGGGATTTGAACTCTGATCTCCAGAGTTGTGGCCTCAAAGGAAGGAGACATGCTGGATTCCAAGGAAACATCTTCTCTGAATTGCAAATGGACATTAAATTTCCTTGACTTTGAAAATCTTCCAATGACCACATGGCCAAAGGGGAAGGTGCCAGTTTGCAGATAGCTCTCCTCTACCATCTGAACTAGACCAGAAACAGAAAATGCAGGCCTATGACTAACATCTTCATTCCCCCCCGCTCCTGTCTGCCTGATGAAGAAGCCAGTGTGACTTCGAAAGCTTGCAACAGGTTCACCATAAGTCAGAAACAACTTGAAGGCACACAGCAACAACAAGCAGAAGCTAGTCATTTGCACTCGTGATTTCTCTTATCTTCCCTCTTTTTTGTGGCATTACAAGATGTGGGAGAAAGCTCTCCTACAAATGTTGTTTCCACCACACTTACCATTCACAGTAGACCAGAAATACTTAATGTTAAAAATAAATAAATAAATAAATACCTAGGTGCCAATGACAAATGTTTGATAATGAAAAAGGAATCAGTGCCTGGAATTTGAAAGCTCTTGTATGATGCAAAATATTTTATGCATGTTAAATTTGTGACCTGCTTTTTGACAAAGTAATAAATACATATTTTGCATTCAAAATACCTAACATCAATAATAATTGCTGATATTTAAAATTAGATAAATGGATAAATGGATTTTCCCATTTATATATATTGTCACCGAAAGCTATTTTAGCACTAGAGGTGGAAAACTCAAAAGCTCAAAAGAATAAAAATGGCTTTCAGCTCCCCTGAAGGAGATTATATTTGGCACTGTCTCCTTTTGGGCACAATCATATTCATCTATGTGGTTCATATTACTTACCCTGCCATTACAAGGCACTAGTGTATTGTAGTAGATCCCTGCCCCATAATTCTGGATGTTAGAAATTGGCTTTGGTCCAAAATATTTTAGAAAGGAATAATGCTTCCGATTTTTCGACAAGTTCATCATATGCCACGTTACAGAATCATCAACTGCAAACACAAAGTCCAGCATATTGTTCTACAATACAAAAGAGAATGGAATGCATTGAACTCCCTCGGATGCAGTTATAACTATCTGCAAATATGTACCGGTAATGTGAAACACCAGATGTTACAAAACAAAAAACAAAAACACAAAAAATCTGAAAGCAAATAACTTTAGATATACAATGTGTATGTGTATACAACCCATATATCTGTGTAAACAAAAGTTTATAAAGAAGATTTAACTATTTCATTTATAGTAAGCTGGATCCAATATTAGGTAGTCACAATATGGGTGCATCTACACCATAGAAATAATGGTTTGACACCACTTTAACTGCCATGTCTACATCCTACAGAATCCTGTCATTTGCAGTTTTGTGAAGCACCACAACACTTTGTCAGAGGCTAAAGACCTTGTAAAACTACAAATCCTAGGATTGCATTGGATGGAGCTACAGCACTTAAAGTGGAGTCAAACTGCATTATTTCTAGAGTGTAGATGCATCCTCAGGTTACAAGTGGAACCAATACAAAATACATTCATTATGACTAATATATGGCCACAATATGACTGCTACTCCCTATAAAACTCATAGTCTTTAAGCTGGATCACATTTTGCTCCCCATGAGCAGATCCAAGTGTTAATTCCAGCAGAGGAGACGATTGAATCAGTGAAAATTTAATAAGTCAGCCCTTGTATATATCCCACCGCTTCAGTGGGTCTGGTTTAATTAGAACTAACAACTGAATTTAGGCTACCAATTTCATGGAGCACTGAGAGTGACATGCCTAATTGACATCCACTCCCACTGCCTGCAGTTTCAATGGGTCAGTACATAATGCCTCAACATCTGCATTCAGTTAACCATAAAACTTCAAGCCTGAACAGTAGTGACACTAAAAATATGTACAATACATGGAAAGAATGAATGAAACTTCATAGTCAAGAAGACCAAGACTGCATCTACACTGGAGAAATAGTGCAGTTTGACACCACTTTAGCTGCCATGGCTCTATCCTACAGGATCCTGTGAATGGTACACTTGCAAGATGGATTCCTACAATGTTCTCTGTCCTTGAAGATGGTCCAGAAACTTAGGTCCAAAATACACAGCAGAAATAATCCAGTTTGAGACCACTTTAACTGCCCTGGCTCAATGCTAGGGAATGCTGGGAACTGTAGTTTTATGAGACATTTAGCCTTCTCTGTCAGAGCTCTGGTGGCACAACAAACTACAATTCCCAGGATTCCCTAGCACTCAGCCAGGGCAGTTAAAATGGTCTCAAACTGGATTATTTCTGCAGTGTGTTTTGGACCTTAAGTTGGTAAAGGATGTGGCAAGATTGTTTGTGGGAATGGAACATCTTATGTCTATTTTGCACCACAGACACTGGCTGTCTAGTTTTCAGGTCCAATTTAAAATGTTGATCTTATTTTTTGAAGTCCTCAATAAGTTCAGCATAGATTATCTAAAGGTGGGGTGGGCAGAATGTAGCCCCAAAACCTATTTGGTCCCAATCCCCCTGGATTCCCTAGATGCCTTTTTTCTGGCACCCCAAAGGGGAAATTGCTACTCCTAGGGTACATCTGCACTGTAGAAATAATGTAGTTTGAGATGACTTTAATGGCCATAGCTCCATCATAGTCTAGTGAGGCACCAGCAGCACTATTTGAGAGAGACTTTGTAAAACTACAGATTCCAGGATGCCACAAGATAGATCTACAGCTCTTAAAGTGATGCCAAACTGCATTATTTTTACCATGCAGATATACCCATGGGTTGACCAGACATCCTCCTTTTCCCAGGCATGTCCTACATTTCAACCTTTTGTCCGGGAGAAATTCCAAAATATCCTCCATTTTGAGCATGTTTGACACCTGGTGGGCATAAATTTTTGGCACCCCCATCTCACCTCCCAACAAGAGAAAGCAATGGATGGGGAGGGATAATTTTAACAAAGGTAAGTTCATCAGAAAAATAGGTTTGAGTACATAATAAAATACACTAATATGTAATATACTTGTGTAGAAATCAACTCTATGAATTGCATTCATATTTCTATTAAGTGTTCTTAGCTTTTATATTGGAATGTCCTCCATTTTTTCCTGAACGTCTCACATTTTGCTGTGTCTAGTCCTCCTCTGCAGTTATGATACCTGGTCATCCTGTGCATGCATCAAGAGTGGGCTGCGTCCGCTCTGCAGAAATAATCCAGATTGGTACCACTTTAACTGCTGTGGCTCAGAATCTCATAGCAGAGAGCTATGGAAGTTAATGTGGTGTCAAGCCAGATTATTTCTGCACTGTGGATGCAGTCTTAAACCAGAATAATAATAATAATAATAATAATAATAATAAAATTTATTTATATACCGCCCTGTGGCGAGCCAATTCGGGTGGTGTACAATAGTAAAATAACATACAGTTAAAACAGTGTAATTCCCACAAGGAGATAGGAGATAGTGTGGTGTTGTGGTTTGGAGGACTCTGAAGTGCAGGGTTCAAATCCCAGCTCCCCCATGGAAACCCACTGGATGACCTTGGGCAAGTCACACTCTCTCAGCCTGAGAAAGCCATGCAACCCCCCTGAGGAATCTTGCCAATAAAACCCCAGTTCAATCCACACTGCAGAAATAATCCACTTTGGAGCCGCTTTAGCCGCTCTGGCTCAATACTATGGAGTCCTGTGATGTGTAGTTTATCGTGGCACCAGAGCTCTTTGACAGAGAAGGCTAAATGTCTCACAAAACCACAGTTCCCAGGATTCCCTAGCATTGAGCCAGAACAGTTAAAGCAGTCTCAAACTGGATTATTTCTGCAGTGTGTTTTGGACCCTTTGGACCCATCAAAAGCCACTTAAACCACCATTAGCAATGAGATACACACACACACACACAAAAGGGGTGGGTGGGATTTATAGTCACACTGTAGAAATAACCCAGCTTGAGACTGCTTAAACTGCCCTGGCTCAATGCTAAGGAATCCTGGGAACTGTAGTTTATTGTAGCACCAGAGCTCTTTCTGACAGAGGAGGCTCAGTGTCTCATAAAACTACAGTTCCCAGGATTCCCTAGCATTGAGCCAGGGCAGTTAAAGCGGTGCAATGGCCCAGACAGGGGCTTCCCCTCCCTCCAGACCCTCCACTGACCCCCTTTTCCAGGGAGGAGGCCCCCGCCTGCTGGAAGACTCCGGACCCATAAGCAAAGGCGAGGCTGAGCTCCTGGGGGAAGTGGGCCAGGATCCTGCGGAAGGGCACCGCTGAGCTGAGCACAGCAGGAGCCATAAGGGCTCAATGGGAGAAGCCCGGGCGGAAGCCGCGCCGCGCCTCGCCTTCCACGCCAGGAGCCGAGGAAGCGCGGAAGGAGACCGGAACCAAGAAGGAACCACCTCCACTAACCTCCGCGTCACAGCGCCCTCTCTGGTGGAGGACCTCCTGAGGCGGTGCAGCCGCACACTGAGGAACTAAAGCCGTTTATCCCCTCAGTGTTGAGACAATGGAGATTATTCTGCTATTCCACTTTAACTGCGCCGGCTGCCTCCTGTTGCATTCTGGGATTTGCAGTTTAAGGAGGGGCATTTAGAATTCTCAGCCAAAGAGCTCTTAGGCCTCACTGAACTACAAACCCCAAAGCGCAACAGGAAGCAGCCAGAGCAGTAATAGTGGAATAGCAGCACTATAAGAGCGTAGTGTGATAAATCTCCAAGGGCTCTGGAGACCAGGGTTCGAATTCCGACTCGGCCGTGGAAACCCACCCAACCTTGGACAAGTCACGCTCTCTCAGCCTCAGAGGAAGGCAATGGCAAACCTCTTCTGAAGAAATCTTGCCAAGATAAACCTGTGATAGCTTTGCCATGATAGGGTTGCCATAAGTCATAAAGGACTTGAAAGCACAGCATTATCATTATTACTACATTTATTATGTTTATTTCTATCCCGCTTTCCTCCCAAGACTGGGGCTCAAAGCGGCTTATAAGTCTAAAAAAACAAAACCCTAACCCTAAAAGTGGCCTCAAGCTGCATTATTTCTGGCAGTCTGTAAATGCCCTTAATCACCCTAAAATCCTAGCAGAAAATTGAATTTTACTGCGTTGCCCCAAGTAATTGTATTTATTTTTGTGCTTGCTTGCCACACCGTGTTTCAATCTATTCTAAAAGGATTCCCAAGACAATTTATATTAAATAACATAATGCCATGCCTGAGCGGGTTAACGTTTTATTTCAGATATTTATATACTGCCTAGTATAATTTATTATTATTTATTATTATTAGTTGACAAATGCTTTTTCAGTGTTGTTGATGGAGATTATCAGATGGGGAAAAGGACGCCCTTGTCCCATCCTTTTCCCGTCCTTATGGCGCAGTCGAGAAAAGATTTTCACATGACGCCGTACAGTGTCCTGTCATTGAAGTGGAATTAGTGGGAGTTTGCAATTAATACAATTCCACTTTAATGACAGGTTAATGACAGGATAAGCGCAACATCACTGAAATGCTTTCACTTGATTGGGACAAGGATGGGATAAGGACAGGAGAGCAATCCGCATAATCTCTGTTGTGTTTCCAACGTATGGCGACCCTAAGGATCATAGGGTTTCCTTGGCAAGTTTCTTCAAGTTTGCCATTGCCCTCCTCTGAGGTGGAGATGCAATCAAAACCATTCAAAACAGTAATTAAAACAGCGAAATAACAGGAGCCGCAACCCACAACCAAAACAATAAGACAACACAATCTAGTATTGAGATGCTAAAATATTGAGATGTGCAAAATCCACCAACATACATACATACACTTGGGATTATTTCTATATAACCCTCCTCAGGACTTCAGTCATAGAAATAAGAAAATTCTCTTTAAATTGATTTGTTTAGGTTAAGGAGGTCTAAATATGTTCCACCTGTCTCTGTGCTTTCAAAGCGCCTGCTAACTTATGGCAACCCTATGGAATTTCCTTTGGCGAGGAATACTTACGGTACTCAGAGGTGGTTTTGCCAGTTCCTATCTCTGAACTATAGTGGGCCTTTGCTATCCACTGCAGTTTGGTTTCAGGGCTTCATAGCAATACCAAAATCTGTGGATGCTTAAGTCTCTTTGTGTACAATGCTATAGTAAAAACCGTGTCCCTTATACAAAATGGCAAAATCAAGGGTTTTTTTTGGGGGGGGGGGTATTTTAAAAATATTTTCAAGCCAGAGATTTATAATGCTTTTAGTATTGTAAGGTTTTAAAAATTCTGTTAATTGTCATTTTAATTACATGTTATTTAATACTGTTTTATTGGGAGGTGGGATGTTTTTGGGAATTTGATGTATGCACTTTTTATTGTAAGCCGCTTGGATTGATTGTCATTAAGCGGGATATAAATAAATTTTATTATTATTTATTATTATTAACCTATGGATGCAGAATCCATGGACACAGAAGGCTGGCTGCATGGCCTATAGCACCTGGCATTTGTTGATGGTCTCCCATCCAAGTTCTAACCAAAGCTGACCCCACTTAGCTTCCAAGATCAGCCAAGAGCTAGTGCCTTTCGAGCAGTGGTTCCCAAATCTTGGTCCTCCAGATGTTTCGGACTTCCGTTCCCAGAATTTCTGACTGTTGGCCAAATGGGCTGAGGCTTCTGGGAGTTGAAGTCTAAAACACCTGGAGGGCCGAAGCTTGGGAATCACTGCTTTAGAGTATATAGACATCACCTAGACCCATTTTATAAGCCACGGTGGTGTCGTATTTTGAGTGTTGGACTAGGACACTGGGAGACCAGGGTTCAAATCCCAGCTTGGTCATGGAAACCCAGAGTGACCCTGGGCAAGTCACACTCTCTCAGCCTCAGAGGATGGCAATGGCAAACCTCTCTGAAGAAATTTGCCAAGAAAACCGTATAATTGCCCTAAGAAAACCCTATGAGCCTTTGGGTTTTCCACAAGTTGGAAATGACTTGAAGGCACACAACAACAAAAACAACAACCCATTTACCTAAGAGTAAATCCTGATGAAGATTTTTCCATGACTAGTTTATGTGTTGGATTGTTAGAAATCTTCTGTGTGACCCCTTAAGAGGTGTTAATGTGTGTAGACACAGGTGGCCATATCTGCTCTGAACTACCAAGCTATCTCATCTGATTATTTTGCAAACTGGCAAAGGACCTCTGGGAATATAGTGAGCTGATAATTACTCAGCCAGGTACTTGTTCATTGCTGTCGGCAAAGCTTGATAAGGAATTAATTAAAAATCTAACCAGGAATCCCAAAAGCACAGCTGCTGTTCTGTATATTATTTTTCATGGGTCATTAAAAATGCAAACATAAAGGGCAGAGACTTCAAGCTCCCTCCCATAATGGCCAAAGACCAAGGTCTAGGAACCACTGCTCTAATTTATGGAGCCCCTAAATTAGGATTTTCTTGGCAGGGTTTATCCAGAGGATACATTTCATTGCCTTCCTCTCAGGCTAGGAGAGAGTGGCTGAGTAGATTTGGACCCTAGTCTCCCAGAGTCCTGGTCCAGAAGTGCTCAAACCAGTGCACCCCGCTGGCTTCTTTGAAGACCCAGTAGCCACCAGATAAAGCCACAAGACATGCAATGCCTTCCACGTAAGACCTTTTTGCACCTACATTTAAGATGGCCCTTACCCTGCTGGTGGGTTTGCCAGATTCCAACCCCTATCAGCCTCAGCCAGAGTAACTATGGTGAGGCACACTGGGAATTACAGTTAGACAACATCTGGAAAGGCAAAGCTTGCCCTGGAGTGGATAAACGTCTGGTTTGATACAGTAATGTAGGATTCCTTTTGTGTAACTCCATTTCTGCTCTCACTTTCCCAGGAATTCTGCAAACTCACAAAGCTCTTGCACCATTGATTTGTGCTTTCATCAAAAATGTTTGTGTGTATGCGCCTTCAAGTTGGACTGGATGGCCCTTGTGGTCTCTTCCAACTCTATGATTCTATGATTCTATGATTCTAAGTCACTTGTAGACTTGACCTCGGAGTGTGATGGACATCCTTTGCAGACTGCCAGAAATAGTGCAAATTGAGTCCACTTTATGAGGCACTGCCCTGGCTCAGTGCTAGGGAATTATGGGAACTGTAATTTATTGTGGCACCAGAGCTCTCTGACAGAGAAGGCTCAATGTCTTAGAAAAAAATACAATTCCCATGATTCCCTAGCACTGAGCCAGGGCAGTGCCTCAATTTAAAGTGGACTCAATTCGCACTATTTCTGGCAGTCTGCAAAGGGCTGGAGTCTCCTTCTTTGGAGGTTTTTAAACAGAGGCTGGATGGCCATCTGTTGGGGATGATTTGATGTTGAGTTCCTGCATGGCAGGGGGGTTGGACTGGATGGCCCTTGTGGTCTCTTCCAACTCTATGATTCCATGATTCTATGACTTACGGTCCCAGAATTTCACAGGGTTTTCTTGGGCAAGGAATACTTAGAAGTGGTTTTGCCAGTTTTATTTCTCTTCCCTGAATATCCCATCACTATCCCATCTGACAAGCTCAACTTTCTCTTGGTTCCAGAACACAACTTGAAATCCCTGTTGTGTACATAGAGCAATAGTGCTGCATAGTTTAGCAATAGTGCTACATACATAGAGTAGAAGCGTTTTGAAATGCTCTTAAATGATGTGGGGCTCACTCACGTTCTGCATAACCCACAAACCAAAATTAGGATGTAATAGTAAAACTGTTTACATTGTCTTAAAGAGACATAGAGTGGGACTTTGGTATCCACTAGGCTTTGGTTCCAGGACTGTGGATGCTCTGCGTATGCAATTACATTTTATGTCTACATTTTATATCTTTTATGAATTATATTTACATTTATATTCATATTTTATTGATGTCCATAGGTGTATGTATCTTACTAATGTTCATAGTATGTATGCATTTTATGTATTCATATGAATTTGAGAATATAGTTATTGACTTTAATAAAAAAATGATTGATTGATCGATCAATCTGTGGATGGTCAAGCCCCATTAAAAACAGCTGGCCCTCCATATCCAGAGATTCTTTATACATGGATTCAACTATTCATGGTTTGAAAATATTTTTTAAAAATATAAATTCCAAAGCAAACCTTGCTTTTTGCGATTTTATATAAGGAACACCATTTTACCACCCCACTGTATATAATGGAACTAGAGAGCATCCACAGATTTTTGGTATCCATGTTGGTTCCTGGAAGCAAACCCCAGCAGATACCAAAGGTCCACCGTACAGTGACATAGTAAAAAGTGTCCTTCATATTAAATGGCAACATCAAGGCTTGCTTTTTGGGATGTATAGTTTATCTGAATATTTTCAAGTTGTGGATAGTTGACTCTATGTATATAGAATCCCTGGATATGGAGGGCTGACTGTACTCCTATACATGTTCAAACTGAATAAACGGATGGCTCCCTAGCCTGTCTATTTTATACCCTGCATATATGAACACTGAATCCTGAATGGACACTCCAGAGATTGCCAACTAGTTTTGGCAGTGCTTGCTATGAATTGTAAAACTACAGCCCTGAAATGTATTGCTTCAAACTGCAGGGGAGTGGGTTCATATTTTCAGTATTATGGCCTTTCCATTTCTCGTCCATCTGGTGATCAAGCAATCTTGTCAACTAGCGACGTGACTTCAGCTGTTGGCCCAATTTCTTCTCTGTTCACTCAGCAGTAAACTCAATTGGACTTAATCCACTGTGCTTTCTGTGACTATAGCAACACGTTAATTCTATTCTCTGTGGCCATCTTGTTTGCTTTCATCACCCTCTAACTATTGTAAGCTTTTGTTTTAGTGCTTGTTACATTACACAGGCTGTTATAATTACAGATTTCATTCTCTTTTTCTTCTAAGATTTTTGGAACGTTTTTATGAGCAAACCCTGTTTGAGCCATTATTAAGAGAAGCTGGCGTTCCAGGCGCAGATTATTCAGTAGCTGTTTTTGGCAGAGATCTATGTCCTCAGCATGTCAACTCAGACTGGTTATTTAGTCTGCAATCAGCCTGGACACCGTTGTATAAGGAAGTAAACTAGTTTTTATTCTTCTGTGACCAAAATGTTTTCAATATTTATTCAGAATATCTTACAGAGATATTGCTGGTTTGCTATGGCAATCGTCTCTTGGGTTCTTTTTGGCTTGCCATTGCCTAACTCTGAGGCTGAGAATGTGTGACTAGCCCAAGGTCACTGAGTGGGTTTTCTACTGCTGAGCAGGGACCTGATCTCCTGGAGTCCTGGATCGACACTCAAATCACTACACCATGCTGGGTCTCAAACCTCTAAGGCTGAGAGAGTGTGGCTAGCTCAAAGTCATGGGTAAGTGGCAATTCAAACCCTAGTCTCTTGGGGCAGGTATACACTGGCCAAAATTTGTTGCTCCAAGAGAATTCTGATTCTGAAGCTGCCCTGAATTCCCCCTGGCATTGCCTATGTCCACCTCCAACGGATTCATCCAACTGACCAAGATAGTTTGTCCACAGTTTTCCATTCTCTGGGAACCTCCAGACATGATTATGTCAATGTGCTGTAGGTGGACCTATCCTTGAATAAACTTTAGAAACTGCCATTGGTGCAGAATGTAGAAGCCCAGGTAAGGAAGCACAACACTAGTAAGGATACATCTTGTTGTTAGCTGCCCTCAAGTTAATTCCGACTCATGGCGACCCCTGTGGATGATATATCACCGAGAATCCCTGTCTTCCACTGCCTTGCCCAGATCCTGCAAGTCCTTCCCAGTAACCCCCTGATCTAGTCTATCCATCTGGTCTGTGGTCTTCCTCTCTTTCTTGTACCCTCTACCTAGCATTAGCGTTTTTTCTAGTGATCCGTGTTTTCTCATTATGTGGCCAAAGTACAATAGTCTCAACTTGATCATCTTAGCTTCCAAGGAGAGCTCTGGTCTAATCTGTTCAACAATCATGACCTCCACTGGTTGTTAATATGCTTCTTGATGCTCACTTTAACATACAAAGCTCTAAATGACTTGGGCCCCAAATGTATGAAAGAGTGTCTCTGCTTCTATTGGCCAGCCTAAGTCACCAGCAGAAGTTGTTCTGTTATGAAGACCACTGATCTCAGAGGGTCATAGGGTACAGACAAATTTAAAAGCCTTCTTTCTGGTAGCTTCAAGCATGTGGGCTCCCTCTGCTCTGAGATGCATCTTCAATGTATACATCTCATCAACAAATCAAGATGACTGTCTTACCCAAACCTTTGGAAGTGGTTGAAAGGGCTTGAAAATGTACTCTTTGGAGTACACCTCTATGGATGGGGATACACTTGCCCTGAAAATGCAGCTTCATAGCTTGAGTGTCTTCCTGGACTCGACCAGGTTTTGGTGGTAGCCAGTTACTATTAGCTGTACCCATCGCTTAAGATGCCAGATCTGGCCACAGTGGCACATACCTTGGTTACATCCTGTTTGGATTATTATAGTGTGTTCTTTGTGGGCCTGCCTTTGAAAAGTGTTGAGAAACTTCAGCTGGTTCAAAGAGTGCAGTCAGATTACAGTGGGACCTCAGTATCGACTGAGGTTTGGTTACACCCCCCCCCCCCCCCCCCCCCCCCCCGTGAATACCAAAATCTGTGGATGCTCAGGTCCCATTATATACAATGGCACAGTAAAATGCTGTCCCTTATATACAATGGCAAAATCAAGCTTTGCTTTTTGGAATTTTAAAAAATATTTTCAAGCCATGAATGATTGAATCCATGGATGCAGAATTCATGGATATGGAGGGCTGACTGTATTACAGAGTGCAGAAGTTCCTTGTTGCAAGGGCTCTCAATTCATTGACAGTCTGTTTCTAGACACATATCATCTAATATGAGTCTGTCAGTGTCTTGAGATCTTTTGGGAAGGCCTCTCCCTCTGTCCTACCACTCTCAAAGGTACATCTTAGTGTTTACTCCTAGGCTTTGGAACTTACTTCATAGAAGGGTTAGGGATGCCCTCCTTGCTATCCTTTTGTAGGCAGATGAATATTTTTTTGTTTTGGCAGAACTTTCAAGGCTGACTGCTCAGGCCTTACTGTGAACTGCCATTTATATTTGTTGTTCTTTTTAAAATCATCATGCTTTTAACTGTTTTTAATTTCAATTTTATTTATTTAAATAAATAGATTGATAGTTTAATTATTTTTTAACTTTTGTATGTATGTATATGTGTGTGTGTGTGTGTGTGTGTGTGTGTGTGTGTGTGTGTGTGTATTGCTGCATCTGTTTTAACTTTTATTAACTGCCTTGAGTCCTGGATTGGGAAAAAAGTGAATATAAATAAATACAATAATAGTAACAACAACAACACAACTCCAGGGAGTTGTAGTCCAAAAAATTAAATGTTCAAAACTCTGTAAGTGGCATGAGATAATGCTGTTATACCATGAAGTGAAGCTGCAGTGAAGCTGCAGTCATCTGAGTTTTTGATGATTCTTTATATTGGTTTATATTCTTTTATTATATGTATTTGCTCTGCCCTGGGACCATAAGGTGCAAGGCAGGCTACACATGAACCTAATTAATAAGTAATAAGTAGTGCATGTTGATATTAAAGAACACATCATGGACACTGGAGAGTTGTTGAACAAATAAAATGCATTCCTCTGTGGAGTCTGAAGCTTTATGACTAGCACATGAGATGCATTCCAATATGAATCAAGTTTATGATTTCTGAAGCATTATGATCAGCAGTTTTCCTGAAACACATTTCATGGTCCAGACAATTTTTGTTCACCAATAGAAGATCTCACTTGGTGGATGGCTTTGAGTAGTGTATTGCATACACTTTAAAGGAAGAAAGGCACAATATCCTTCGTCTCACTGCTAACTGCTATCAAATCGACTTTGATTTATGGCAACTGAGAGATCTCAAAATTCCCCTCTCATCAACCGCCCTGCTCAGGTCTTGCAAACTCAGAGCTCTGGCTCTAGGACCCATTTATTTTATTTTTAGCAGTCCATCATATCTGTAAAACTCTTTTGCATCATGGTGTATGTTGTGTAGGTTTTATGTATACAATGGGCCCTCCATTTTGACAGGGGAATCTGTTCTGGACACCATCACCTCCTGTGAAAATGGAGATTTGCCAATATTCAAGCCCCATAGGTTTGAATGGGGTGCTCCTCATTGATTTTAATGGAGGTTGCCCCTTGTGAATATGCAAAACCACAGACTTAAAGTCCATAAGAACAGAGGGGCTACTGTACTTAGCTACATAGTAGAGATGCTAAGATTTGTGAAAATGTGTAAAGAGAGATCAGCAAGAGGGTCACAATGTGCATTGACACTCCCTAGCTGGTGACCTGATGCACAGTGGGTCTATTGTGCATCAGTTCCACTGCTTATCAGTCAGCTTGCTGGCTCCACTATGTAGTATCATAACAACAGCCCTTTATTGGATATGGACATTAGGGAACTGCTCAGTTTTAATTTCCACAGATGTAAGTTCACTTACAAAGATGTAAGTTCCTTACAGGATTCCTATCATTTCCCATTCTTTTATATATGTTTAAGAGACAAAAGATGAATATTTGTGTGTCTCCTTCTCTGTGTATATGCTACTATAGTTTGAAGTGACTGAGCTTTTATCCCTGGGCTAAAGGAGTGAAAATAGGAGGAAGGAATATCAACAATCTAAGATATGCAGATGACACCCATAATACTAGCAGAAAATCTCATAAACCTGGAACAACTACTAAGGAAATCAAAGAAGAAAGTGCTAAGGCAGGCTTAATGTTGAACATACAGAAAACCACCGAGGACCTTCACAAGTTCAACCTAGACAATGAAGGAATAGAAATAGTAAAAGAATTATCATATCTGGGATCAAACATTGATAGAAACAGGGACTGCAGTCAGGAAATCAGAAGAAGATCAAGAATGGGGAGGGTAGGTATGAAAGAACTAGAAAAGATTCTAAAATGCAAAGATATACAACTCAGCACAAAGGTTAGAATCATACAAGCCATTGTATTCCCTATTACCATGTATGGATGTGAGAGCTGGATAGTGAAGAAAGTGGATAGAAAGAAAATCAATTCATTTGAGATGTGGATCTGGAGAAGAGTGCTGAGGAGCCCATGGACAGCCAAAAGGACAAACAACTGGGTCCTAGAGCAGATTATTATTATTATTATTATTATTATTATTATTATTATTATTATTACTATTACAGTTTATTTATATAGCGCTGTAGATTTACACAGGGCTGTACATACAGTCAATAAAATAGATAAAAATAGATAAAAAAGCCTGCTGATGGCATACATTCTACAAAATAATAAAATACATATTAATATAAAGAAGGCAACAAATTAGAAATATCAAATAATTATCATACAATGCCAGCGAACGCTTCCCTGAACAGTATAGTCTTTAACTCAGCTTTGAAGCTGGTTAAAGAAGTGATGCCCCATGCTTGTGGGGGAAGGAGGTTCCAGGAATGAGGGGCAGCAAGTGAAAAGGAATGGATCCAGGGCGGAGCAGTAAAAATCCTAGGCTGAGACAGCAAACCTTGACTACCAGAATGGTAAGCATGAGTGGGGCAGTAAGGTGAAAGAAGCTCTGATAAATAAGGAGGGGCCAACCCATGCAGGGCTTTAAAAGTCAACAACAGAAGCTTATACTGAATACGGAAAGGGAGGGGGAGCCAGTGAAGGGATGTCAATGAAGGAGAAATATGGTCGAAACAGTAAGCAGATGTAATAATGTGTACAGCAGAATGCTGGACCGAAATTAAAGGATGGAGGTGAGAAAGAGGGAGCCCTGCCAGGAGAAGGTTACAATGTGAGACCACTAGGGCATGGATCAAAATCTTGGCAGTAGAGGCTGAGAAAAATGGTCGAATTTTAGCAATATTATACAGAAAGAATCTACATGCCTTGGCTGTGGCCTGAATCTGGGGGATACACGACAATGAAGAATCAAAATAAAACCAAGACTGTGGGTTTCTTGGACAGGTAGAATAGAAATGTTGTCAACAGAAACAGAAAAGGAGTACTGGACAGTAGGCTTTGGTGGAAAAACAAGAAGCTCCGTTTTGGACATACTGAGCTTCAAGTGCCGATAACACATCCATTGAGATACAGCTGTAAGACAAGATGAAACTTTCTGTTCAAGATCAAGCTGGAAACCTCCCTGGAAACCAAGATGACCAAACTGAGACTGTCATACTTTGGACACATCATGAGAAGAGAGGACTCTTTGGAATAAACAATAATGCTGGGAAAGGTAGAGGGAAGTAGGAATAGACGAGTAAGGCCACATGCCAGATGGATGGACTCTATTAAGGAGATCATGGGTATTAAGGGGTTTCAGGAATTAAGCAGAGCAGTGGAGGATGGAGGGTCTTGGGGATGTCTCATCCATAGGGCTGCCATGAGTCGAGATCGACTCGAGGGCAGTAACAACAACAAATATGTTAAGACCTGAATCCTATTGCTAGTACCAATTGTAGAAGATCTACTGGATTAGGGAGATTTGTATAAGTGTTGACTCACTGCTTCACAATTGATTCAGCAGGTTTACTTTGCTAACAGGATTCATGCCTATATGTTTTATATGGGATTTTATTAGTCATTTGATTATTTTATATAGAACAGTAGAATAGAATAGAATATATATTACTATGTATAGACTTTATGTATAATGTTAATAAAATATACAGAACAATCTTTATGGATGCAAATACTCAAAAAAACATTCTGTTTACAGTATATTATGTTGAGGAATGGATCCTGGGGGAAATGTCCAGATAGTGGGACAAAAGGTGACAGGGTTGCCTTGAGCCATGGAGCAGCCATGAAGAACCAGCATAATGTGCTGAGTCACAGGGGCTGATGCAACACTAAGCAGAGGATTGAATGAGACATCCTCAATCCTGCTGGGTCACATTGGTCAGGTAAGTGGGCCTCAATGGATGGACTCTATTAAGGAGATTATGGGTATAATAATAATAATAATAATAATAATAATAATAATAATAATAATAATAATTTTTATTTATATCCCGCCTTCCTCCCAACACAGGGACTCAAGGTGGCTAACAAATCTAAAACAATCCAAGTTAAAACAGTAGAAAGCATTAAAATACAAAGTTTAAAAAAGAATTAAACAATTCAAACAATTAAAAACATTACGTTATTAAAATTTTACAGTTTAAAATTCTTTAACACAAAAACAAAACAGCATCCATGTCATGTGAAGGCCTGGTGACATGAAAACGTCTTTACCTGCCACTGGAAGAACAGCAGGGATGAATTCCAGAGCTTGGGAGCAACCACTGAGAAGGCTCTTTCTCTTGTTCCCACCAAACGCACCTGAGAAGGTAGTGGGAGAGAGAAAAGGTTCTCTCCTGATGACCTCAATACTCTGGGGGGGCTCATACAGGGAGATACGTTCCTTCAAATAGCCTGGACCCAAGCTGTATAGGGCTTTATAGGTCAAAACCAGCACTTTGAATTGTGCCTAGAAACGGACTGGCAGCCAATGTAGCTGTTGCAACAAGGGACTCATCCAGTCCATTACAGCAGCCAGACACCGGTCTAGGACAGAAACATTAGGAAGAAAGGAGTGATAGAGCTGGATATCATCAGCATACAGATGACACCCTACTCCAAAACTCCGGATGACCTCTCCCAGCGGTTTCATGTAGATGTTAAAAAGCATATGGGAGAGGACTGAGTCTTGAGGGACCCCACAGGCCAATGGTTAAGGAGTCAAATAGGTATCCCCCAACACCACCTTCTGAGAATGCCCCTCCAAGAAAGAATGGATCCACTGTAGAACAGTACCTCCAAGCCCCATCCCAGAGAGGCGACTCAGAAGAATACCATGGCCAATGGTATCGAAAGCCACTGAGATGTCCAGCAAAACCAACAGGGACACACACACCCTGTCCAGTTCTCTACATAGGTCATCCACCAAGAGACCAAAGCTGTTTCTGTCCCACACCCAGCCTAAAACCAGACTGACATGGATCTAGATTATAATAATAATAATAATAATAATAATAATAATAATAATAATAATAATAATAATAATAATAATAATAAAATTTTATTTATACCCCGCCCCTCTGCAGAGCAATCGGGGCGGCTTACAACAAATTAAAATTCAACAGTTAAAACCATTCCAGATTCCTACAACCCCCCCCCCACCCACAGCCCACTCCCCTTAAAATAGAATTAAACTAATAGATTTTAAAATCAAACACATAACTAAAATAGAATAACAACAGTGGCCAATATATGTAGCAATTTGGCCACAAAAAGGAGGGGCGAAGGGCAGAACAGATCTAAGTATATTATGTTAACCC
>CM034703.1:268691748-268703617 GCA_020142125.1 Phrynosoma platyrhinos
TCACGTGGCCCCATCATGTGATGGGAGGATCGTCAAGCCAGGCTCACGAGGCCCTGGGCAGGAGGGCTATATATATATTTTAATAGTTTTAATTTGATTTATTGTTTTATATTGTCTTAATTTAATTCAGTTTTAAGGGGGGGAGGGGGGTGTTTATATTGTATGTTTTGTAATTTGTATCTTTTAACTGTAAATGCCGCCCAGATTGGATTACCAATGGGCAGGGTACAAATAAACTTTATTATTATTATTATTATTATTGAGGCACTGTCCTGGCTCAGTGCTAGGGAATCATGGGAACTGTAATTTATTGTGGCACCAGAGCTCTCTCACAGAGAAGGCTCAATGTCCCAGAAAAAAATACAGTTCCCATGATTCCCTAGCACTGAGCCAGGACAGTGCCTCAATTTAATGTGCACTATTTCTGGCAGTCTGCTTAGGCCTTCTATTTCCCTGTATTATGTGCCACCCTAGGCCCTGAGATCATCAGGAGAGCCCCTTCTCAGTCCCACCACCAAAGCAGGCACATTTGGTGGGGACAGGGCCTTTTCTGTGTCTGCCCCTAGACTCTGGAACTCCCTTCCCAAGGAGGCCAGAATGCCCCCCTGCCTTATTGTCCTTTTTATTCAGAGAGGATTTTAAAACAGCAAGTTAAAAAAGAATGGGGTAAAGGATGCTGTATTGTTTTAACTCAACTGTTTTTAAGACCTTTTTGTCTTTTAAATTGCATTTTATTCTTTTACTGCATGTGAATTAATACTGTAAATAGTTTAATTCTAGTTAATGCTTTCTTTTTGTATATTTTTAATTGTTATTTTAAATTGCTAGCCCCTTTGAGTCCCAATTTTGGAGAATAAGAATAATAAGAATAGATACTTGCACCACTTCAGGATATAACTAGAAATTACGAAGATGTGTTTCATTCCTCCTCATTTTCACTGAGGAATACCAGAGCAGACCTCTGTAGTCAATTGGGGGGAATGGAAGGCTGAAGGGGAAGAAAAACTAAAGAAATATTGCCTTGATCAAGAGTGAGTGGGTAAGGATGGTTCCTAGAACCATCAAAACCGAAAGTCTCCCTTTAGAAGCAATTCAAAGGCTGGAAATTCTATTTTAAAAATAATTCATTCCATTATTTGTTACAAGGATTATAAGTGCAAAACTTGTAGTCATTACTCAATGTAATAATGAGAACAGATAACTTGTTACAATAATTGTTACACAGCTCATTACTTTTCTATTACTATTCCTTTTTGAGGAAACACCCCCTGCTTAGGGTTAATAAAAGAATGATATAAAATCTGAAACATTCCTGTCAAAGTGCCTATAAAAATGACCTTAAATAGTATTTTTAACAATAGCCAGAAAACTATTACTCGTTACAATAATGTAATTTTGCACTTGCTCATTATGTTATTTTTGAAGTGTAGTGTTGTTACACTCTCATTTCCCAAAAAGTAAATAGGAATGGGTAAAGTTTCCCTGTAACTCATTACTTCCAGTCTTGATTCCACTGTATTGACTTTGGGGCTCTGCAGATGGCGCAAAGCGCCGTCTTGGAGCCAGGGAAGGGGAGGGGCAGCCACATGCCAGGCACCCCAATCCATTCCCAAGGATGTCATCAGAGCACGCGCCGTTGCACACAGCAAGTGCTCTGATGACGTCCTCCCTGCGCAGCTTCCGGACATGCTGTGCTGGAAGAGACATGGAAGAGATGCGCGGCGTCTCTTCAGGCGCCCCTTTTGCCTGCTCTGGAAGGAGCGGCATTTTAACGCTCCTTCCAGGGCCAGCAGAAAGGTGGATTGGGGCTGCTGCGTGTGTTAGCAGCAGCCCCAATCCTCCGCTTCTCCGGGCGGCCCATAGCCACCCGTTTGCACCCCCCCTTTGCCAACTATCCCATTTTGGAAAGGTGCTAGAGATGTAGTAGTAACTGAACTTAACTGGTCCCATTAAGCTTCTGGGAAGAAGTGAGTTCAAATAATATTTAGACTATGTTGCAGTATTACACCAACTCTCTCCCTCACAAATATAGGTTTCACTCTTCATTTTAGGTTGTTTAATCATTTCATTTCTACAGTTAACAGTATTAGAACTGAATAAGTTTAAGATAAGTCGAAAAACCAATACACTTTTTCATGAATAGTGTTATATCTAATTTCAAATTTATAAATATGCTTAACTTGCTACAAGAAGCCATCATAGATCCAAAACACACTGCAGAAATAATCCAGCCTAAGACCATTTTAACTGCCCTGGGTCAATGCTAGGTGATTCTGGGAACTGTAGTTTTGGGAGACATTTAGGGCCTTTACAGACTGCCAGAAATAATGCAGCTTGAGGCCACTTTAACTGTTCTGGCTTAGTGCTAGGGAATCATGGGAATTGTAGTATTTTTCTCAGACATTGAGCCTTCTCTGTCAGAAAGCTCTGGTGCCACAATAAACTATAGTTCCCATGAATTCCTAGCACTGAGCCAGGGCAATTAAAGTGGCCTCAAGTTGGATTATTTCTGGAAGTCTGTTCTGGCCCTTAGTCTTCTCTTTCTGTCATGTTTAGCGGATCCAAACCTCAAGAACCAGGATAGCATGGTAGTAATTAAAGTACTACAGCTTTGTTCTGGTTTCTACAGACAGAGATGCACCAGAGATGTGTTAGTGTCAAATCTGATTTTCCCCAGAATAATTCACCCTTTAAGATTTCCCCCTTCAACCCCTCCTTCCCCAGCCTGCTGCTTGTGCGCTTTGAAGCACATCACAGAGTTCTTTAAACTTTCCACTTTTCCCCATCACCCATATCAATCTAGCTAACCCAGGAAGGAAGGTGTAACCTTGTTGGTCATCAAAGTCTTGTCCTAGGAAGTAAACAGAGTCATAAAACTACAAAGCCTCCCCTGCTATTTTCCATCTGTCTCCTGGTTTGCATTTTATTTGGATTGCAGCCCCTTTTTGGTTCTTTTTTATTTCTCTATAGAGTTAAGCAGACTGCCAGAAATAGTGCACATTAAATTGAGGCAGTGCCCTGGTTCAGTGCTATGGAATCATGGGAACTGTATTTTTTTTCTGAGACATTGAGCCTTCTCTGTCAGAGAGCTCTGGTGCCACAATAAATTACAGTTCCCATGATTCCCTAGCACTGAGCCAGGGCAGTGCCTCAATTTAATGTGCACTATTTCTGGCAGTCTGCTTAGGCCCTATATCACTGTTTCACCATAACCATTTCCCCCATTCCCTCATATCCTTTATCATGACAGATACATACACTTCTGAATCTGACACTGTCATAGAACTCTGGTGCCAAAATAAACTACAACTCCCAGATTCCCTAGCACTGAGCCAGGGCAGTTAAAGTGGTCTCAAACTGGATTAATTCTGCAATGTGTTTTGGACCATAGTCTTTTGGAGGAGTGTAATGGGGGAAGCAGATGGCTCAAAGGGCCATTTTGGGGGCAAGGAAGGGGAGGGGCAGCCACACGGTGGGCGCCCCAACCCCTTCCTGAAGGCATCATCGGAGTGCCGGCCCCTCCGCACAGCCGGCACTCCGACGATGCCTTCCCGCCGCAGCGTCCGCAAACGCTGCGGTGGAAGAGTCACCGAAGGTGCGGCGCCAGCCTTTTGTGGTGCACCTTCGGTGACTTGTGGAAGGAGCTCTATTTTAGCGCTCCTTCCAGGGGAGGCGAAGCTGCGCCGCGGGGCCGAGGTGTGGGGATACCTCGGCCCTGTGGTGCAGCTTCCTGGGTCGCCCCAGGGGCGCCTGTCTGCTTCCCCCTTAAATCCCTAAAATCTATGTAACACAAAATCAATTTACCTCCTGTGTTGATATTGCCACAGTATCTTTCTTTCACTTGTAAGGCAGTAATAAGCTTGCAGGAAATGCCTGTGGAGTAACTGACTGGAAGGTCACTTTTTATATATTTACTGTAACTTCTGCATAATTGCCCGCTATCTGAGTGTGAGAAATAATCTTTATCGGAAGCAATTCTCTTGAGTCCAGTAGTCCCTGCCTTGTAAATATCCCATAGGTGCTTTTATATGGATGTGCCTACCATGCAGTATGCCCACAACACATCACAAAAAAAGAGTATTCAAAATGAGCTGGGAAGGATGAGGGCCTGAAAAAGTAGCCTTAAGTATGAATTACCATGCTTAGCAATGCTTCCTTGAACCTTCCTAGAACCTGGATTTCCCACTTTGATTGTTGAAATATAGCCTTCATGGGATTTTCCTGGCAAGATTTGTTCAAAGGCAGTTTGCCATTTCCTTCATCTGAGACTGAGAGAGTGTGACTTGCCCAAGGTCACTCAGTGGATTTCCATGGCTGAGCAGCAATTTTATTTATTTGTTGTATTGAAACTTTATTGTTAAAACCAAGGATAGATACATGCCAGCACAGAAAAAGACAAAAGGAAGAACAAACAAGCCAGCCTCTAATTATCACCTATATCTACAACATTAATAAACACATACTAACATGCGCATAGCAAATTTACCAATAATAACCACAGTAAAAGACTTCCAACTTTATTCTGCCACAGTTGTTAACTGAAACTTCCACATTTCCTTTTATCATATAAGGCTAAACAATTAGATAAAATCTACCTTAATGTATCTAATCTACTAACTGTGATCTTAGTTTACAACTAACACACAATTCTTACCTTTGTCTATTTTAACATCAACTACTGAAATCTATTACCATTGTATCCCCTTCCCTCTATTATCTATTATTATTAAAATCTATTATTTCAAGAAACCATTTATGGCAGGGGCAGGCAACCTATGGCCCGGGGACTGGTTAAGGCCCCGGTCCCCGGACTTACCGGCCCAGGCCGAAGGTTGCCACCACTGCCGCCGTGCGCCGCCATTGCAGCGTGTTTTTGCCGCTCTGTGGCCACGCTCGCCACGCTCTCCGCGCTCACCATTTTGGAAATCAAAATGGTGGCTGCAATGCGTTTGCGCATGTGCAGTACTCTTGTGCATGCGCAAATGCATCACGGCTGCGATTTGGATTTCCAAAATGGTGGCCGCGACATGTGGCGTGGCAGCTATGGCTGCGCATGCTGTGGCGGCTGCCACAGTAGCGGCTGCGGCGCCAGCGTGCGCGGAGGGATCATGTGTGGCAGCGGAGGGTGTGCGCGCGCACGTGAACACGTGTGCCGCCATTCCCTCCCCCTTAGCCCAGCCGAGACCTGGGCTACGGGAGACCGGCCCAGGTCTCAGAAAGGTTGCCTGCCCCTGATTTATGGGTTTCCCTCTAATCAAATACATCAGTTTCTCCATCTCCCCAGTTTCCATCATTTTTCCCATTATTCATTGATTTTTGGAATTTTGAGACTCTTTCATTATTTTGCATTGACTAATCTAGCTGCCAGTACCATATACCAGGCAAACTTTCCATTTTCTTTTTCTATTTTTGAGATTTCATCAAAATTTCTAACAGAAAGCAGTCTGGATTCTCTGACAATTTTAAGTTCAATATTTTCTGCATTTGTGATTTAATGCAACTCCAAATTCATTTTGCTTTTGTACAGTTCCACCATATGTGGAAAAAATGATCCTACTTCTGCACAACCATTAAAGGGACAAGACCTCTCTCCAGCTTTCAATATGGCAGTCCTAAGGGTGAGAGCGATGGGCATGTGTGAGAGAAGAAGTTTCCAAAGAGAAAGAGACACTCTCAGTGAAACAAACAAAGAAAGAAAGACGTCCAGCACGTTGTGGACTTGGCAAAGGAGAGCTGTACACACCCATACCATACAATCACAGAGCTATCAAAAATAAAATATAGATGGAAGATGGCACTTTTTAGAGCCAATACATAATGGCATTTCTTCACTAATAGAAAAAGCATGTTTGTGCCATTGTGTCTTTCAAGATAGTGAGATTTGTTTTCTTTTGCTTGATCTGATATCAATCATATCAAGAACTATAAGGTCCAAAGTTTCTACATAGGGAGGAAGGAAAGCTACCTGGTAGGAAGCGCAAAGCAAAATCCTGTAAGATACAAGAAGAAAGTGGCACTGCCTCATCAGTTAGGATTTGCAGGCAGAGTTAGGGTTGACAGGTGAAATAAGGAACAGGGCTCTTGTACCTTTAATATTTGTGTAGAACAGGGAATTTCAGCAGTTGTTTGTCTTGCAGGCACCTGAGGAAGGGTTTAATCCAGTCACAGTCTTAACATTACATTCCCAGAGTAACTTCCCGGCTCTTCCTTTAGATGGTCTGGCTTGTCAATCCGCTCTCCTTCCCCTAGCCACTATTGTTTTTGTTTTTATTCTATGATTTTATTATTGATGTTGTTTTTAATATTATTCTAGTTTAATCTAATTTTAAGGGGTGGGAGGGTTAGGGGAAGTATTGGGTAATGTATTTTACTCTTGCATTATTTTAATCTGTTGTGTGCTGCCCCGGTTGCCTTGCAGAGGGGCGGGTTAGAAATAAAAATTATTATTATTATTATTACATTGAACAATGTGATCTGCACATCAGATTTTAACTGGATTTAATCTGTCTTCTTTTAATTTCTTAAATTGCTTCATGTGTTTTTAGCTGTCTGAGATTTTTTTTTACTATTTACATTGTTCAGCTGACATACAATTGATCATGTTGTTTTATTGCATGCCACCCTGAGATCTTCAGACAGAGGGTGGGATATTAATATTTAAGAAAGATAGACAGAAAGAAAGATTCTGCAGTGCAAAAGGCCTTAAAATAGGCTTTATACTGAATCATTCTATTGTTTTCAGTTATATTAGTTCATTAGGTCAAGACATTGACAGGATAATGCCTTTAGTAATGGGAGGGGGAGCCAAAAAAAGAAAACTTGTACAATCCTAGACTTGGTGCTATTTTTAAACAAGAATTGAAAAGTCTTTCAGAAATAGAGATTCTCTGTTAAAACAACTTTGTTCATGAGTCATGAGATCAGGATGTTTGACAAAAGGCTAAAAATAGGGGCAAAGATTAATACAATAACACACAATGTTTCATCATAGGTGTCCATTGAACAGTGCTTCCTTACAGTAACATGTGTGTGATGACACAGATCCACAGGAGCTGTCTACACTCTTTTGTACTGAGAAAGTTGCCTTGTCTAGCTCAGGCAGTTTCCACAAATTAGAGCTTCACAAAGATTGTCATCATTTTAACCTCCATGGCTCCATCCTATGGAATTCTGGGATCTGTAGTTGTTTTGGCACCAGAGCTCTTTGAAACAGAAGGCTAAATATCTCACAAAACTACAAATCACAGAATTCTATAGCATTGAGCCATGGCAGTTAAAGTAGTGACAGACTGTATTAATTCTGCAGTGTAGATGCAACCAAAATGTCAACTATTCCCCACTCCACTTCCTCATCCTTGAAGATCTTCCCATTCAGAAAGCAGAAGAAACTGGGTAAGAGGCCTTGAGTGTATCTGTTTTACACATTCATAACAGTTGGATAACAATCCAGTTATTCTGACTCCATTTTAAAGAAATATTGGGGTTTCTTTTCTAAAGAAATCTTGGGTCAGAAAGCTGACATACAAATGAAATAAATAAAATTAAAATGTATAGTTTGATGAGATACTTAGAAGTCTCTATTAGAAGGTTGTATTCTATTCCTCTAAATTACAGCACTGGAGCTCCCTGGCAAAGAATAAGTTACAGCACTGGAGCTCCCTGGCAAAGAATAACTGTTAAAAGTATAAAAATACATTGCACTCAACTCAGGGAGAAGAGAGAAGATCTTGCCCTTCCCAGAAGGTTCAGGTGAAAGTAAATTGCTGCAGCCTCTCCAAGCTTTTGTGTTCTTTCTCATTAATATCTTTTGCCATCTTGATCACATGTGTCCAATTTTTCATCTGTGAAATGTTGGAAGGTGTGAAATGGTTTCTGTTGAAGCTGTGGGGCGAGGAGTGGATCAAAAGGTGGCAACAAGGGATGTGATGGTGAGGAAGAGTGCCCCCCCCCAGTTATGTTTCAGATTCCTGAAAGAAACTGAACTTATACTGATGATACTTGTTTTGTTGCTGTGAAGAACAGTATTAGGAAAGTAGCTAGTTGGATATGGGAAATAAACTGCAGGGAACTGTCTGCTTTCTTGCAAGGGCTAGCTTCTCTGTGAGAGGATCCATTGGGTCACTGTCAATGCAGCCACACAGACTGAAGACAAAGCAAAAGATAACAAATGTCACAGCACTCAGCCAGTCAGTTCCTGCATAGATACAGAAGCAATTGCTTTGGAAAATGTACTATGATGCATTGAACTCCAAAACCCAGTTTATGGAAACAGAAATTGACATTCATTAGTCAAAAACTGGATCCTGTTGGCAGTCTCAATACTTAGAGAAATCCTTTTGATTCAGTGGGTCTACTCTAGTTGGGATAAGAACAGGATTCAGGCCAATGTTTTTAATCACAGCTTTTGACCTTTATAATTTAACACTCTGGTTACAGTTTTCAGTGCTGTTGATTCTTTCAGGCATTAGAGATGTTCTGTGTTTTCATGGCTTTACCTATCATTCTGAGGTGAGCCATGCGTAACAATGGGTGACTGTTGGCATCAATCATATTCACTATGAATCCTCCTCAAACTGGTGCCCTCCAGATATTGTTGTTGTGTATCCTAAAGCCTTTCTGATTTATGGCAATCCTAAGGTGACCCTATCTTGGCAAGATTTGTTTAGAAGGGATTTTCCTGTACCTTCCTCAGAAAGAGTGACTTGCCCAAGGTTACCCAGTGAGTTCCCATGGCTGAGTGAACCCTGGTCTCCAGAATGACAGTCAAACAAACACTCAAACCACTACACTATACTGGCTCTCACCCTCCAGACATGCAGGACTACTACTCCCACTATTCTAGCTCAGCATGATTAATGAGAGTTGCAGTTAACCAACCTGGAGGGCTTAACCAGGTCACAGCAGAGTGTTCTGTATTGCGTTCCTGTAGACCAATGGATCTATGTCATTTGCGGTGACACAGGCAGTGAGATCTATACTCCAGTACTCATAGGAGCATGACTATGCTGTGCTGACATTCTCTGGATGTAAGATATCTTCTGGAGTAGCGGGCTCATCAGATTTTTCTGACATGTTGTGTGTTGCATTCTAGCTGGAGAATCTAATTAAAAAGCAAAGGGCAAGGTAATTTTACAGTGTAAGCAGAATAAGGATAGATTGGTACCTGAGTGCAAAATATTGGAACACAGGCGCTACTCATCTGAGAATAGTTGTCAATGTACTTCATATTGCTTTTTAATGTGCTTCTTTTGTGGATCAAAACATTCTTACACGATGGTACAACACACTAGAGTTTACATTTTTTTTCTTATTGCATATTTGAGAATTATAATGACCTACTCTAAAATTATAATGCCAATGTTCTGAATCAGTATGTGTACTCTTGTGCCATCTTTGATCACTTAGGTTCTCTTCCTAATGTTACACATGATGCAATCACAGCCACAACCCATCGTTTCAGTACAAGATATCTGAGTATAAACTAAAGAGAATGAGTGTTCCCTAGGATTAACATGTTGAGATTTCCTCAGAGGTATGTTTCAACAATTGGGCTTGCAATTGAACCCCAAGTCTACTGCACAATGACTGGTCACAAAACAAAGCATTCTAAAGGCATGATATGTAGTTGAGAAAAATCACAAGTTATGGTAAACAGATGTGCTTCACCACTTGGAGGAGCACTTCTGTTAAAAAAAAAAACACCATGGTAAATGTGTGTAGTTTTATCCAAAAATCTCTTTCAGAGAGGAAAACTTAACTGGGTGTGCTCAAGTTAATGTTTTGAAGGCTTTTTTTTTTAAAATTAAAATTAAAACAAAGAAATATGCACTACATTTCTGTACCATACATTTATATGAGTTAAACTCACAACAATAATCTTAAATGTTCTATCAGCAATTGAAGTACCTTTTTGTATTGCTAATGTACTGTAATTCAAATTTTATCTCCTGGATTCTGGGATGCTTTGCTCCCAGTGTCACGTGGCCAGAAGGAGGAAGGGCCTGCCTATATAGAAATCCCTCCACACCATCTCAACACAGAACAACACAAACAACAACTTATTGACTAAATGCAGGCCTGTGACTAACATTGAAATTTTCCTCTTGTGTGAATCTTAACACCGTTGCCAGTCAAAAGCGTGCATCATGTATTTTGTGTATTTTGGTTGGCCGACTAAAGATATAACTGTTTTGTGGATTTTGGATGTTATTGTACTTTTTTCTATCAAGTATTAACTAAAAGATCTTACCTATGGACTAATAAAAACTTTAAAACATTTTAAAGAAACAAAGCCTCTATTTGATATGTCATTCTTAAAAATAAAACCTCCCTTATTTTTCATGTATTCGTTCAGTTTCTCTGGCTCTTAGAGTTCTCAGAGGTCTTCTCATGTATCAATATAGTCAGCTTGACCATACGATTTAGCTGAAATGGACATGTGAGTGATGTTTTGGCATAAAATTGAGGAAGGTACTTTTTGTTATGCTGTAGTATTGGCCCAACTAAGGGCCTCTGCAGACAGGTGGCTGTGGGCCGCCCCGGGAACCGGCGGATCGGTGCCACAGCAACCCCATGCCGTAGCCCCGATCCTCCCTTTTGCCACCCTGAAAAGAGCGGCAAAATGCCGCTCCTTTTAGGGGCAGCAAAAGGCCTCCCTAAGAGCCAGCGTGCGGCTCTTCCTCATCCTTTTTGGTGCAGCGCACCAGGAGGGCGTTGTGCATAATGGCGTGCAGCATCAGGACGACATTGGGATGGGGTTGGAGCGGCCGGTGTCCAGCTGCCCCCCCAACTCTACCCCCAGGCTGGCCGTTTGGCTAGTCTGCACAGGCCCTAACTCAGTATTATCTTTACCATCAGTCAGAGGTTCTTAACAATCTCAGTAATTGTCTTCATTCTCCAGCTCCACTTGAAGATGTTGGAGATTGAACCTGGGACTCTCAGTGTGAAGAACATGTACTTCATCATTCTGGGGCTTCCTGCAGCCCTGTATGGTAGTAATGAAGATTAATAAACCTGAGGACCAATTAAAAGCTTTTGGGGTCAGTTTTTTTGCTCAAAGGATGAGAGTCAGAGATGCCTCCAGAATAAGTTAGCATCCAAGAACTCTCTATAGAGTTATAAACCCAGTTGATTGAGCTCACTGACAGAGCCTGGTGAAACAGCCAACCCAACAGGGTCCCGTTACATGGGTCTTTACTAGGGGATTTGGACTGGATGGCCCTTGTGGTCTCTTCCAACTTTATGATTCTATTATTAGGAATATCTTAAACTCCTGCAATAGCCCACATGAGAGAGACAGTGGGGTACAGTAGTTCAAGTGTTGAGCTACAGCTCTGGAGACCCAAGTTCAATTCCCAGCTTAGCTATGAAACCCACTGGGTGACCTTGGGGAAGCCTGGGGGGAAGGCAAACCCCCTCTGAACAGATCATACCAAGAAAACCCCATGACAGGGTCGCCTTAGGGTTGCCAAAAGTTGGAAATGACTAGAAGGCACATAACAACAACAATTTATTCAAAAGCAAAATAGAATCATAGGATCATAGAATCATAAAATCATAGAGTTGGAAGAGATCACAAGAGCCATCCAGTCCAACCCCCCTGCCATGCAGGAACTCAGAATCTAAGCAACCCTGACTGATGGCCATCCAGCCTCTGTGTCAAGACTTCCAAAGAAGTAGACTCCACCACTCTCCGAGGGAGTATGTTCCACTGTTGAACAGCTCTCACTCTCAGGAAGTTCCTCCTAATGTTCAGGTAGAATCCCTTTTCCTGCAGCTTGCATCCGTTGTTCCGGGGCCTGTCCTCTGGGGCAGCAGCAAGCAAGCTGGCTCCCTCCTCAATATAACATCCCTTCAAATATTTAAACAG
>CM034703.1:268728344-268738574 GCA_020142125.1 Phrynosoma platyrhinos
GAAAGGCTCCAGGCGGCTTTAGGGACGTAGTGTGAAAACGTCCTCTGATGTTACATGGCTCCATGTATCTTAGTTTTCATCTATGATATGTTGGAGGGTATGCAGGTCCCCTGCTAAAGATCTCAAATTTCAAGCAGGCTCATATGGATGGAGGCAGTCTTTCAGGCAGAGAGTGGGGGGTTGCAGACTGCCAGAAATAGTGCAAATTGAGTCCACTTTTAGGGTTAGGGTTAGTGCTAGGGAATCATGGGAATTGTTTTTTTTTCTGAGACACTGAGCCTTCTCTGTCAGAGAGCTCTAGTGCCACAATAAACTACAGTTCCCATGATTCCCTAACCCTAACCCTAACCCTAAAAGTGGACTCAATTTGCACTATTTCTGGCAGTCTGCAACCCCCCAGTAAAGAAGAGTTTCTATTAGATTTCATTATATGGCGTTAACTGTTCCATCTGTTTTAGGTGAAATCTGTGTGGGGGAAAATCAAGACTGTTTCCCATCTGCTGCAACACATCTTTTGGACTTGGTAGAGAGATAAAGCAGGCTGAAACACACATGAAATTTGAATGAGAGAATGTTTGAACTAACTTCTTGAACTGGGTTAGCTCTTCTTCCCACACAAGCCAAGTCAGAAATCTCAAAACCTGTTGCTTTGATTACTGTCAGAGCTGAGAATAACATAAATTGATGGATGGTGTCTATCATCACCCTGGAGATGCAAATACTCTTTAGTAAAATTGACAGCACCGAGTAATGTGACTTTCTCTGTAGATTGCAGTTGCCGACTGTTCCTTGTGAAATGTGACTCTCCTGAATCTGAAAGCTGAGGCAACGATATATAATGCAGTTAAGAAGCTGACAGTTCTCTCCGCACAAAGTTATTTTCAATTGTGGAAACCATTGTGCATCCTGGCTTTAGCAAACTATAAGGAGAATAAATAAAGGAGGGGTCAGGGTTGTTTGATAGATAACAAACAAGCCTCAGGGCTTGAGGTTTCCAGCTGTGGTATTTGTATATTGAGATTCCTAATATGACCTACAACATCTTTAAAAAAAGCCTTAATGATGTGAGTGAAAGTGAATAAACAGGTCTAATATCACAGTGAAAGGTGCATGGACATTTTTAGTCCATTGAATTAGAACATTTGAAAACTGGGTATTACTATTGCTAAGAAAGAATAATTGACCAGGAGGTTTCCGTTTGTGCCTCTCCCATGAACTGATGATGTGGGCCAAGAGCCAAAAGGATATACCGTACTATGGTATCCAGTGCCAGTGGAATTGGGACTTTCCTCTTCTCCCAGTGTAGTGCTCAATGTACTTTAAAAACCAACCCAAGATGTTTTTTGTGGGTTTTTTGGGCTGTGAGGCCATGTTCTAGAAGAATGTATTCCTGACATTTCGCCACATATGCAGGTGAAACATCAGGAATACATTCTCCTAGAACATGGCCTCACAGCCCAAAATACCCACAAAAAACTATGGATGCTGGCCGTGAAAGTCTTTGACTTCCCAACTCAAGAGGGTTTCTCATCTCTCTGGAATGTGTGTGTGTGTGTGTGTGTGTGTGTGTGTGTGTGTGTAGGGCACTGCAAAAGAGAGGGTGGGGTTACTGATGACAGTACCAGGAGGATCCAGTACACTTAAATGAAAATGTGAATTGGCTAGTTTGAGTCTTTTATTGTCCTTCCACACCTTAAATCAGGGGTAGGCAACCTTTCCCCTTTAAGGGCCAAGGGACTTCAGTTCCCAGAATCCCAGGAACTATTGGCTAACATGGGACTATTGGCCAACATGGCTGAGGCTTCTGGGAGCTGAAGTCCCTCGGCCCTTAAAGGGGAAAGGTTGCCTACCCCTGCCTTAAATTTTCCCTTAGTTCTTTTCTTTTCTTGAGTCTTGGCAGGATGGTTGCCACTACTGGTTTGACTGTTTATATATAGAAAAGGTTCTGTGAACAGGAGAAGAGCTTTATTTCAATTCTGGTACATTGATGGGATATCTAATACTAAGTACATAAAACAACTACCAATATTGGAACTCAAATGGATACATGGTTGGTAATTCTGAATCCCTGGTGGGTAAAGATGTGGGTGTAAGTGGGTTGGTTTGAGTTTTTCATTGTCCTTCTACACCCTAAGTTTTCCCTAGGATCTTTTCTTGAGTCTTGGCAGGATCGTTCCCATTACCAGTTCAGCTGGTTATATAAGAAACTCTGTGAGCAGGAGAAGAACATTGTTGCTTTTGAACTGAGTAGAGTCACATTGTGTGAGCTGAGTTATATATATATATATATATCTTTTGAATGCTTGTAGGCCACTGTGGAAGACTGTTGTTGAAATGCGTCTGGCCTTGAGTTTTTATTATTTATTATTATTATATTATTTTATTTTTAGCATTTGCACACTTTTCAGTGGGGTATTGTTACCCTTTTAAGAATTCAGACATGGAGGAGGATCAAGGGACAATATCTACCTTTAGCCAGTGTTGAGCAGAATGGCCTTTGGCATTCAAGGAGACTTTATGAAAAACACTGGAGCAATCAGCCTCAGCTGAGCTCCTGCAGCTTGGTAATTTAAGCAGGTGCAGAAGGTCTGTCTTGATTCCAGAGGTTATCTGAGCTTCCTAGCGAAAACCTCTGTCTCTCCTTGTTCCTTGGCCTGAAACCTTGACTCTTGGACTGCTGTCTTATCTTGAATTTCTGGAACCCTTAACCTTCAGACTGCCTTGTTCCTCTGCCTCTCTGGAATCCTAGACCTTCAGACTACTTGACCATTCTATGGCTGGACCTTTGGATTGGTAATATGGACCTTTGCTTTATTGCTTTGCATTAGCATAAGACTTTTGTGTTCCTTCAAATCAGCACTCTTGGTGGCTTTCCTGGACACTCTTAATGTTCAGAAGTAAGCCCACCATAGCACTTTCTTCCTTGACTTTCTTCAGTAATTGTTTTAGATCTTTGTTTTTTTTTCTGCAAGTAGTATGGTGTCATCTGCATATCTTAAATTATTGATGTTCCTTCATTTCATACCTCTTTCCTCTGAGTCTAACCTGGTTTATGTATGATATATCCAATGTATAAGTTAAATAAATAGGGCAATGGAATGCATTTGCATATTTTAAATTATTGATGTTCCTACTTCTAATTTTCACACTCTCTTCCTCTGAATCTAGTCCTGCTCTGTGTATGATATGTTTGGAATACAAGTTGTAGGGTGATAGGATGCAGAGTTGCCTGACACACTTTCTGATTGGAAACCACTCTGTTTCTCCATATTCTGTTCTAACATCCTGAATACAGGTTACAGTAACAGGACAATCAAATGTTGTGGCACAGCCATTTCTTTAAAAACAACCCATAGAAGTTTGATCTATACAATTAAGGGCTGGTTTTCCTTTGGAATTCTTTGGTGCACTCCATTATACAATGTATGTTTGTAATGTGATCCCTAGAGCCCTTTTCTTTCCTGAACCCAGTTTGGACATGTGGTAGTTCTCACTCCATATCTAGTAGAAGTTTTTGAGCATAGCTTTGTTTGCATAGGAAACTAATCATTACTGTAATATTTTGTGTCTCCTTTTGAGGATAGAAATGTATATTGAGCATTTCCAATCTGTGGGCCATTGTTTCATTTCCCATACATCTTGACAGATTTCAGTTTGAACTAGAGTTGATTCTCTGTCTCTGTAGACTGAAGCAGTTCTATTAATATGTTATCTGTTCCTGGTGAATTTTTATTCTTCCCAAATGCTCTGAGTGAAGCTTTTACTTTACTTTCTAAAAGTTCATATATAGAGTGGGATACATGCTTTTAGCTGGCATAATCAGTGGGAAGGAATTACCTAAAGCCATGTCTGCAGAGTCACATGTTTTCCATCCCTGTTGTTTTCCATTGTGTAAGCTAAAGAAAGGATAGATTGCTGTTATATTTTTGGTATGAAGCTGAGATTCAGACAGCAGTGCATGCAAAGTTTGGCTAGACTTGGTACAAAGAAGGATGGTGCAGAGGGGAACGTTGTTTGTGCATGGCAAAGAACTGGCAAGAGGAGTTTGAGAAGTATGTGGACAAACTGTTAGTTGTGGAAAAAGGTGTTGCTAGTAGTCACTTTTTTTTGGAATGGAATGTTTCGCCTCCAGATCTTCACTCTCAACCGTTTTCCCAAGTAGTTTTAAAGCATTACAATCTTTTTGTGTGTGCAATCATTTAAAAATAATGTTGCCATTTTTTTGAGTCAGCTTCTGTTCCTACTTTACAGTGAATTGCTAATCGCTGTATTTGTGCCTCGTTCCCACTTTGAGCAGTTTCAGAAGCAACTGCAATCATTCAGTCATTTTGAACCACAACAAATCCAAGAAACCTGCACTTTTTGAGGAGAAGTATTCTGGTGGTGGTTTTTTTGGGAGGGGGATTGGATTCAGATCCGTGTTCAGCAAGTTTGAATGATGGACCTGAATCTTATTGTAAAAAAAGCAAACAGTTGTTGTTAACTACTTCTGAGTCCACCTCAATTCATGACAACCCTGTGGATAAGACATCTCCAAGACCACCCCCAGGAGTGAAGAATCTATTTGCTTTTTGTGTTGGCCATCTGGTGATGTCCGTGTGTATAGCCTTCTTTCTGATATCTGCCTACTGAAGGAGCTGATGCTTATATCCAAATGATTAAAAAGCTTCACATTCTGGCTTTTGTAAATCAGCCTTTTAGGCACTGTTGTTTTTTTTCCAATGGTCATCAGGAGAAAAGGTGATATATTGGTTTGCAAAATACATTTTTATACCATTATTTTTTGGGCTGTGGGAACTATTAGGAAGGTTTACCCTTGTTTTGTGAAAAGGAATTTTTAATATAGCAATATCTATGAGGAGCTTTGCAGGGAGGGGTTTCTAATACTAAAATATCTATGAAGGTTTTTGTGGCACTTTTTTTTCTGCAACAGACCAACATGGCTACCCTTCCCACCCAAGAAATATCTATAATCTCTTCATAGGCACAAGGAAAATGATGAAATCCATACAAGCCTGTTATTTACACTAACATTTATTTGTCAAGGAAACTGACAGGAAATTACAGGTATAATTATAATAATCTGAGTTCAAAACCACTGCTCAGCAGTTCTACCCTCCAGTACTCTTCTGCTATTGATTTGATCATAATTTTGGGTTTGTCTACACTGGCAGGAAACCCTGTACTCATCCCATAGCAGCTGCTATCTGGGTACACAATGTACCTCAGGATTTACAGGCAATGTTGGCCTTTCTCTGAAAATCTGGGTCAAAAAGAACTTCCTTCTACCTTGCAAATAATTACCCTGGAAACTCTGGATCAGTAATGAGGATACAGCCATGAAGCTGGGAATACTCTGCACTAAAGGACACATGATTGTTGTAGGACCTCCCTTTTTCCCCTTTTCTTAGTTGCTCCAATCTTGCCACAGTGAGTAGGGCATTACTGGAATCACTATGGGCCAGGAAACTGTGCAGCGGTTATGAGGCAGGGTGACCAGATGTCATCCTTTCCTAGAACATGTCCTACATGTCAACCTTTTTCCAGGAGGAATTCCAAAGTGTCCTCCATTTTGAGCATTACTATGAGGCATGAGTATGTAGAGAAATCTTGTAGCACCTTTGAGGCTAACTGAAAGAAAGAAGTTGGCAGCATGAACTTTTGTAGACTTAAGTCTACTTCCTCAGATGCAAAGTCTCCACCAAATGCATCTGAGGAAGTTGACTTAAGTCTACGAAAGCTCATGATGCTAACTTCTTTCTTTTAGGGGGGTTGCAGACTTCCAGAAATAGTGCAAATTGAGTCCACTTTTAGGCTTAGGGAATCATGGGAACTGTATTTTATTGTGGCACCAGAGTTCTCTGACAGAGAAGGCTCAGTGTCTCAGAAAAAAACAACACAATTCCCATGATCCCCTAGCACTAACCCTAACCCTAAAAGTGGACTTAATTTGCACTATTTCTGGCACTCTGCAACCCCCTTTAGTTAGCCTCAAAGGTGCTACAATATCTCTCTGCATACTGATTGCACAGACTAAGGGCCAATGCAGACCAGCACGAAGGGCTGGCCTGGGGGTGGAGTTGGGTGGGGCAGCCACATGCCAGCTGCCCTGACTCCACCCAAACATGATGCTGTGAGCCCATCTTGATGCTGTGTGGCATCAGGACACCCTCTTGGCTCAGCGTGCACACACTCTGCAACAAAAAGTCACAAAAGAGCCGCTGCAGCAGTTATAAGGGCGGCCTTTTGCCACCCCCAAAAGGAGTGGCATTTTGCCACTTTTTTGCGGGTGGCAACAAGGAAGATTGGGGCCACAGCATGTGGTTGCCATGGCCCCAATCCACCGTTCCCAGGGGCGGCTCTGTGCCGCCCCTTTCGGGATGTCTGCATTGGCCCTAACATGGCTATATTTTCAAATTCTACCACTATGAGGCATGAATTTACCTTTATATTATAGAGTTTTTTAGTTTTTATTTTGTAATGCTCTACATTTTTCTTGAATGTCCTATATTTTACAGTGCCTTGTCCTCCTTTGTGGTTAGGACATTGGTCACCCTGCTATGGGGTGAGTATGGAGTTTTCCACCAGTGTAGACAACTTCACTGTTAAGGTCATATAGCAAGAATTAAAAATAAAATGCTTTACCAACTTGAGGCCTTTGAAGAGATGCTGTGTGAGACTGGACTGGGAAGGGCTACTGTGGGGCTGAAAAGCAACCAGCAGTGGGGATTGATCAGGAGAAATGATGGCACTCGGAAGGGGTTAGTTCCCCATCTCCTGCTGCTGCTTCTAAGATTAAATTAGCTACCCCTAAGTGGCAGCAGTGAAATGATATCATTGTAATATGTGGCATATACATGCGTGAAGAAATTCTGCTCAGTAAACCCAAAGAAAGTATGTTTCTTCCATCTTGAGAAGAACTGAATTCTGCACACAGCAGTGAGAAAAATGAATGTTCTGCAGATAGAAAGGTGACAGCAATAATTTCAATCATCACCCTTGTTGTATGAAGAATTTAATGTCAGTGATTTAATCTGGAACAGTATAATGAGTGCAGTAACTGACAGATGGAGCCTTTGTCTCTGCTTAAATAATTGTTAATTAGTTGTGCCTGTTAACCTTTTCATCATCTCAGGGGGGTTGCAATCCATTTCCAGAAACAGAATTTATTTCTAAACTGAATTCCTCCATTGGGATGCATTGAGTGTCTGTTGTGTTTGTCCTAAAATGAAGAACATTAGCTGCAGCCCATCAATAACATCATTCCAGTGATAAAATTCTGTGGCTGGCACCCCAGTTCACTCCACTGGGTTATTATTCATCCAACCAATGACAGCAGCTGAATTTCTGGGAGCTGTGTTAAATTCACAACTAAGTTCTAAAGGTTGGGAAGATGGTTTCCAGTTGTTCCCCTCAAGCACTGCTTATTCATTCCAATATTGTACTCTGATGCAATTTTAAAGCATAGCAGAAATTCACAGTGAAATTAAGAGTGACGAAAGTCACTGAAATAGTTCACCGAAGATGCAGGATGTGTCTTGCATTCAGTTCCCAGCTCTCCCTGAATTTCATTTTGGAAAGAATTTAGGCAAGTCATGTAATCAATTTGCTTCCCTCTCATCTGCCTGGAGCTGTGGCACTCTGGAGAACCTCTTGCCTACTACTTCATTACTTTTAATGTCTGGAAGGAGATGGGTAAATCCCAAAAGATAAAATTATACAAAGTGAATTGAAAGAACCATACTGGTGTTTCTAGTCCAACAGAGAAGAAAAGTCAACAAAAGGAGATAGATGGAGAACTAAGCAGACACTGCACAATTTTTTATGGCAACATATTTATTTTGTGAAAGAAATTTGTACCAAGAATTTTAGGCTGCAATTCTAAACATAACTGGACTTATCCCTGAGTGTAAACACTGAAAGTTGGATGTCAGGAGAACAACTCCAGTGCTCTTATAAAACTCCTTTCAATTAAAATGAATATGGCTAACCCAGCCCAGTAGACTGGAATGAGTAACAACAGCAGAAAGTTGTTGCTGTGTGCCTGAAGTTGGTTTTTACTCATGGCAACCCTATGGCAAACCTATTATGGGATTTTCTTGGCATGTTTCTTCAAAGGGGCTTTGCTATTGCCATCTTCTGAGGCAGAAAGACCAGAAGCCAAAAAATAAAATAAGCTTCTGTTAAAATCACAGGTATTTCTCCACATATTCCACCCAAAGGCTAGCCATGTTCCAATTACATGCAAATTAAGCTACCAAGATTTGGAGAACTGCAAGGCAGGTGAGCTTCCAGAGGTTGGCCTGATGAACAAAGCATTTGACTGCCAGCAGAACAACAGAGGGTGCCATAATCCTGGAGAGCCACTGAGAAGGCCCTCTCTTGCATCCCCACTAGTAGCATAGTACTAGTTGCTCTTCTTGATTATTATTATTATTATTATTATTTGTTTTCAAGTCAGGTCTGACTTGCTCAACATCACACAGGCAGTTTCCATGGCTGAGTGGGGATTCACATCCTGGTCTCCCAGAGTCCCAATCTAACACTCAAACCCCTATACCAAGTGGGCTCCACTAGACATGCCTTAAAAGATGGCAGGACAAAATGAAGAGTTCCCTTTCCCTTATTTCCTGTAGCTCCTGTTTGGGTGTGAATGTGTATTTAAATCAGTCTTTATCACATGGGAGGACAAGTCGGGGCCTACGCTGATGGCCAAAGCATGCCAGGATGAGGTCACTAGAACAGCTTCATCAACTATAGTCAGCCCTCTGTATCCACAGATTCTTTTTCCATGGATTCAAGCATCCACAGCATGAAAATATTTTATACACATTTTATAATTTATATACATTCCAAAAAGCAAACCTTGATGTTGTCATTTTATATAAGGGACACCATTTTCATATGCCATTGTATTTAGACTTCAGCATCAATGAATTTTGGTATCCATGGGGGTGGGGGTGGGGTAGGGGTCTTGGAATGAAACCCCAGTGGATTCCACTTTACAGTCCTACCATGTGATTATGTAGAATATGTCTAGGTGCAGATGTGACAAAATGTACACATTTAACAACCCAGATGATCAGCGTGCCAAGTGATTACAGGTACAATTTTGTACTGTTTGTTGTTATCGACCATCATGTCATTTTTGACTTATGGCAACTCTATGAATGAGAGACAGGTTACTCTAATAATAATAATAATAATAATAATTTTTATTTAATACCCCGCCCCTCTGAGCACAATCGGGGCGGCTTACATCATAAAATTTCCGACGGCAATTAAGAACAAGTACCTCCCCCTCCCCCCTTAAATCCAATACAGATTAAAAACACAATATAAAGAGGTAAATTCCTCCATTAAAAAACAACAATACATAAAAAGAAAAGTGCCAGTAGATGTCAAATACTGGCTCAGAGAGAGCCGAAACACAGAAGAGGGAAGCATCTCAGAGGGAAGGCAATTCTGGAGCCAGCTAGTGAATTAATCCGGGAAGGCCCGCCGGAAGAGATCCGTCTTGACAGCTTTCTATCACCAACAACCCCGCTCAGGTCCTGCATGTGCAGGACTGTGGGTTTCTTGACTGAGTCTTATCCACCTAGAATGTGGTCTTTCTCTTTTCCTACTGCTTCTACCTTACGAATGATTGTCTTTTCTAGTGAGTCTATCTATCTATCTATCTATCTATCTATCTATCTATCTATCTCACCCTTTTCCTGGTTTGGGACCCAAGGCAGTGCACAATGCCTTAAAAGCATAATACTGTTAAAAACTCTTAATATAAAAGGTAGCTTTAAAATATAAAGGATATATAAATATAAATATACAATTAAAATGACTGAAATAAAGTTGAAAATAAGTTAAACAGCATTAAAGGACATTTAAAACATGATGAAATAAAAAAAAAACCACTACATCCCATCCCTGGTTAAAAGTTTTATCTGATGTCACCAAATGCTTCCGTAAAACATCTTCATCTGCTGGCAGAAAGACAGCAAGGAGGGGGCCAACTGGACCTCCTGTGGAAGGGCATTCCACAGCCTGGGAACAACCACAGAGAAGGCACTCTCTGCAGACATGGTGGGACTGAGAAAAAAACTCTCCTCTGCAGATCTAAAGGCATGTGCTGGTTTCTACAAAGTGATAAGTCTTCTCATTATATTTCTAAAGTATGACAGTCTCAGGACGTTATCACACGGGGTCTAAAGCAGACAGAATCTACACTAAATC
>CM034703.1:268744618-268761288 GCA_020142125.1 Phrynosoma platyrhinos
CTGAGACCCTTTGTCCCTCTTCCCAATTTCCCTACTGGCTTGTCAGAATCCTTCTCTGACTTTCTCTAAGGCCCAGTCAGATTCTCCATATGACTCTTACTCAAAATTCTCACTGACACCCCTCTCTCCTTCCCTCACTCTTATACCTTCTCCTTCCTCTGCAGACCCTCCCTCACAGTTGGCCTAAACTGCCAGGAAGCCAATTCCATCAGTGTTATATGGCACAGCCAATGATGGGGAATGCAATCCATCATCACCAGAAGGAGCACATGATTCTCACACCTGTTTTAGACATTATACGTTAACATGTAGTCCCTTTGAACCACAGTTCCCAGGATACTTTAGCTAGCTGGAAGCTTCTGGGAGCTGTAATCCAAAAAAGTAAAATTTCCAGGTTTTCCTTCAGCATTTAAATTGAGAGCTCTTAGCCAATGCAGTAGCAGGAAGAAATCTTTCTCTGTCTTTTTGTGCAGCTAGCTATGACTCATGACACACATAGTCTTTTATCGCTAACCCTGTCTATCTTGGCTCTTTTTGGCTCATCCCGTTAATAAATCTTAATGATAAATGGAGATTGTTTGCTGGGCTTGAAAAGAAACATGCTTTAAAAAGCAGGGTTTTGTTTTTGTTTTTTTTGGTCTAATCTTTCCATAAACTAATCTTTGTGGAGAATTAAAAAGAAAAGCTTGTCTCAGTCCTAGCAGTCTAATACTATGAGCACATCTCCTGATTTTCATATTTATATGGTTCTGCAAGAAGATATTTGCTTCAGATATTTATTGATTGATTTAGTATTCAGCCTTTCTACCAGAGTGGGAGCCAAAGTGGCTCCCAAAGAAAGTAAATTTAAAAACATTAACAATATATATAAATTTTAAAAGTTAAAAATCCACACATTGAACAGTATATAAGATCATTTAAAAGACCTACAAACGTTTAGTAAAAGAAAACACACGTTCCAGATTTTCCATGGCATCTTTATAGCGGATAAATCAACCTCTTTTGTGCATCAGAAAAAGAATTATCCTTTTGACTGCTAGACATTTAAATTGCATAAGAGCATTTGGAGATATAATCAAAAGCTTCTCATTCTGTTTACTGGTTTGCTATGTTGGTATTAAATTTACTCCCCTTCCTATGCCTTCAAGTAATACCAGAGTATGTTGGGGGGGTGAATTTTAAATTTTATTTTTTAGAAAACGTTTTAAATTATGGAGCTTGTCTTCCAATTTCAATAGTGAGTTTTGCAGGAGTGACATCTAGATTAACTGGGGTGCTCTCTCTCATATAAATAGGTTGCTACTGAGTTGCTTTTTAATCATGTGTACGAGGGAGTATTGTAAAGTAATAATTATCACCTGGAAGTTATTATGGGATATTGATGAAATTTTGTCAGTGTCATCATCACCAAGTTACTTTTTCTTTTCCCAAAAATGAATTATGTGTTGCGGGGTCACCAGACAACACAGATTGTTGCAGCTAGGTGCAAGTAACTGAGAACTGAGACCAAGGTAGGAAAGGAAAACAGACTTTGGGCCTCTACAGATGGATAGCCGTGGGCTGCCCTGAGATGCTGAGGGTTGGGGCCAAGGCTGCCCCACTCCTTGGCCCCAATCCACTGTTTGGCCAGCCTTGGAAGGAGTGCTCAAATAGCGCTCCTACCTCAAGGCGTGGAAAGGGCTCAGGAAGAGGCAGCGCGCCCCTCCTGCATCTCTTCCATTACAGCGTGTCTGGATGTTGCAATGGAAGGACGTCATTGGAACACTCACCGTGTGCAATGTCAGGCACTCCAATGACATCCTCAGGAAGGGATTGGGGTGCCTGGCGTCCGGCTGCCCCTCCCCTTCCTTGGCTTGAAGGTGGTGCTTTGCGCTGTCTGCAAAGCCCACTTATTTGGCCAAAGACTCTCAGCTGGAATATTTTCCAAAAGAACTGGGAGCCCTTTTGCTGGGCAAAACCAGCTTCTTTTATACCATTTAACAGTAGCAGGCTGGACTTTACATTATACATTACGTATAAGGCACAACTTGGCATTTCATTGGCTATAGTTTATTCTTTTAAGTCAACCCCTATAGGCAATAATTAGCTCATCACTTTTTGCAAAACCTTGCAAGAACAGAAAGCTTGACTCTTTGCTGAACTCAAAGAAAACAGGATACTTGCTACAGAATTGACTTTCAGTCATAAGTATGATTAGCTTTTTTGGTCTAACTGCCTTGAGGCAACTTGTCTGAACTTCCTCAAAAGTTTTAGCTCTAGCAAATATTCCTCTATTGAACTGCCTGACCTTTTCATCCCAAAGCAATTACAAGAATATAGCCAATTTAGGTTTTTCACCTATGCCTGCCTCAAGAGGACATCATTCATGAAGTGGAAGAGTGGTTTAAGGCACAATCTGCAGACTTCTACAATAACGGTATTCGGGGGGTCAAGAAACACTGGGAAAAATGTGTAAATCTGGATGGTGACTACATAGAGATAAGTTAACAACTACACATCAAAACAAACTTTCTGTCATTTTTTTTAAAGGTGATAATTATACCCCCTTGTATGTGTGTTTAAAAAGCAAACCAATGGCACTTCTCCCAAGTTTGTCTTGGATTCCAGAAAGATGCAGTTAATATCTCCCTCCCTTTCTCTCTCTGTATACACACACACACACACACACAGAAATTAACTGCATCTTTCTGGAATCCAAGACAAACTTGGGAGAAGTGCCATTGATTTGATTTTTACAGCGGAATAAGATGGAATTTTAAACGTTGCTCATATTTTTTAGTCCTGTTTGTTAATCTCTTCAATAAATCTCTCTCAATCACACACACACACACACATATATATAGAGAGATTTATTGAAGAGATTAACAAACAGGACTAAAAAATATAAGCAAAGTTTTAAATTCCATCTTCTTCAATTGTTACAGATGAAACTAGTTGCATACAAAATGGCAGTTCAGAACACTGTTTCCAGCATTCATTTTTTAGTGGATGTTGGTGTTATCCTCTAAGTTGTGATGGAATGTGTGATTAAATGCTATTTCTACTTTTTTTTATTTGTTCATACTGCAGCCATTTATATTGCAACATCCACTATAAAACACATTTCACAGGGTGGCAGGGGATTTAATTAAAGTTTGTCAAGGAAACAAAAATCAGTTTCAGCAGGGGTGAGAGAACCACAATCCGCCAAGAACATTTTCTACACTGTACAAAGAAGCCTGTTTGAAATAATGAATTAGATTTGTGCACGCAGAGTCATCTAATTGGTATCTGCTTAATCTTCTGTTTTGTCAGCCAGTCTCTGCTGAGAGGAAAACTGAAGGAACAGTAGGCATGGTGTTGTCTGTAGTAGTGTTCGGTTGTTGTTTGTGTTCCAGTAACACTGTGAAGAAGACAGGGACAAGTGTGCAGCTGTGTTGTTTCCCTGGATTAAATTATTATTTGCTTATCCTGGGCAAAGCTCATTTTGGGAACTCTCTCCTTAATACAAAAATGTGGTGGTGTGTCTAATTGTTGTGGCCAAGTAAAACTGATTGTAAGCTTGCTGATCTTGTTCAAAGCAGAACATGGAAGCCCAGCATCCTACAGCTAGCATTTCCAGTGGCAAACTGCTTGGGGGATTAATCCATAGACCCAAGTAACTGTTCCGTGCTCTATTACCAGGTCTCTTTCTCACTGAACAATTTCAACACTTTGATAGGACATTAAGTAGCACATCTCTATTCGATGGGATCATGGAATTTGTAGTATTCTGTGCCTGAGAGATATACTGCCTCACCAAACTACCTGTAACATGGAGCCAAGGCAGTTAAAATGGTGGCAAAGTGCTATAAATGTGTAGTATGAAAAAAAGCTCAGCGAGAGAGCTTTGGTTTTTAATACTGTAAACCACAGTATTCAGTGAGTGAATGGATGGAAGCAAAACCAGAGAGCATCATCATAAAAGAATTGGGAAACCACAGCTGCATGCACTACCAGTCGAAAGAGACAATAGTCTCTCCTTCCATAATGGATTTCCTTTGCAAAGAAAATAGAAATGCAAGAAAACATGGGAGGATTACAGGTGGAATATGACATTGGATGGACTCACAGTAAAATTCCTGCAACAAGACAGAATGGAGACAATGGTGGAGCTAGCCTTTTTAAATATTTTTGTCAAATGGTTAGCATGTCCCTTGTAAATGTATTTATTAATTTAGTATGGTAATATCCAAATGTCAGATATAAGGACAAACATAAACAATTTGCCAGATGAAAACAAGCAGTGGTGTATAGAATCAGAGATCTCTTTATAAATGGGAAACTAGACTAACCAACTACAGGAAAAATTAGGAGAATTAAGACCATCCTGGTTTCACATTTCCCAAGTCACTGCATTTGCACCAGATAGTTATAAAGCTTGAACTATATATGAGACTGCATGTATAAATTATTATCTTAAGAGGGATACTTTTAAACATTTATAAAACCATCGCAGAAGATTTATTTGGCACACAAAAAGGGTAAAGCTGGGAATATAAGTAAAAAATTTTAAAAAATTTATTTCAGATGAGATCTGGAGAAAAAAAATGGACCATTCCACCATATAAATAAATCCCAGCTCTATCCAAAGAGTTAATAATTAAAGAGGTTCAGAGGTGGCATTTAATATCTGTTAAACTTCATAAAATTAATAATGCAGTTTCACAAAATTGTTGGAGACAGTGTGGGGAGTAGGCACTTTGGAACATGAGGGTTTTCTAAAGTTGTGGGTTTTTGGGAAATTATTCTAAATCTGTTAAATCAGATTATAAAACAAAATACTGTTTTCCCCCAGAATCTTTGTTATTATTGTCTATTTCTGATGGGAGAAATGCAGAAGTGGTACATAAAGATCTGATTTCAGTTATGATTGGAGTGGCTAGAGGCAAAATAGTAAGATCTTGGGGAAAATTGGAGGAAAGACCCTGCAATGCTGGCTGAACAGTTGAAAAATTGAGAATGAAACCTTGAGTGCAAAAGGAGAAATAGTAAAAGTCAATTTTACAGAACCATGGAGTCCATTTATACCCCAAATTTCAGATTTAACAACAGAACAAGCTCATAAAAAGTTAACACAAAACACAATAACTTTTTATAATGAGAAGTATATGTCAGTTACGAAGCAGGATGCTCCATGGTGTAGTGGTTGAGTGTTGGGCTACAGTTCTGGAGATCAGGGTTTGATTCCCAGCTAGAGCATTTAAAAAAAATTGAATGACCTTGGGCAAGTCACACTCTCTCAGCCTCAGAAGGTGGCAATGACAAACCTTCTCTGAAGAAACATGCTAAGAAAACTGTATGATAGGTTCACCTGAAGTAAAAAATGACTTGGAGTCATGCAACAGCAATATGTTTGAACAGGACAGTAGTTATTTAATCCACTGTTAATATAAATTATAACTTTTACAATTTAATAAAATAATAGTAAAAAGAAATGGGGCAGGGTGACCACACAGGAGAAATCTCACCTGAAAGTATCTTGAGGCCCTTTCACACTATACTTACTCCACTTTAATTGCCATAGCTGCAGCCTATGGGATCCTGGGGTTTGTAGTCCTGTCAGAGGCACTAGAGCTAAATGTCCTTCCCTAAACTGCAAATCCCCAGGATGCCACTGGAGTTTGCAGCAGCAGTTAAATTGGAATTTTACTGCTATAATTGTGAAGTGTGAAAGGGCTCCTTGGCAGTGGCTATTTTTAGTAACCTTTTAAGGAGCTCCACAGTGTTTTAACTACTTTGGTTTGCCAGTAAAAATTAGCCTGATGCTCTTAACATATCTTCCTTTCTTTTAATAAGAAAGCACAGCCTGTCAGGTGTGCTATCTACACTAAGTAGTTCATTGGAGCTACCCCAACTGGAGGAAGGTCATATGTGTTCAGCTGTTCCTTGTCATTTTGCATTGTATGAGCCTCTGCTAGGCTGCATGCAAATTCCAAGGCTATTTTTGCAACTCTCAGCCAGAATATTCAGGTTTCCTTTTCCTAGCCAAAAAGGAGGAGGGATTGCCTTTCCTAGCAGCCTCCAGAAAACACAACTGACCCTTTATATAGATTGCAGTCTCACCCCATCCCCTTCAGCAATAAAAGTACATATTTTTCAAAATCAGAAGTAGATTTCTTCCACTGCCCCCATGGACCTGGTGCAGTTGTCCCATCTAGTTTAGGGACCCTGTCCTTAGGAATTTGCTGGAAAGAGTGAATTCTGTTAGCTGAGAAGACCTACAATGGTATGAGGGTTTGATGCAAAAAAGCTGCACTTAGTCCTGTCTTTGCACCTGTTAAGAGGTAAAGAAGCCTTCTCTAGATCCAGCTTAAACTGGCATATACCAGTTTATAAGGACAGTGGACACTATAAGTGGAGATAAGCTACTGGGTCTGAGCCCCCCCCCTCAGAAAATTGGATACTAAGGATCAGGAGCACTGAGAATCCAGTGTAGTCGATCCTCTTCAAGAACTAACTATCCATCTTTTGCATTTGCTTAATATGTTCTTATTTTCCCCTTTCCCTCATATATTAATTTTACATACCCTCTAACTGTCCCAGTTTGGCAGTGACAGTTCCAATTAATTCTTGTCCTCCTGCTTTTTCGACTGCTTTTAAAATATTCCACCTTCTCTCTTCTTCCCACTTCCCCCTTTGTCCCCAGATTACTTTAATAGCTGTAAACTGAGTTCAGAGTGCAAAAGTTGTTTGCATTATTAGCTCAGCAGGAGAGGAGACTCCTTCCCAGTAGGCTCAGGCAAAAGCAAACTGCAGCAGTCTCTACTAGCTTGTTTGTTCTTCTTCATAAATAGCATTTGCCATCTTGACCACACTCTGATGTTGTGTGGCCAAATGACAATACCATGGTTTTCATTTGTAAAACATTTCGTTAGAGAATATGATTTTATGCTATAGACATTTTTATAATATTTCTTTAATAGATTTGTTCTTGTCTTCATGATAGTTACACCATTAAATGCTTCAGCTGGTGGTGTTATTAATATTTATTGTAACCTATTCATTCACTATTCCATAAAAACATAACATGCAAATACACAGCATTCTCAATGATCTGCCTGTCAGTCTTGAGTCTCCACTCCTTAAAACCAGTTCTGAAATCCCTGGTAAGGAGTGTACTCAGCCCAGCTGGCATCTCCTTCTCATATGGCATGTACATAGGACCGTGTGAGAATCTTCCTAGTTTTGTATCCTTTGTATGAACACTGCCATGGTTTGTTCAGAGTCTCAGTGCTTCATCTCATCAGATCAGAGGCTTTGCACACTGACCTGTCTTATATACTGTTGAATTCTTAATATTTAATTTTTAATATGCAATACTTAACATGCCACCTTCAGAGTTTGGCTGCAAGAATCAGGGAGCCATCGTGCATATTTTATTATGTTGTCTGTGTATCTAAACTCTGATTTCTTAGGATTCAGGAGAACACTTTACAGATTCCATTTCCCTGAAATTTGCCTTCCTCATTGCTGATACTATTTACCTATCTTCTAAAAGTGCAGGAAACGATGGCAATTATGTACAGTAATGTGATTAACAGCAGTCATTTGTCCCTCATGTCAAATAAAATGTAAAGTTTCTAAGCAACAAGAATCAATGCAACTTTGACCAAATGTTATTTTTTGTTAGAGATATGTTGCTTTTCTAATTAAAAAACTTTTTAAGGAAGACTTTCTGAAAGTTGCTTATAGTGTGAAAAGGAATTTGAAAGACTGACAGCATTATTTTGTTATAAAAAAGAAAGTGTTTGGCACAGCTTCTGTTCCATCTTAAGGAAAGACATTGGCAATATGTCTTCACAGCAGCCACAGAGAAAGGGACTGAAAATCATATGATACCTGGCAAATGGGTAAGTCCTTTTAGGGAATTCAGCTTCTGATACATCACACTATACACAATGGTTATGATCTGTGTAGGGCTTTCCTTCATCTACTTCATATCAGCATGGTTGTGTCACTAAGCCTTCAGTAGACATCAGAAGATATGCAGAGAAATTAACTGGAGCATTATACGCCTGTATATTAGCTACTTGCTTCCACATTTTTTGTGTAGGTTACATTGGCAAACGAACTTCATAGAATGAATTGTGCATTGCCTTGTGGGAGCTGGTGGGTCAAGAGGCATAAATACCAAATGAATGAATGAATGTAATAATTTACATTCTGCTAGAAGAGGTCCTGTTGTACAATTTCAGTTGGTTTTCTGGAAAGGAGCCCTGGTGGCGCAGTGGTTAAATGTTGATATTGCAGCCACAGTGTTGTATGTTTGATCCTAGAGGAAGGCTCCAAGATCCACTCATCCTTTCATACTTTCATAGGTTGGTAAAATGAGTATCCAGTTTGTTGGGGGCAATTGGCTAACATATTGTAAACCGCTTAGGGAGTGCTAGTTCACTAATAAGCAGTATAGAAATGTCTTGCTTTCTTGCTATTGCTATTTTCTCCCTTTTACCCACTCAATCAGAAACTGAGTTGCAATTTAGTTTCTTGTAGTTTTTGGTGCAGCTCCTAACTTATTACTTTGAAAGTATAGGACTTTGCTAATGTGCAGACTTTACAAGATCTTGTTTCTCACAGCGCACAGCAGAGTATTGTTACAGCCTATGGTGCTGTGTACTACTAAACTGAATGGCAAAAATAACTGATTAGAATGGTCTGCTGATTGCATCCACAAGCCTTTGGGCTCAATCCAGTGGATAATTAGTAGTAACTGAAACCTAAACAATGTAGTCACAACTAACCGATCCCAATGAGATATGCAGTGCTTAAGCATAGATATTTGGAAGTAACTTCTGTCTAATTTAACAGAGCTGACTCTTTAGTAAATGCCTTTAGAAATTGAACTTCCAAGGTATTCCCTATATAACCACAGGCAGCTTCATTCAATCTCTTCAATGTACTCTTCCTAAACTGTGTTTCTGATTACTTGCTCAGCTTTAAGTGTACTTCTGAAATTGTAAGGTGGCAAATGCACTGTTTGATGCATCTACTATGAAACATTGTTTACACCATGAGCCCATTTCCAATTCTCTAGCACTGAATTCTAAAATTTCAATAACTAGAGATACAGAGCTTGTAATATCATTTAAAAATAATTTGTTTCTTCTTATCTCCTCCTACCCCACAGATAGCAGATATTTATCAGTGATGCATTAGTAAATATGTTTACTGATGCCATGATACAAGTACCTATGTTACTTGTAAAACAAAAAGCTATACTATAAAATAAAACTTGTAAAAAAAACAATACTAAAAAACTTACTATAAAACAAAACCCCAACAAAATGCAAAGTCCATCTTGTGGTAAAACCTTTATTGGGCCATCCCAAAGGCACCAAATACATCATGTTAGCTTTCAAAGCTTCACAGGCTTCTTCATAAGGCAAAGATGGTAAAATAACATATGGGAAAGAAAATGACTATGGGGCTATGCAGACAGGTGACTCTGGGCTGCCCCTGCTAGCCATGGATTGGGGCCACATGCCGCAGGCTGCAGTCCAGATCCTCCCTTTTGCCGCCCCTGAAAGAACAGCTCTTTAGCCCCCTTTCCAGTGCAGCGCGTCAAAACATTGCGCCGGAAGGACGTCCTGATGCCCACACACCATGCGTAATGGTGCACAGCACCAGAACGGGGTCAGCGTGAGGTTGGGGTAGCTGGTCTGCAGAGGCCCTAAGTCTACATTGCCTGAACAAGGATGATATCACCCTATGCAAACAACTTAACTGGAGAAAAAACATGGTCACAGCTTTATTGATTACAGCTATAAATTGGGTTGGCTAAACACATGGGTCCAGAACTAGGCATAGGCCAACCAGCTGTTGATTGATGAGTTTAACTACAGCTGATACTGGCCCAAGGAATTCACATACTTTTGCTCTGAGATGATTCCAACTGGCCAGTGTTATAGAGATGTTGACCAGCACAAAATTCAACTTTTGTCTAAAACTGAGGTTCATATTTCTAATGAATAGTTCAGTTGCTAGTGCTTCACTCTTTCCACCATCTCTCTATCAACTTTATATTCCCATATTAGTATTAGTGTGCCAGAGATAGCACACAAAGCCATTTTCCCCAGCATATGGAGAGCGGGGAGGAGGAGGAAGAGGTGTGTGCCTGTTCCTCCTCCTTCCCAGGCATCCCAGGCCTTCAACTGCCTCTCTGGAGGCACCTGAAGGCCAAGGATGGTATGGGGGGGAGAAGGAGGAAGAGGCGTGCAGCTGTACCTCTTCTTCCCCCCTTGCCCTCCCAGGCCTTCAGCTGTCTCTGGAGAGCCAGCTGAAGGCTTGGGAGAGCAGAGGGAAGCAATCCCACCCCAGAAGTAGCATTCCTGGAGGGTGGAAGTTCTGCCCTCAGAGGGCAGAAGTCTCATCCCCAGCACCAGGTAACACCCAGTGCTGGAGGGCCTTTTAATTTGGACACTCAGCCCCTAAAAGTTTCGCCATCACTTGTCTATACCCTTCAAATCCCTTTTCCACTCCCCTCCAGTACTTCCTAAAAGTGTGTATTAGATCTATGTAATTTTTAAACCAGATTTTTCCAACATGGTGCTCTCTAGATGTCTTACCATTCCTGGCCCATTTGCCTGTGCTGGCTGGGGCTGATGGCAATTTTATTCCAAAACAGAAGGAGGGTACCATACCAGAAATGGGGCTTGTGTAGTTGCTTTTTTCTGTAATATCACACCTTGCTATTCTGAGTTCTGATGCAGATAAAAGCCGCAAACCCTGAGTTTTCAGTTTCCATCAGCTTGCAAGGGCTGTCAAAGTTGAAGACAGTTTGTCCTAGATGGTCAACACTGGAACAAGCAGCCTGTGCTGGAGACTGATACTGGATGGCATATCTGCAATCTGAATGTCTTTCTTTTCTTTCTATCAGTATACTGCAGTATACTCTCTCACTTCTGGACTCAACTCCTTGATGTTTGTTTGCTTTTTCTATTGCAAAAGAACTCATTTCCAAAGAAGCAAGCCTAAGATTGTAGTCAAAGTAGATTTAAATACAAATATTCCAAAGCCAACATTCTTGTTTTTTGAGCAGAGGGTGGCATCATCTTCTTACTGGGATTTTATTTTCATTGATCTAAGTAGTTTTCAAGGTTTTCACCATAAATACAGTCTTAATAATAACTTGTTGAAGGTCATTTACAAACAAACCTTGGTAACATCTCAATAATATCTGAAGCTGAGCATTATTAAATTTACAAGCTGTTCTGTTTGTCCATGCATTAAACCAAGTTAACTATACGTTTTTGAAGGATTCTGGGATTGCATTGGAAAGCTGCTAAATTAGATTATAATACTAAAATGTATTTTACTACCCTGACTTTTAATAAGCCAGGGAGGTCTGGTAGCATCTAACTGGATTAATTTCCTGCAGGAAATTCTGAAGTAAAAAGCATTACCCAGAAGAGAGCATACTGGGGGACAAATGCAATTACATATGGTTGCACAAGAGGCATTGGTTTTTAAAACGATACCATCAAATCTAGGCTGGCATACTGTCTCAAAACATAGGGCCTTTGCAGACTGCCAGAAATAGTGAAAATTGAGTCCACTTTAACTGCCCTGACTCAGTGCTAGGGAATCATGGGAACTATAGTTTATTGTGGCACCAGAGCTCTCAGACATAGAAGGCTCAATGTCTCAGAAAAATATATATATAATTCCTATGATTCCCTGGCACTGAGCCAGGGCAGTTAAAGTGGACTCAACTTGCACTATTTCTAGCAGTCTGCAAAGGCTGATAGTCTTTTTGAAGATGGGACTACAAAATATTTTCTTGTATGGGAATCATTCTGGAACAATTCCTACGAAGGCCAAATAAAGGAAATATTTGTCCAGATTTGGAATTTTCAGGAGAGAGAAAAAGTCATTGAAGCTTACTGTGTGTGTGTGTGTGTGTGTGTGTGTGTTTTGGTTGGTTTTTTACTCACTGGGAAATCCACACTAACACAGTTTTTTTCAACACTGTCCAAACTTTCCAAAGGAGACATGTTCCATAGTTAAGCAAGTTGGGACAAAGAACATTCAGCTAATCTCTTCATAGAATAAAATGTGAAAAATAATTTAAAGAAAGAGTCTGCAATCTTAAAACATTTACCATAGTTGTGGATCTTGAGGAGACTTACGTCTTAGCAACCTCACCTTGGATTGTGCTATCAGTGTAATATCCTCAGTGAATGAACAGAGGCCAAGGTAGAGGAAGATAGGCATCCTATATTAAAGATAATTTTAGCAGATACATTTCTGTCATGTAGACACAAGAAAAAAATCCCCTCTTGTATCCAGCTTTGAACGGTAGTGGATCTCCTTTCTGCTCACTTAGAACTCTATGAGGGTTTATCCCACAGTTAAGGGCTTATGACAGAATTGGTCTAGCTTTTCTCAAATTAGTGCTTTTTCTCAGAAGAGATGAATCAAGCAAATCCGTTTCCTCGGGGAGCTGGAAGAAATTAAAATTCTCATTTTGTGAGATTTATGATAAGGAAGAAGAGCCAAGACACTGGATGAAATTTATGAGTTGGTCCTAAGATTTGCCATTGACAACAAGTTATTAGAGAATGTGCAACTTTTTAAGACATTAAATTATGCCAGCATTGAACAGGCATGTGATGAAGTATATAGATCAATGCACATAGACTATATCACAGAAATGCTGTATGTCTTCAGTGACCTGTTTCTAAAGAAATAGAGTGCTTGGACTTCCAGAAATGTCTCATTGCCCAGACATGGAACACACGTGGATGGCGCTCTCCTCTTACAGCTACATCACTGGAAATATAAGCCTTTTCTTTCATAAAATTGAGCCTGGTTCAAAGCCTCAGGGATTCTTTCAAGCAGGATGACAATGGGCAGTGTGTAATGTGCTGGTGTTCCTGAGGACACATATCACATATGCAACCTTTGTCAAAGAAGCAAGTCAATGTTTAGTTTCAAAACAGGGTTATTTCTTTGGCAGTGGGAATCAATGCACAGCCATCCTCCAGAAAATCTTAGACTTCAGTCTAATTGTGAATTCTAACTATTGTTATTGTTAACTTCTCTTGAGTGACCCTATGGATGATGCATCTCTAAGATTCCCTGTTCTCAACTGCTCTGCTCAGGTCCTGCAAGCTCAGGCCCATGCCTCCCCCTCCCTTGTCAAATCTAACCATCTGGCATGTGGTCTTTCTTTCTACTGCCCTCTACCTTTCCCAGCATCATTGCCTTTTCCAATGATTCATACCTTCTCATGATGTAGTCAAATAATGATAGTCTCAATTTAATCATCCAGGCTTCCAGAAAGAGTTCAGGCTTGATCTGTTTTGTTTTTCCTCTTGGCCATCCATGGTATTGTCAGTACTCTTCTCCAGCACCACAACTCAAATGAGTTTATTTTCTTTCTATCAGCTTTCTTCACTGTCCAGCAATTAAGAAAGCACAAATAAGCTCATCTCCAATAATTTTATTTTTTTTCTCAAAGGGACCCCTCTCTTTTCCATCAGTGATTAAAGTGCTTAATGCCAAAACTGTGGCACAGTTATTATATGTTTCCAGCATTTGATTAGGGGGTGTATCTCCTGACCTGGATAAACAATAAGCAAAGTTCCTAAGGTCATGGTTTCAGTTTCCACATTTCTTCCTTATTGTGTGTTGTTGCTGGAAACAGGGGCAAATCCTTTATCTATTAAAGCCTCATGGCTTGCCTTCAAGTTATGGATAAGGTTATAGTGTTTGGTGAGGGCTTTGATCTCCTTAAACATCTGGCACAAGATAAATATGTTAGCTCCTGGTTCAATTGTGTAGTAAAGAAAGCTGCATCTATTGGTCTCTCCTCATTTCTTCTTCCCAACCTGGGTTTGGCTACTTCTCCTATGTCTGTCAATTGAAGGCTATTTGAAATAGCTTTCTGCAAATTGCATTCATATTCTTATATCCCTTGTTCCCCCAGTATGATGCACATACATTATGATGGCCCCTTTTATATTGCTAAATATTTGATGAGCCTGTCTCTGAGTCTAGGCAAATATCGATAAGTGCAATGTATATTCCATAGAACTACTTTCTGGTAGATTTGCTGGTGTTCCTTATGCCAAAAGAAGATACTCATGTAGTAACTCAGAAGTAGAGTCCATGAAACATATTTTATTATACTGTAGCTTTTACAACCAGATTCAACAAGCCAAAACCTATCCTTTATTGAGTAAGATGAATGGAAGATCAGATCTTTGTAATGTAAAGTTCTCAGTGGAAGATAAGTGCCTGAATATCACTCTTGAAGTTGCTAAATTTCCCTCTGAGGCAGTTAGGATTAGAACCCTCTATGTATAAAGGGATAGTTAAAGATAGATCTAGCAACCCCCTTGACTTGTGTCTTATTGTGCCGAATTTTGATGCCTTGTATCTCTTGAACGTATGTGTACATTTTGGGTCTTTGGACTCTAATAAATTATGAGTGATTGACTTACACTATCCAGCTCTCATATCTGTACATTGTACAGTCCAGTGCCTTGGACTATCCTCACTTTAGGTTTTTGTGCATTTTTCGGGTTGGGAGATCATGTTCTAGAAGAGTGTATTCCTGACATTTCGCCTGCATCTGTGGCTGGCATCTTCAGAGAATTCTGGCATGGAGGTGTGTGGGGTATATATACTGTGTGACCCTTATTTGAGAGGATTAGCATGTAAATCTGTGTATTGTTCCGTTGAGGCAAGGCCTCTGGGTAGGAATCACTGATCTAGATCTAAAACCCTTTAAAACATGCCATTGTAATAGGGCCTTTCCAGACTAAACACCGACCCCCAGGATTCTTGGCCCTGGATTCCTTTTTTCCAGAATTGCCTACTCAGCCCCTCTTAGAATTGAAATCGCAGGGGTTTTATTAGTTGTCAATTTTAAATTGTTTTGTTGAGTTGTATTGAATGTAGTTTTAACTGAGATGTAGTTTAACTGATTTTTAAGGGGGGGGAGGGAGTTATATTATTTTAAATTGTATGTATTTTAGTTGTAAACCGCCTAGATTGGTTCACCACTGGGCGGTATATAAATAATTTTTATTATTATTATTATTATTATTAGGGCTCCACTCAAGAGGCTGCTTCCATTCCAGGACAAAGACCTATAATGTATGTTTTGCATAAATGACCACGAGGGAACATCTGAGTATGTGCAGTACGATGTTACCTTACCACTGAGAGACCACATCCAGTTCTCACACATCTTGCACAGAACTTGAAAAAGTTGTTTGTTTGGACCAGAACTCTCAAATGCTCTTGAAGCCTGGAGATTCTCAGTGTTCCCTCCTCAATGTAACTTTTCCAAGCTCAGATCTCTGGTAAGAATATTTCCACAATAGAGAATAAGTTATGTCAGGATGGTAGTAACTTTTTAAAAATTAACTGCTTTGTCCTCAAATGATTCCGAGGCACTTTCTGGATGCAGTATGAAATAAGCACCTCATGAAAATTTCACTTGCACCATTACATAAGCAATCCTTCATACATGCAGTGCCAGGCAGCTTAAAATTAGTGTCACTTCATTTTTTGTGAAACTATACAAAAGCCATTAAAGGATTATGAGGCTGTTTGCAGGCTACTAACATTACAGCCTTATCAAAATTCTATGATTGCAAGCTCTGTGATGCCACTGACTGCCACTGACTGAAAGCTTAGTCTATGGACTTTATCACATGGGATGGATCCCATGCAGAACCTAAATTTAAAGTTGAAAAAACCCACAAAAGTGGGTAGATTTTCATATGACATTAGTGTTAATTAACATTAATGCGACATTAACCTGAACAGAAACTAGACAAAACTCAATCCTGTTTACTTTCAGAAAATCCCAAAGTAAAAAGGAGTGGGTTTTACCTCGTTTCTGTTTGGATTAATGTCACATTAACCCCATCATGTCTGAAAAACAACCAGCTTTTGCGGGTTTTCCCGCTGGGATTTCTGCAGTTTGCCCCCACGTGATAAAGTCCTATGATTTTGAAAGACAACGATGACAAAATTGCTTCCTTTGCCTCAGAAATAGTTTTTTGCTTCACTAAGGTGCTAAAATAACATTTGTGAGCCCAGCTGCCTGTAACAGCTACGCTGCTGGATTTGAGTTTGAGTTTAGCCTGAATAGCTTGACTAGGAAGATCTCCTTTGCTTTTTAATAGGGGTTTTACATTCCTACAATTTGGTTTCTGTAATTTCATGCACTGCTGCATCCTTACTGTTAATATCTCAAATTGTTCTTTTTCAAAGTTTGAATTGAATCGACAAATATTACAAGAGGCTGTAAAACTTTGCTTCTTCAGGAGTGCAGCTATGGAGGGGGGCAAAATGAGGGAATTGCCCCCACAAAGAAGAATGTTGCCCTTCTCTAATGAAATGTTTCCCCAATCCTCAAATGTCTAGCATTGCAGTAATTTAAATGTTCAATGGGGCATTTAGAAATAAAGTATAGGCATACAATAATTGTATGTTGGTGGCTAAAATTGTATATTGACACCCCCTTGTTGTGGGGAAGAGGCTTGCATACCCTCATGCAGTTTTGAGCTATGCTGGCGGTGGTATAATAGCCACTAGTAGGGCTTCCCATGCCAGACAGGTCAAAACCGAAGGGTCTGACGAAGAGCGTCAAAGAGCAGGATGGGCTCCCTAGCCTTATGGCAACCATC
>CM034703.1:268761388-268774525 GCA_020142125.1 Phrynosoma platyrhinos
CATCAGTGCACTTGCAAAAAGCATGGGATGAGTCCTTCCTGAATCTTTGTGAAGAAAAGCCAGAGAGAGATACAGGGGTTGCAGACTGCCAGAAATAGTGCAAATTGAGCCCACTTTTAGGGTTAGGGTTAGGGTTAGGAATCATAGGAACTGTATTTTATTGTGGCACCAGAACTCTCTGACAGAGAAGGCTCAATGTCTCAGAAAAAAACCAATTCCCATGATTCCCTAGCACTAACCCTAACCCTAAAAGTGGACTCAATCTGCACTATTTCTGGCAGTCTGCAACCCCCCATAGGCATCCAAACAAAAAGAGCAGGAGATTGTCAATGGCACATCTCTCCTCTGAAAAAACTTGCCAAGAAAACTCCATGATAGGTTCACCTTATGGGCACCATAAGTCAGAAATGACTTGAAGGCAAATAATAATGACAAAAGTGACCGAGGGAATGCAGACAAAATATAAGAGAGCTAGATGTGAAAAAATTTCAGTGTCATATTCTTTGCAATGCATGAAATTTGGAGCGTGAAGGAAAAGCATAGAGGGAAGAATTCTTAAGAGGGTCAGTGCCCTCATTTTGCCCCCCCACCCAGGGCTATACCCTTCTGCTTCGTCCATCATCTCCCAGAGGAACATGTTTCAGGTAAAACAGGATCTAAGATGTATACCTATAAAAATGGTAAATGCTGGAATTTCCTGCCTCAAGGCTTTTCTCAGAAGTAATCAAATACTTTTGCTTACCTCTAGAGAGCAAGCAAGCAAGACATCTCTGTTGACAATTAATCTAATCTTGTAAAATGAGTTTAGTTACAGATGTCATATAGAGACTGTAAGAACATGGCTCCCAGGGGCCTTTTTTTTTTTTTTTACCAAGATCACCACACCTCAATCTTCCTGCTTTTATAGAGGAGATGGAAATTTTTCTCTTCAAGGCTCATTCATTGTTTGTGGGAAAAGAGGGGTCCTGCCATGCAACCAAAAAGTATGAAGAAATTGTACAACATATATTAATTCCTCTTTAATACCTCAGAATATGTAACATTCTACCAGTCTACCAGAACTTGAAAGAGTTTTTGACAGGTCTCATAGTATAGTTTTATTAAGTAGCAGAGCTAGTGAATCAGCATCAAAAATGTTTCATTCTTTTTACATTAACAACTTATAAGAAAAGAAAAGTTGCATTCTATCCCATTCCCACAACTGTATAAATATGTTTTCTAGCCAAAGGCTTTACTCTGTAGCACTCATACTCAGGTTGAAAGGAGAAGTCTGAACAAAATGAATTGTGACTCCCCATTGCTCTCATTCTGATTTCACACTGATGGTGCTTAACATAGTTATATTTGGTATTCATATTTACAGTTGTCATAATTTTGCATTTTTAAGTGATTGTATTTATCATATCTTTTTCTCGCCATGTTGTTGTATCAAGGAAAGGCAGATTCCTTTGGTTTTGGCCCACGGTGTGTTTCCAGGAGGTCTGCCCTCCAGGCAATAGCCAACCCCTGATCTGCTTAGCTTCAGTAATGCAGCTCTATCATGTACCTTCAGAACATGTCCAGCAACCTCAAATGCACTGCTTGATATATACTGTTGACATATGGACCAGATCTAGAACTTTGGTCATTATAGGGTAAATGGTGAGCCGCTGAGACAGAAATGGCCTTCAGCTATATGTATTATTTTAATCAGCTGTTGAGCCTTTATAAGACTAGCTTTCTTTCGTTACTCACTCTCTCTTAGCCTTTTTCCTTTTGCACCATATTTATCCTGCTTCAATGGAATTGCTATTGTTTGGTATGTTTGCTATTTTGCATTATTTTGTTTGCCATTGTTGCTCTTGTTCATTTATATCTTTTGTCTGTATTTGTTTTGAATATTTTTGGTATACACATTGTTACTTTTCAACAGAAACAGATAAAGATTATTTATATTATTTTTGCTTTTTCATTTTCTCAATCTTATTGTTTCAACATATGCAAGGTATTACACTCATCACTTATCCAGGTGCTCCTCTGGCCTTCTGATGTGGGAGACACCAATTCCCACCTAGCTATACTAAGGATTGGTAACATATTTATGTCTATTAGCTGTAATTTTTCTTCTCTGGAATTTGTCATAGACCAGCACCACTTTCAGTAGCACCAACATAAGCCCATGACTAAATTTACTTTATCTCAACACCCTACACTCTTTCCCCCCCGAAAGCATCCACATTTTTAACCCAAGGGTATCACAGAAAAAACTAATTGTTGGGGCCTGCCATGTTCAAGACAAACCAAAATGGAGTGGTTCCAGGGTTCTTCTCTATTATAATGAGCAAAATATTTTGTTCAAGCTTATCTCCAAAACCCAGAAACAGCTGTCTGTTTCATTTGTACAGTGGGATTCTCTGTACAAGGCCTTAAATAATGAATATTCTGTTTAGCTTTTGTTCCTTGTTTTTTAAGGGTTAGCTTTTGTGATTCAGGGCACAGTTGGAGATGCCTACATAACTGCTGTGTTCTAAAAATTAGAAATAAATGTTATGTTTGCATTCAAAGGACTGTGTACGTGTGTGCCCCATTCTGTACTGACATCAACACCTAATTTCAAAAGGTTTTCAATAGAACTAGTCAGTGGGAACAAATTTTGTTTAATAGATTTCAATGTACATTATCATCACTCAAAAAGGCAGTGTCGGGAAATGTTCTTTTAAAAAAAGGAAAAAAGCATAAACCCTGAACTAATAGAATATTCAAATGCAGATAACAATGAGATTGTTGGCTAATGTGCAATTTGTTTATTCATAACCTTCACTATTCACTCTAAGTTTTCATATCCAAGTAAATATCAGATATGTGCGAACATGCCCTGTTTTTAAAAAGGCTATACATTTCAGTATTTGATTTTAAAATTCTAGGCCAATTTCTTCTAAAAATAAAGAGGTTTGCTTAATCTCCTAGAGCTTGTAAAACAAGTCCAACAGTAAATCACTATGTTCACTTCTGGTTTAATGAATAAATTGGAGTTTTCTGTTTGAAGGTCAGAAGAGATTAACTAGATTTCTTTGCTTTACTCACCCCTTCAGAAGGTGGCTTCTGCTCAAAGCAAAGCCTTGAACAAAGCCAGCTCAGCACTTGGAAAAGTTACTTTTTATGACATAGTTCCCAGAATCCTACAGCTATTATGACTGCAGAGAACAAGGTGACATCTTTGCTAGTGGGGTGATGAATCTGCTCTGGTTCTCAGTCCACACTTTGAAGGACTCCTATCTCCATAGATCACCTTGGATAGCTCCTCCTGGTCAGTGGTATCACTAGGGTTCACTCCCCCCACCATTGACCTCCTGCCACACTAATTGAAATTAAAGAATGCACAAAAAAGTATACACTTCCTACAAAAGCAAAACTTCAATTCCTGAGTATACTAAAGCTATCAAATATTAGAAGCACTGAGGAAGTATGTAATTACTGTATATCTTTGAATGTAATGGCAATAGTTGTGATATAAGCAACTAAGAAAATTAAAATTATTTCTTCAGATTACAATATCATATGTACAGCCTCAGTGTACGGTATTTACATGTACATTGTTTCATGTGGTCAAAGTGAAAATTTGCTAAGATGTATTTTTTTCTTCTTTTATTAACAATTTTCTAAAGTCATATATATATATATATATATTTAAAAAACATTGTAAAAATTATAATGAACAATTGTCATACACGACATTTACATTAACAGTGCATTTCTCACATTTGGATTCCTGAACATACATTAAATCCACCAAAAACAATCAGACTTAAATAATTTCTGTCCTAACATCCAAAACATCATTACTACTTCATCTGCAGTTTTTTTGGATGTTGTCTGTTTTTTGTTTTTTTCATGCTACCTGTTTGTTTTTACTATACACTGTTCTTCTATGCTTTTTCGCTTCATATACTATATTCTGAAGTACTTCTAAGAAAAATACTATATATTTCCTAGTCTTTGAGTTAATTAGTAAGCAGATGAACAATTACATTTTAATTAAATATTTAAGTCTGTTACAATTACATTGCCCCACTCCTGATTGAAATATTTCAATACCTTGTCCCAATCCTCTGCAAATTTTTAGGTTTTTATTTTTTATTTAAAAAAAATCAATTTACCATCTCTTCAGCTTTTTAAAAGGATGCTGGAAAATACCACAGCCTGTTCCTGTCAAAAGGCAGATGTTTTGGGAACAGTAGTGTCTCACACACACCCTTAGAGTGTCATCTGGTGCAGTCCACACACTCTAGTGACACCCTGCAGTGGATTCACTGTCCCACTGACATGGGCATCACCAGCACTGCTGGGTCCAGCCACTAGCTGTGAGTTCTGCCAGACAGCTCAGACCCTGGCAGCTCCCTGAGGAGGTTGTGGTGTAGCAACACTAGGCTGAATCTGGCTTCACTCCTTTAATGTGGGAATCATCCAGAACTACTATACAGAAGGATGAGTGCCATTACATGCATGATCCTTTTTGAACATAGTGGCTTAAATCCTTTTAAAAATCCCAACAACAACAACAATAAGAAAATTTATTTGTATCCTGCCTCTCTGTATAGACCCAATCAATCAATGAGATTTATCTACACATTGACTCAACCATTCAACAGTTGATTCAATGTGTTTGCTCTAGTTGAAAGTAAACAATAGGAAGCTGGCCACATTTTTTTTACTTATCCCAAATAAATTAAAACAGAAGATGACTGATGCACAACATTATCATATCACATGGCCATGTTTGAAATGGGTTTAATATATATTTAACCACAATATACTCTTTTTGATCATTAAATAAGGCTATGAAGCAGACTGGAACAGTTGTCCTCTAGAATCCTACATGACCTGTCATGTTATGTAACTTTACATATGCCTAGCTATATATCAGGAGGGCAAAGAAACCACCTTACTGAATTGCAAAGATGCATAACAGGATGCTGGCAAGAGCACCTGATGCACATCAGTGTGTGATGTGCATTGGTTTGCAATATGCAGTGGGTACTACATCTTAATGTAACAGCAGCCCTCTACTGAATATGGATGTGCTACAAATGCAGAATTCTGATTCCCACAGACATGAGTCCACTTATGAAGGCTCCAACAGGATTCCAGCAAGCATTTTTAAACAATGACATCATATCCATCTCTAATTAGCTCATAAAGCATCACCAGTGCATATATTCACACTGATTAAGGAACCCGCTGTTCACACAGATGCACATTCTGCCTAGCTACTAGTTCCATAAGGTTTTATTTAAATACCAAGCTTGTTTGTTGAAGCCAGTTGAAAGCCTTCAGCTGAAAGCTTGCAGCCCTTAATCATATACAGTATTAAGAAATAAATTAGTTCTTAACTTGTTGTAATTTTCTTAGGACTTCTCTGGTGTTCAAAAGATTGTATTGTATTAATAAAAGGCAGCCCCGTAGGGATATGCAGTGTTTAGCCTTGCACAGTGCCTCTGTCAGTATCATCCATTGAAAAGAGACTGCTATAAATTATGCATTCCCTGTCTGCATTCCCTCCCCCACTCAAATGATATAAAATATAAGCCCTTTCAAACCTCCTTTTGTATTCCTCTTTGAACTGAGAATATTAGTATGGGGAAAATAAAAGGGAATGGTTCTTTTATCCTGTTAAAGTAACATTGCTGCCATGCTTTCAAGACATCTGTAGGCGATACTGGATTATGAAGAGCCAGCTTTGGCTGACATAAAAACAGATGAGAACTTTTGAGCCGAAATGGCTGGAGCAAAAAGATATAGGTTATTGAGACAGATTTGATTTGAGAAAAAGTAAAAACTTGTGCACAAACAGCATTTTTATTGAGGTGCACTGACACCAGGAAATTGTGGTATACAGTGTCATGTGTTGAAAAGCATACCACAATTTTCTGATGAGTTATGGTTATCTCCATTTTTTGCTCCTAATGACCTCTCTTGCTTCATTTGAAAGTTTGACTCAAAACTTGGTATTTCAAACTAGACAATAAAAAATGTTATCAAATTTTAAGTCATCTAGCATGTCCATATAGGAATAACATTATTCCTTCATCTTGATAGAGTTCCTCATTGAAAAAAAAATATCCATGTAGCTTCATTTAAACAAATGGATTCTGACAAATTCTTCCTTCCAATTACTTAGGACTGGGATACTGTAACTCAAGTGACAACTCTGCTTTGTGCTTTATACAAATAATATAGATTAAAAATTAAAAAACCCTCTCATTCTGCATTCTAAGGGAGCATTATTTAACTTCTCAAGGGAAATAGTTTTGACCTTCTTTAAATAGGTTCAAAATTTTATGGAGGTAGATGTGTCAGAGGCAAGAAGAAATCTCTTTAGGAGCCCTGGTGGCACAGTGGTTAAATGACTGTACTGCAGCCATTCACTCACAGCCGCAAGATTGTGATTTTGATTCTAGCCAGGGGCTCAGGTCATTCTTCCAAGGTCACTAAAATGAGTAGCCAGCTTGTTGGGGGCAATTCACTTAATTGTAAACCGCTTAGAGAGTTAGAGACTACTGAGGTCTGTATTAAGTGGTATAGAAATATAGCTGCTATTGCTATTAACTGAATTGTGATATAACGGGAGCACCTGATGCATATCAGTATGTGATGCACATTGGTGTGCAACAAATGGTGTGATGGTTTAAGCATTGGACTACAACTGGATCTCAGAGTTCAATTCCCTGCTTGGCCTTGGAAACCCATTGATAAAAGTAACCTTAGATAAGTCGCACATTCTCAACCCTAGAAGTCTCTATGATAGGTTTGCCTTAGGGTTGACCTAATTGTTGGAAACAATTTGAAGGCACACAACAACAACAACGTCTTTAAAGGATGGCTTTTAGGTTGGAATGGTTGGTTTTGGCCAAGACTGACCTAAGCAAAGGATAAAACATTTCACCACAGCTTAGCCCAATGGCAGGATTTTGTCCCTCTCAAGTGTTTTCATTTTATTCCTACACTAGCATTGCTGGAACTATACTAACAAAGAAATGTCCATTCTTTTGTTTGCATTGTTTGGAAGGCTTTTCCTGCTTAGATTTGCTGTCTCTGAAGAGATGTCTGTGTGGTAGCCAAATTGCTAGATGGGAAGAAGAGACTCACAAACTGCCCTGGGCATCATAACATGAATGGGGATATGGTACACTGAAAAGACAAATACACCACAATGAAACAGAACTATGAGCGGAATACTGGTATCTTATTGTAGGTAAAGGTAAAGGTATTCCCCGTTGTCAAGGTTGTCAAATCGTATTTGACCATAGGGTGTGGTGCTCATCTCCATTATTAAGCCAAAGAGCTAGTGTTAGAGACTACTCTGTGATCATGTGGCCAGCATGATTGCACAGAATGCTGTTTACCTTCCCACCAAAGTGGTAGCTATTTATCTACTTGCATTTTCATGCTTTCAAACTGCTAGGTTAGCAGAAGCTGGGACTAGTGATGGGAGCTCACCCCATCATAGTAAGGCACAAAAGGGACTCTGAATCTATTTCAACAAAACACATTCTATACAATTCCCACCTTCTATTTCTCACAATATATTAATGTGTCTTATAAATCTCTTTATCATTACTCTATGAGAGTTTATATGTGAATTAAGAGAATGGGAACAGTCATGCACTCCTTAGAAGGCTGTGCTGGGTGTAGTAGACCTCTCCTTTTGCTGACAAAAAAGGAAGTCAGTTCAGTGAAATTTTCCTGGAAAGCTCCACTTGCATAGCTACCCTGCTACTGGCATTGCCCCATTAAAGATGGCAGTAGAGTTAAAAATGGGATGTTGGGGGAGAATGTCTCCTAACACAGAGAATGAGATGGGGGAAAGAGGGTGCAAATAGATCCCCTCTATTTTCTGGTTTCATCTTCTAAGTGGTGTCAGTGCTCTTTAGATACAGAAATGATTTCAGCATGGACATCCCACAACTTAGGAGTTGATGTGGAAAAAAAACCTATCTCATTTTTGTTTTATTCTTGTGGGAACTTTCCTTTGTAATTCTTGGTACAGCTTTCCATCCATCCAGATTTTTACAAACTTTAGTTTTTCCGATTTGGACACCAGAGGGTTATTCTAATTTTTTGAGGGTTATTCTAAATTTTATGGGCCTTATTCTAAATGTTTTCAGGTGAGCTGTGAGGGATTTTCTGATGAGCTATGGCTGCCCCACTTTTGTTTCTTGTGACCCAGACCTCAGATTAAACTGATTTGAAATTTAGCATTGTGAACAGGAGGAACTTAACACTGTGAAATTCCACCTGCCTACTTGATCTTGTGAAGAGATTTTCCTTGCAGAAGCAAAGGATTTTGCACAGCTTTGGTTTCCAAATACTGTGTGGTATTTTTCACCCTCTTGTCAAACTTAAATCTTGTTGTGGCTGTTATTTCATGCATTTTTGCATAACTCTAATTCTCCAGTGAGCCTGAGGATTTCAAAAAGTGATTTCTAAAATATATACTGAAATAAAAAGATAATAAAAAATGCTTGCTCAAGAGCTGTGGATACAGTTGCTATGCATTTTAAAAAATCCCCAGTATGAATGAAGAAGGCAGATGTCAACATTGCTTGTTCCAACTTTTGTCTTAATTTAGGCCATTTAACCAGGATTAAACAATAATCATGGAGGATAGTGCTATTACCCTTGATGTCTACTTCAAATGGAACCTGTGGAGAACCCATGGTTTACATGCTGTCCTTGAAAGTTTACAGCAGCATGTCTTTGCAACTTCTTTTCTCATGAATCTTAAGCCAAAACACAAAACAGATTTCAGTAGCAAAAACCCAAGCAGTCAGGTACTGAATGTAGGACTCAGCCTCTCCTAAGGATGTACACACACAAGCCATATTATATGGAATTATTTACAAAAGAAAAAGGCAAAAGTTACACAGGTAAGAGAGGGAGAAAAAACAGAATATCATACAGGAATCTATTGTTGTTAATTGCCTTCAAGTCAACTTCAACTTATGGTGACCCTATGAATGAGAGCTCTTCCTTCTCATCCACCTGCTAAGGTTGATTGCTTTGATTAAATCGGTCCAAAAACCTTCCTCTTTTCCTATTGTCAAGCATTATTGCCTTTTCTAGTGAAACCTTTCTTCTCATGATATGACTAAAATACAACTTCAGTTTAGTCCTCTGCTTCGAGGGAGAGTTTGGGCCTGATTTATTCTAGGACCCATTTATTGGCTTTTATAGCAGTCCATGGTATCCGTAGAACTCTCCTCTACCACCACATCTCAAATGAGTTGATTTTCTTCCTATCAACTTTTATAATACAGCTCTCAAAACCATACATAGGAGTTTATCACATAGGGCAGTGGTCCCCAACCTTTTTATTGCTGTGGACCGGTCAACGTTTGATAATTTTTCCGCGGCCCACTGGGGGGGGGGTTGCGGCGTCGCGTTGATTATTAAATCAAATCAATCTCAAATATAAACAATTTTAATTTAATTGTATTTAAACATGGCATCAAAATAAAATACAGTTACAACAAAATTAACTTAATTTAACATTTTAACTCTCTGGATTCCAGTGACTAGAACGTTAAATCAATGAGAATACTGAGCTTGTTTCTCTGCAACGAGACGTTCCATCTGGGGATAATAGGAGACAATGACACCCAAAGTGTCTTGCTTATGTCCAGTTTATTCCTTTGTTTTGTTTTGGTTGCAGTCACTGCAGAAAACCCCAAAGATAGGAAGTGGGAAATGGCAATAGGGATTTAAGTGCTATGGTGGCAATCTCAGGGTATTCTCAGGGCAGACGCAGGAGTCCCATCCTTGCGCTTATTATTGGGACTCACAGGACTCGCAAAAGTCACAGGACCCACCGCCGCCACTGCTATACAGAAGATGCAGTAGCAGGGTGGCCCGGTACCATTTGTTCTGTGGATCGGTACCGGGCCGCGAACTGGGGGTTGGGGACCACTGACATAGGGGACGACTGGAAGTATAAACAGTGATTAACCTGTGATAATCCTGCAGTTGCACTAATGGTTTTTATACGACATTGAGGTGAAACATGATTAAAGTGCCATTAATCCATGAATAAGCAGACAAGAAACAACAGCAAATCATTCCAAGGAGTTTCCCGTGAATGACTTTTTGCTGTTTATTGCCTGGTTATTCCTTGGTTATTCACAAGATAAAGGTGTGCAGAGAAGGCAGGTTAGAGCCAGCCCTGGTGACAACCAATCAGGACTGAGCTGGCATCAGCCAATAGAATGTTGGCTTGTAAGGGGAAAATTCCATTAGGAACAGTTGGAAGTCAGTTAGAGTTTGTATTCCAGAGAGTGAGGGTCTGCTGGAGAAGGTTCCAGAGTGGAAGAGGGATAAGGTCTAGAAGAGAGGGGCCTCATACCCATACTAAGCTCTAAGTCAGGGGTAGGCAACCTTTCCCCTTTAAGGGCCAAGGGACTTCAGCTCCCAGAATCCCAGGAGCTATTGGCCAACATGGGACTATTGGCCAACATGGCTGAGGCTTCTGGGAGCTGAAGTCCCTCGGCCCTTAAAGGGGAAAGGTTGCCTACCCCTGCCTTAGAGGCTGGTTAAGAAATAGTGGTAAAGGTACCCAAAGGAAGGCTAAGAGTATCCTATGAGGGTAATTGAAAGTGTTCCAAGGAAAGGAATGTTTTAGAGTATTATTATTTGTAACTGTAACCAGTTATAACAAGTGCAGCAAGACCAAGTGAAACACTGTTACTTGTACTGTAAATAAAGTTTTGTTGTTACTTTATGCAACACTTGTTAGTTAGGGCCTTTGCAGACTGCTAGAAATAGTGCAATTTGAGTCCACTTTAACCGTCCTGGCTCAGTGCTAGGGAATCATGGGTATTGTATTTTTTTCTAAGATATTGAGCCTTCTCTGTCAGAGAGCTCTGGTGCCACAATAAACTACAGTTCCCATGATTCCCTAGCACTGAGTCAGGGCAGTTAAAGTGGACTCAATTTGCACTATTTCTGGCAGTCTGCAAAGGCCCTTAGTTAGTTTGGCCCAACTTTCTAATCTATTAAAGTCATTTTAAATTAACAACAACAACAACAACAACAATTTTTATTTATATTTCCTGACACAGTGTGAATAAATATCCATGCTACTAAATCTTATACAAGATAGGTTATACTAAATGGTTTCAGAAGAGAAGGTTGGTGAAGGAGTGGCTCTCTGCACAGGGAGGCGGCAGCTGTGGGACAAAAAGGGTCCATGGTGTGGCCACAAATGAAAGAAAAGAAATAGTGCTTGACGAATGGCTCTTGTGTTAATCTCATTTTAATTGCATGTTAATGTCAATTGCACAATTTTGTTGGGTTAATCACTGTTTAAAGTCCTAATTCTGCCCCCCTCCAGTGTGATAAACTCCACAGAGGATTAAAAAACAAACATGCCCTTGCTTGCTTGCTTAGATACATAGGGGGTGCATAGACACAACCTCCAAGCAGAGCATTGCTTCAGTGTAGTCAAAATGGAGAAGAAAGAAGTGATACTGACTTTTATAAAAGAAATTGGTCATGACTCAGACAACTGCTATAGGCTTTAGCTTTCTAGCATCTTGGCCTCCTCATAAATTCCCAAACACAGATGAAAATATCACTTGCTAATAAACTAGGCATTTGATCATGCTAGAATTGCTTATAACAAAATATCAGTGCCATCCAAAGAAGCTTCTCAAAGGCTATACAATGATTTTAATTTTTTTTTACTGTAAATAAAAAGGAATGTGGCTGAGAGCCTATTTAATACTAGTGTCTAAAAAAGCTCCACTGGTATACTTAGACTGGATCTTGGGTGGGGCGGAAGTATCTAGCGGGAGCCAGAAAAATGACAATCAGTCATGTTATCAACAGAGATAGCTGGGAGTTTCTGGAAACCTCTCTGGTTCAATCAATAACAATTTAAACTTCTAGGGGTAGGGCAGAATTACACCTGAATGCCGTGTAAATGTATTTTCCAGAGAACAGAGAATAGTAAACTGCATACCTTTCCACATTTTACAGATGGAAACTGAGACACATGTAGCCAAGCAACATCACAATGTTTTCAAGACAGCAAAAGTTATAAATGAGAAAGAACACATAAGTTAGAAGAAGCTGCAGCAGTTTGCTTTTGCCTAAATCTACTGCTATAGTTAATTAATTGAGTGCAAACTACTTTTGTATTTTAAAGTCAATTTGCAGTAACTGAGGTAAGCTGTGGTCCAAGGGGGAAAGTGGGAGAAGAAAGAACTAAAAAGTGGGATGGCAGAAGATTAATCATGACTGTGACTGGTATTGCAGTAATTAAATGCTTATACTGCAGCCACAAGGTTGTGAATTTGATCTTAGAGGAGGGCTCCAAGGTCCACTTAGCTTAGTTGTATAGAAATGTACTTGCTACTGCTAAATTGGAATGACTGAAGGTGTGAAAATGTTTGTGTAAGAAGGTATGAGATGCCTCTTTGCACACATTTTAATAAGGTATAACTGCTAGTGCTACTATTGGGTCCAGATGATGATGATGATGATTTAGTATCATCAACAGTTTGGGAACCTTCTACTTTATTACCACTATCCTGATCTGTATACTAAAGCACTTCGGATCACAGTATGGGTGTAACCCAAAGCCTTGGTGGGATATAAAATCCATATACAGTATACATACTGGACTTCTTTGTTGAATGGCACATGTATAGACCTGGAAGCAAATAATTTGACTGGACATTGAAGCAGTAGTTCTTCTTCAGATAATTATTAGGGTGTTGTGGTTTTAATTAAAAAAAGAAGGGTGAAAAGAATGAGAGTTGCAAAGGGGTGACAAGTGATAATATATTTAATAAAACAGAAGAGCCTGGAAACAGTTGGGCCTGAAAGTTTGTAAATAGAGAGCTACTGAGTTCTAAGGAGCATTAACCTTGCTGTAGATCATTCCTTGTTTCCATTCTCCTCCCCAATCTAATCAGAGCTAATATCTTTGCTTACATGATAAAAGACTTGATCTTGTGAGGTTACTTGTCACTTACATTAGCTTTTGGCACTACTGGGGAATGTGTGATCACATTGTTGGCTGGAAGTTTGCTTCCTTTCATTTATGCATTGCATTCTCCTTTCTCTCCTTAGATAGACAGGGACCTCCCTCTCTCTTTC
>CM034703.1:268778151-268800813 GCA_020142125.1 Phrynosoma platyrhinos
GTGGTCTCTTTCAACTCTATGATTCTATGATTCTATGATTCTATTTGGCTCTATATTAACCTGGCAGCTGGATCAGGGCCACCTCATCAGGATTGATCTGAGGATAATCAGGATGAGACAAAGCCACATTACTAAAAAATCTGTTGGTGAGTGGTAGCAGCAGGTTTTTTTTTTAAATTCTATGCTATCTGTTGTGACAATCCTGATTGACAGCAAACATCCCCTTAGAGGCCTCCCTATTCCTAGGGGCATGTGCCCTCCAAACCGGGGGAGAAGATAAAGGTATACAAGAAAGCTGGAGATTTTAAATACATCCACCTCCCTCTAGAAGTAGCAAATGCAGCAATAGCAAAATCTCTCCCCTGGCTCACAGTTTGGAAAGGGGAATGGGAATGAAAGTCCATCAGCTGCTGTTGACTTTTACTCACTGCTCCTCCTTCCATCTTTTCCAATAGTATGCCAGGGTAAATAGCTTAACAAGGTCTAACTGCTTTGCTGATTATTCTTATAGAAGGTGAGGCATTTCTGTCCATTCTAGGCTCTGTCATTCACTGCCAGCAAACAGTTCATTTTTATAATAATAATAATAATAATAATAATTTTTTATTTACAACCCGCCCCTCTGCTCAGCAATCGGGGCGGCTTACAGCAAGTTAAAAAATACAACAATTAAAACATTCCAACTTCCCATGCCCTCCACCCCCACCCCAACCCTCCCACCCCTTAAAACTAAATTAAACTATTACAGAATTAAAATCAGATTAATCATAAAATGTAATACAAACCAATTAGCAAACATGTCATGGAAGCCAGAAAAGTGAGAGCAGCAGATTACCTCCATATGGCCGGGCGGTTATTCCGGGAAGGCCTGCCGGAAGAGATCCGTCTTTACTGCCTTTTTAAAGGCAGGTCATTCCACAGCTTGGGAGCTTATCTTTTACACAGCTTATCTTTTACAAGCCAGTTTTTCTACCTGCAGGATTGTCATGGGTTCTCATCAGGCCAGGCTGAAAAATCTCTCCCACCCCTTTGTTAAGCAGTTATTGCTGGAATTGGATCTGAAAATGAAGGAGAGATAATTTTCTCACTGAAGTTCTATGGCACTCTGGATTCTTCTGAAATTCTGATAAGAAACAGATTTCTCAGATGGGATGTTTGCATTGTCAGCTCATGCCTGATGATCAGCCTGTATATATGTGTAAATAAATGTGGTGGTTTAGTGGTTAAGATGCCAATTCTGATGATTCTAAGGTTGGAAGGTTAGCAGTTGGAGGCCCAGGTGTCACGTGATGGAGTGAACTCCCATCTCTATCCCAGCTTCTGCCAACCTAGCAGTTCGAAAGCATGCAAATGCAAATAGGTAAATAGGTACCACTTTGGTGGGGAGGTAACAGCATTCCACGCAGTCATGAACTACAGAATGGTATGAACTGAACATATAATTTTAAAGAGTTGTGATTTTATAGGTCAAGCATTAAAGCAAAGCAAAGCAAAAAGCAGCTTCATTTATATACCGCTTCATACTGTGCTATGGAGTGTCTAAGTGGTTTACAACTGTAAGCTCATTGCCCCCGAACAGTTGAGTACTCATTTTAGCGACCTCGGAAGGATGCAGGCCTGAGTCAAGCCTGAGCCCTGGCTAGTACTGAACTTGCAACCTTGTGGTTTATGAGTGAGTGGCTGCAGTACAGGCATTTAGCCACAACTATTTATGTTGCAAATTAATTATCTGATTGATTTAGCATCAGTTTGTATTTTACTTATACACTGTGCTTGCTTTCAGTTGCACCTTATAGGTAAAAATCTGTTGCTGGCTGAGCCTTCAGCAACAATAACAACTTTTCCACCATGAAGATAATTTAGCAGTTTTTCTTAAAACCCGCTCTCCCACATTGTGTTTTTCTTTCATGTAGATTAGGCTTATACTCATGTACTACTTTTAAAACCTGTCATTTTTATGTAAATTGCTAATAAAAAGAATGAACTGATCATTAGGAGGGAAAGCATATATTCAAATGGTTTCTCTTCCTAATATGAATAATAAGTGTTAATAAGAAAAGCAAATGCCTGATGCCACAGGGTTTTTTTTGGGGGGGGGGAGGGCTGGCCAGGCTGTGAGAGACTGTGGAGTTTATCACACCTGTTTCATAAGGCTCCATAACTGTGTTAGACTAGGAAATGCAAACATACCAGATTGGGAACTATCATTATTGCACAGCTCATCCAAATCACAAAGGTGCAGCTTCTGCCCCAATCCCTGCCTTCCACATGCCAGCCTCCATAGCCCCAACTCTCTATCCCGTCCCCTTCCCAGCATGCCTTTTGGTCTGTATTTTAATTATCAGTGCAATTGTGCAATTATGGTAATCTATTCAGTTAAAAAAAAAATCAGAAAAAAACAATAGCCTGTGTGGAAATAGCAAGGAGGAAGGGAAGAGGAGCCTAATCACACCCTCTTACACTGTGTGACTGTGTGAATACTGGAAGTGCTTGGAGAGGAACTTATCACATGTGTAGCAACAGTGGGAAAACAGCACAATTGGGAGGCATTGGCGGGTTTTGCCCATTAATGAAAGGAGTGCTCCAGCAATGGATAGACTAAAGACCAACTACTGGACAGACACAGCATAATGTGATAATGATGTGGCCAAAGTACAAAAGTCTCAATTTAATGATCCTGGCTTCCAGGGAGAGCTCAGGCTTAATCTGTTCTAGAATCCATTTTATAATGCAACAAAAGCCTGACTTTGAAATACTGTAATTCTTTACACCCTATGTGCTGGTACACAGAAGCACTGAGGACCTAACACTTTACCAAACACAGAGCATTCCACCCAATCTGCAATCCCATTAACCAAAGGGAGAAATTAGGCTAAATCTTAGACCATATCTAAGGATATTTATGGAGTCTCTATTGCCCTATATATAGAAATCATTGTTCCTACCTTGTGAGAGGCTTCTGCAGATCAGAAAAGTTGTATATGACAATAGGACAAGTAAAATTATGAAAACTGAATTGTTGGTCAACCTCTAAAACTCAGGACATATCTCCATGGGCCAATAAGACCAGTTTCCCTGTCTTCACTGTGGCCAGTTTACATCATGCAAAACCAAAGACCTAATTTGAGTGTACACTGTCTTTATGAGGGAAAGCCAGTTTTGCGCTGAATCTGGCCCTTCCATGCCTGATTGGATTTATAAAACTTGCCTTTTGCTCCAAATTTTGCAGGAAAATCTGGACCACTCCAGAGCAATGCCAGGTGGCTGTTCACATGTGTCCCACTGTGCTGCTCGCCACAACTGCTGCTGGCATGAGCCGCTCTCTCTGATGCTTTATTAATGAGCTCAGAGGGAACCATGCACACCAGCAGCCCTGGGAGACATTTGTGTAGACTGTTGTGTTGCATTGCTCTGGATTGCCAAGGTAACAGGAGGAATCTGGGGAATCTCTGAACCAGAATACTGCATGAGAATCCTGAAGTATTCTGGCCAGTATAGACAAGCAGAGTGCCTCTTTATGCAGTAAAGGTAGGAGTCAGTGTGTGTGAGAGAGAGAGACAGAGGCAGAGAGAGAAACACACACACAGAGAGAAAATAGAAATGCATGAAATGCTCTCTCAAGCACCATAATAACAATTATGTTGCTTTTCAAAGAGATATCCAGGTTAGCGTGTTTCTGCATAAAAGAGGGTGAGGGAGAAGAAATCCAGCAGCACCTTTGAGACTTAACTGATTTATTGTAGCACGAGATTTCATGGACAGCAATCAACTTCTTCAGAGCATCCTGTCTTTTCTATTTTTTAAAATAATTATGGATATTAGTCCCTGAAACAATAGGTGTCAGTGGTGCTGGAAGAATGCACAGAACCAAAATATATGCAATTGTCTAGTTCTTTTATTCACGCTCACAGGCATACCATGTAATATATTTTCAATATGTTTCTCTTTCAACATACACATATACAGTCCTGTCTGGAATAAATTCCTCTGAATTAAGTGGTAATTACTTCTGACAAGCAAAGCATCATACCAAAAACCCAAAGGAGGTGCTCCAGCCAAATGCCTTTTCTCAGGAGGCCAGGTTCCAGTCACCTGTTTCTCATCTTACACTTCACAGCTCATCTATGCAACTCGTTTGATTGCCATGTTTGCATTTTAGCCAGGATTTCCCACCTAACATGCAAACAAAATCTGTTCTGCCGCAGCATATTGGTAATTCCTGTTTTTCACTGCTGGTTCTCCAGATCATATTTGTTTTGTTAAACATTCCATTTAAATGCATTTATCACAAATCAAGCTTTGTGCTCAGGCAGTGGGCCAACAACTAAACCAAACCAATTATTTCTACATGCAAGGACCTGACATTATTTCAATCCTGCAACCCTTAAGGAAACAAACATTTATTGCTCCAAGACAACAACAAAAAATATGTGGTAAAGTACTGAGGCTTAAATACTCTAAAGGCAAAATACCCTTGCACATTAGAAACTCTTCTAGAACATGGCCACACAGCCCGAAAAACCCACAAATGCCGGCCATGAAAGTCTATGACTTCACATTGCAAAATACCCTGTCTGATCTCAGAAGATAAACTGGGTGAGCCCTGGTTAGTACTTGTATAAAAGACCACCAACAAAAACCAGGTGTTTTAGATTGTATTTTGGAGGACTGAACTGGCAAAGCCGCCTCTGAGTATTTCTTGCTTAAAAATTTTATGAAATTCATAGACAATTTGAAGGTACATGCACACAGAGTACTGAAGAGATCCATGTCATTTGTGACCAGGAAATTTCCTCTGAAAAACTCACCCTTCCTGGTATTTCCATAATGCAAACATTGGCTTCACATAATAGAGATCCATATTAATGATGCATTTTTTCCTACCAGATCACAAATGCAAATCAGCCCTTCAGATGTAAATGATACTAATTTAGAAATGAAACTAACAATTCAATGGGACTTATTTATCTATTATGGATTAGGCTATTATATGTAATTTATTTAGAATAAAAAACACACATGTGGGGTAAAATAAATAAATAAAAGCAATAGTCTGTGCCTGTAGACCCACAGTATGAAGATTAAAGCCTAAATGCAATTGTTAACCTCAATTAGAGTACATTCATTTAATCTATGAAATTTACATAAATGTTGATGTAACAAGGACACCACTTGGGATTAACAATCAGATTCAATATTTTAGTTTTTATTATAGAAAATAGAAAATGTATGCTCTTCAACTGTCCCAATTTGGGAGGGATAGTCCCACTTAATAATCTGTCACCTCACTTTTTGAGCTGCTTTTAAAATGTTCCAGTTTTTCTCTCCTCCTCCCACTTTTCCCTTTTTCCTCAGCTTACTTCAGTTGCTGCAAAATGAGTTCAAAATGCAAAAATACTTTGCACTTAGTTATCACAGCACAAAGGAGAGGAGAGAGCAGAAACTTACCCTTCCCAGTAGACTGAGAGGTAAACTGCTTCAGTCTCTCCTAGCTTGTGTGTTTTTCCTCATTAATATTTTTTTCATCTTCACTACACTCTGAGGCTGTTTGGTCTTTGTTTTCATCTATGAAATGTAGGAGGATATAAAAGTTTTATATATGGAATGATTGTTTTTTTAAAAAAGGCCCTGATCCTAAACACACACTGTGTTGAAGAATGTTCTTGATTTCACTGTGGCCTGTTCAATCCAACTGTGCTTAGATTTGAAATCACAAGAAATAAGATATACTAGGCTGTGTGACTTATTCAGAAGCTGGGTAATTAAATCATGCAACAGCATCCTTAACCTTTTAAGTAAAGTTTTGCCCTGTAACACAACTTAAATGAGTTTTGCAGCAATTTGGTTTGTTACTGTACTTTATCTCTGAGCCTCCAGCTACCCATTAAGCTCTAGCCCTCCTCTGAGATACTTAGTGACCTTATATTTGTATCTTTCCACTAAATGTCTGGAAAAGCATCTATACTTGGCATCTATAGTTAGAAAGAGAAGTGCCTGGCAGCATTTTAAAGTAGGGGAAAGTTCCTTACCATTAAAACAAGCTTTAATTTAATTTAATGCTTTACTTCAATAAGTAAAAATAAAACAGGTAAACACACAGTGATTAGTGTCTAATAAACATTCAGAGACATTGTGAGTTTAATGTTTAGATTATATATAGTTGCACAAGCACCTAAGCACAAATTTATCTGGACATGATATTTTCCCGTGAAAAGACATGTAGGACTTCTGCTCCCCATACAGCTTTACCTGCTTAAAAAAAACAACAAAAAAACATGGTTAATTATTTTGAGGTCCTTTCACTTTTTTTAAATATATCCCTTGATTTAATCTCAGTTTGTTGGTTGCTTGATTTGTGTTCATAGACATGGCACTATGTCATGCAAGCATATTAATTATAAATGAACACAAATACCCTTTAGGCTTTTCACTCTGCTTCTGTGTGATCTAGTGTCTCAATAAGCACTCTGAAAACACTCTGAAAGTACCACAAAAACAGCATTGAAGGGCCATATGTGACCTATGGGTTATGCTTTCCCCACTCTGATATAAACAAAGAAATACCACTAAAACTAATTTTTGGAGAAAGGCAGGATAGAAATCTAATAAACAAACATCTATAAATAAAATGACAGATACTTAATAAGAATGAGGCTGGATCTGGTGCTTTTCTGATGTTACACTTCAAACAATATATTCTTGCTGGGTACAAATGCATTATGTTCAGTGTTCACATAACAGCAGAGGCAGCAGGTAACTCCCAAGTCAGTGAAGGCAGTAAGTCCATCCTGTATTTAGAAGAGTTGGTCAGGGTGCTGAGTATATTTTGGGGACAGGGCTCAACACCTTGGAAAGTAGTAGAGTTTGTAGCAAACCCTATAGTGGATTTCCCATCCCACTGCCAGGGAAGCCACCATAGTATAACAACATATGGAAGAATTGGGTAGTTCTGATTTATCTATTTGGTACTACTATTGTGGACTTTAATATCATTTATTGTTGTTAATCACCTTAGAGTTGATCTCAGCTCATGGCAACCCTGTGGATGAGACATCTTCAACACTTCCTATCCTCCACTACTCTGCTTAGTTCCTGTAAATTCATATCCATGACCTCCTTAATAGAGTCCACCCATCCAGCATGCTGTCCAAGAAAGCCAGCTAGAGGACTGATAGCTGTCTTCCTCTCATTCTACATCCCTCCATGTTCCTTAATGTTAGTGTCTTTTCCAATGAGTTGTGCCTTCTCATGAGGTGACCAAAGTATGACAGCTTCAGTTTAATCATCTTGGTTTCCAGGGAAAGTTCAGGCTTGATTTGTTGTGGGATCCATTTGTTTGTCTTTTTCACTGTCCGTGGTATCTTCAGCACTCTTCTCGAGCACCACATCTCAAATGAATTGATTTTCTTCCTATCCACTTTCTTAATTGTCCAGCTTTTGTATCTATACATTGTAACAGGGAATACAATGGGCTGTACGATTCTACCTCTCATGTTCAGTTGTATATCTTTGCTCTTCAGGGTCTTTTCCAGTTACGTCATAGCTGCCCTCTCCATTCTTAGTCTTCTTATGATTTCTTGAATGCAGTCCCCATTCTGATCAATGTCTATGATTAATATCATAGGGTGCTGAAATTTGAAAGAGAGACAAATGACAGATCTTACAAGATCCAGTGTTAGCTGATCCCTGTTGATATGCTGGACTCAGAGGTAATTCTGTTGCTTGAATTGTTTCAGCTACTCTTCCTGGAAATGGAAGAAGATGCCTTTCCAGAAAATGATATGCACTAGAATATGAAAATATGACTCTGCTGTGCATCACTGTTGACTTAGGCTAGTACCATCTGCTCTGCATAACAGCGTTTTCCTAGTCCTGCCAAAAGGAAAGCTGAGCCTTTCGTTTTGGACAATGGATGGCAGGGGAACAGAGTGAGTGATGGGTTCAGTTAAAAACAATTGAGATTTGGTGAATCTCTTTAGCAGAGTTTAAAATAGCACTGAAATCAGGATCCACTACCACACATGTGTATCTAGCTTAGTAAAATAATCAAACACATTCTTCCTTTGAAAGACATAAGAAGTAGTTTACTCACAATCTTGTGCATAATTCATATACACAGATTCAGCTTCTTGAGGTAGATATAAAGAAGTAGACTATCTACATGCTAGGTCAAAGTAGGTCTGATCTACTCAGAAGAGGAGCACAATCTGCATCCTAAAGCCAGCATGGTGTGCAGAGAGCAGAGTTTCTCAGAGACAAAAGGTGTATTTATGTGCTCCAGGAAGAGACATGTGTGTCTAAAGCATATAAACAGAAAATTACGGTACCACAAGCACACATTTCTAAACTTCTAAAGAGGCAACATAAACTCTGTCCTAGAATCTCAGCATGCAAAACATTATCTCCAATGTCCAGTAGACATGACTGATCCAACAAGCCACTCATTACTGCTGCTAGCCTCCTAACCTCTGCCCAAAAGAAATCCAGGTAGACTTGCCAAGGAATGCTACTGCCACTATGCAGGCAAGCTGCATTGCTGCAGCAAAGCATCCAAACTTAGTTGATATACTGTCCTGAAGAGGCCATCTTGAGTAGCCACAGCAGGGCAACCTCTTGCTCTGCAGGCAGAGGATAGTTCCAAATGGGGCATCATAGCCGTGTCGGGGAACACCTATAGTGTTTTTCATTTTATTGTTAAATCTTGACAGGTTATTGTTGAACTTTAAGCAGTATGTGCTGCCATAGCAAAATACTGATGCTGCTCTCACAGACCATGTCACCTGCTTACTTTACATCTCTTAGGACCTTATCACACACGGGCCACAAAGCAATAAGAAAGCGAAATAAGAATAAATCCAGGAATAAACCGAAAGGAACCCCACAATATGTAAATGGCTATCAGACGCAACTAGCATCGCGCAATTAAGGAAAGGGCAATGAAGCGCTCCCGGGAACCGTATTTGCTGTTCACACACAATTGAGAAAATCCCGGACATAACCAAGTAATGATGTCCTGCACATGCTCAGTACAGCCGCGGCTGTCACTTGCCGCGGCTGTCAAACACAACCCTTCCCAAGCCGGCACAGCGCAGGCGGGAGAGGGGAAATGCTCCACAATACGTATTGCCTGTTCATATTCATATCGAACTTACGGCAAAAGCGAAATGATTCACGTTGCGCACTTGTGCTTCCTCAAGAAACCGAAATACCAAAGATCACGGTTCTTGCCGCATTCTGTCGGGGTTCTGTTGGGGTTCTGTGCGGTTCTGTGTGACGTCGTGTGAACACACGGAAAAATAATACGTATTAGGTCGGGATTTCGTTTGGATTCTGTCTGCTTTGGACCCCATGTGATAAGGTCCTTACGCTCAGAAGAAGGAAGGATGCTCTGGTGGCAGGATCAGAGGAAAAAGAGAAGGACAGCATGTAAGCCATGGCTAGAACAGCAGATGCCACAAGGTGTTTGCTAACCTGCCTACCTGGTAAGACATCTTAGGCTGGACCTGCTGATATATTTTTAATGTTGCCAGGATTGAACCTCAGCCCTTCTGTATACATAGCCTCTAGGCCTGAGTTACATGTGACAGCCTGAGCCACTAAGTGTAATGAGCTCAACTAGGTTATCTGTTCTTTAGATGCCTCAGCCTACTCCCAAAAGCACCAGGATGGTCTATTTTACACATGAGCCAGGTCAGTTGGCAGGGAAGATTGCCCAGCAAAGCTACTGCTGCAACTGCCTGCCTTGCTTTTGTTTTTCTTTATAAGTAGAGCATGATCCACTAAGAGCAGCTGCAGATTATTTCAAAAGAGTGGAAGAAGAGGAAAGTATGACAGCCTGTCTCTAGAAAGAGATTCAAATTCTCATATGAAACAAAAATTTAAACCTGCCTGTGCTTACTCAAGGCACACTCTTTCTCTTTGCCTCTCTCTTATGCATTCTATTTGATAATACTTGAGCTTGCATCTACTGTCTCTGTAACAACAATGGCAAGATTTGAGTTTATGATAGGAAATCTGAATGACATATAGTTAGTATCCATTTAACCAATTTAAAACAATTTTAAATTTTAAATAGTAAACGGAGAGCCAGTGTGGTGCAGTGCTTTGACTACACTGTAGTCATTGGACTACAACTCTGGAGTCTAGAGTTCGATTCCCTGCTTGGTCATAGAAATCTACTGTGTGACCTTGTGTGAATCACACACTCTCAACCACAGAAAACCCTGTGATGGGGTCACCATAAGTTAGAAGCAACTTGAATGCACACCGTAACAAAAATGGAGTAAAAGCTTATAAAACAATTTAATAAGGGAAAAGAGTTTGAAACCATATATATCATGTGCATATCTGGATGAAATCAGTAGGTCCCAAAGGCTTTTAATAACTCTTTCAGCATGGCACCAGGATGAAACCATAGTTGGCACACTTTGGGCCTCCAGCAGGAGGAGACTGCACAGCTGAAGCACCAGTTACCACAGTATTCTTCTATGGCATTGAACAAATAATTGAAAATGCCTATCTGGCAATTGTTTTAACTGAAACACAGAGATATATCTGAGTGCTCAGAATATGTTAGCAAACCTCCAAGAAGTGCTGTGTGCATGACTCTTATGTTTGAGGTTTAAGGTTTTATATTTAAGGTTAGACTTATCGCTTAAGACTCTAAAGATTTTGCACTCTCAATTGGTTAAGAGTACTGTTGTGCCCTTGAGATCTAACACGGGTGATTGGCTGCTATAACACTTATTTGCTTTTGGATAAAATGGCAAGTGTTAACCTTGCTACATTATTCTCTCATTTTTATTCACATTTATTTAGACAGCAGTTTATCTTAATGAATATCTATAATTATCAAGTCCTGCCATTGCAGTATGCCAGTGTGTAGTTTCTGATAGTGACTGAAGTTAAAATCCCACTCTTTGCTTAGGCCTAAATATGTATGCCTGAGTCACAAACTACAAAAGTCTGAAGTTAGGCCACCAGGCAGGTGGCACCCAGAAGTTAGCTATGCAAGTCAAAGAGGTCATTGTTCCACCTGCAAATTTCTGTTGCTAAGAAAAGGCAGAGTTAGATTCTAATATGTTTATTCAGCTGCATTCCTTTTATCCAGCAAACACAGGGAACCTGTGAGGGCACTTTGGGTAAAGAAAAAGGGCACTGGTGTTGAAGAGGAAATATAAAATTTCACGACCAAGAATCAGGTGGTAGACTGTGCATGTTTAAGGCAAGAACATGGCTCCATGTCAGACTGCCATAACACAATGGTATAGTACTTGCTTTGCATGCAAAAGGTTACACATTCACCTTCTCTCGTATCTAAGTAGGTCTGAGAAAAAAAATTCTGTCTGAAATCCTGGAGAACCACCATCTGTTCATACATAACAATAAACGAATAATTCTAACTTATTCACAGTCCAAGCCAGAAACATATTCATGCTACAGCTCCATAGTTGTTACATTGCTTCAATTGCAAACAAACCAGCCATGAATAGCATAGTAGGACATCCATAGAGAGGACTGTAATTTAATCAGGCAAAAGAAGTCAGGAGGCCAGAGAATAGGACCTGGAACAATGGATGCAAGCTCCAGGAAAAGAGATTCCACCTCAACATTAGGAGGAACTTCCTGACAGTGAGAGCTGTTCAACAATGGAACACACATTCCCTCGGAGAGTGGTGGAGTCCCCTTCTTTGGAGGTCTTTAAACAGAGGCTGGATGGCCATCTGTTGGGGGTGCTTTGATTGCGGGTTCCTGCATGGCAGAAAGGGGTTGGACTAGATGGCTCTTGTGCTCTCTTCCAACTCTTATGATTCTATGATAGGACCATAAACCAGATTTAATCCAGGACTTGTTACTAAATACGTATTACTACCTTTCCACGGTGGTGGGATTGGTTACCCTGTAAGGCTAGAGGCTATGTGGATGGCAGCAGTGCTGCTGGTAGGGTCTCCCATGTCAGACAGGCTTTTGCTGGGGAGCCAGACAAAACATGCCTATGATGGATAGAATTCCCAACAGCCAATCCTGGTTCAGTCTGGCTGTAAGGGGAGTGGCTGCTGGGGGAGTAGTGGCTATGAAGGGGAGGAATCAGTCAGAGAGAGTCAGTACTGTGAGATGTGAAGAAGGTTAGTGACAAGGGAGAGTGTGTGTCAGTTTAAAAATCAGTTCAGAGCAGTTCAGATCTGCTCTGTTCTGAGAAGTGTCAGCTGGAATTCAGGACAGTGTACCTTAGCAGAATTCATAGTTCTGTTGAAGGGGAATAAGATTAATAGAATAAAAGGAAAAAATTAAGAGAAGCAAGAAACAGTTTAGGCTTGAAAGAGTTTAGTGAGGGAATTGAATAAGAAATAACTTGTAACTATTAAAGTACTGTAACTACTGTAATCATATGATCTGTGATACAACCTGGGAAAAGATAGAATCTTAACACATGCTTGTAAATAAATCTAAAGTTCACTTCTTTCAAAAAGGAGTACTTGCTGAATGAATTTATAAGAATAACAACAGAGATAATATGCTACCAAAGAGAAAACACACATAAAAGAAGGATACTGGGGACCCCAACCCTGATTCATTCAAAAGGAAGTGTAATAATGGTATAAAAGGGGCAAGTGTCAAGACCAAGGAGTCAAGGGATGTTTCTAAGGAGTTTATCACACGGGGGAAGTCCCGTGCAAAAGCGGGGGTTTAAAGTAGAAACAAACTGCAAAAGCGGATGTGTTTTCAGACAACGTAACTGTTAAAAGGAGGTTAAACTGGGGTTAATCCGAATGGAAAACCCTCATTGACTGCTTCTTTTTACTTTTGGGTTTTTCTGAAAGTAAAAAGAAGCAGTTTCCATTCGGATTAACCCCATTTTAACATCGCTTTCACTTTTCACACTGGGGAATCCTGTTAATAAATTGCTTCCGCTTTTGCGGTTTTTTTCTACTTAAAACAGGGTTTCTGCATGGGACTCCCCGTGTGATAAACTCCTAAGTTAAAAGGATAGCCTTGGAGCATTGGCAGGAGGATTGCCTTGGTCACAGTGCCAAACAGCTACTGGGCAGCCGCAGTAGTGGAGAGTGACATTGGCTGAGGATCTTTCAGAGATGACAGTAATGGCATCATAGCTAACACTTGTTAATACAGTAAACTCCTTTTGAATTTCTTTTACCATAATTTGAAATCCAGTAAACTCCTTTTGAATTTCTTTTACCATGAAAGCCCTATGCTAAGACAATCAAAATTAAGCAAGAAATATTACTAGAAGATGACACTCCCAGGTCAAATGGAACTCAATGAGTTCCTGGGGAACAGCAGAGGACACCTACAAGTAGCACTATGGCCAATGATGCAACTGGTTGATATGTCAATATGTTTAGAGGTCAAAGGAAGATCTGAAGCTGCACAACACATAAGAACATGGAATGTGAGAAGCATGGATCAGGGGAAGCTAGACACAGTAAAACAAGAAATGGAACATATAAACATTGCAATATAAAAGTTGCAATATAAAAGGGTGACTGAGCTAAAGTGGAAATGAATGGGATATTTTCCATCAGATAATTACATATTATTTTAATCAGGAAATCAAAATCTAAGAAGAAATAGGGTGGCATTAATAGTAAGGAGATATATAGAAAAAGCAGTCAAAGGATATAATGAAAAGTCTGTCTGAATAATATCAGTAAGACTTCAGGCAAAATCCATCAATAGATCCTTAATCCAAGTTTATTCTGCAACTGCAAAGACAGAAGCAAAAGAAGAAACTGAAAGATTCTGTGCTACAGCCCAGGAGGAAATTGATCACACATCAAAACAGGACTTGTCATTAATCACAGATGACTGGAATGTAAAAGTAGGAAACCGTACAGGAAAATTTGACCTAGGATCAAGTAATGGAGCAGGAGTTCAAATCACTGAATTTTGTAAGGCCAACAATTTGTTCATCAGAAACATATTCTTCAAGCAACCAATGAAGTGACTATATAAATGGACATCACCTGATGCCCAATAGAGAAAACAAATGGACTGCATAAATAAAGGCAGAAGATGGAGAAGCTCCATTGTCTCTGCAAAAAGAAGACAAAGAGCAGATTGTGGTATATACCATGAAGTGTTAATATTACTAATTATAGTAAAGCTAAATATGAAGATTAAATTAATCACCATGACGACAAACAACCTGAGTAATTGTTGGAGTAATTGTGCATGAAATAAAAGAAAAAATATTTTGAGTGACAGGTGATATGACATATATTCCATCGGACAACCACAGACTGCTGAGTCAGGAGCATATGGCATATGGCATGAGACAAAGTTACAGCAAGGTTGCATCATGCTGTATCACTTTGAATAATGACTCTGAGCAAACACCCATATAAGTGGACCAAGAAACTGGTCATATGTGGGTAGTTGTGGGTTAGTTGGGTTTGTTTGGAGAGTTGTTTGGAGCAGACATCAGAGTAGTTGATTGGAAGTTGATGGAGAGGAGTGTGTATATATATTGTACTATATTGTACACACTGCAACTGAAGATAAAGCCTCCAGAACTTTGGATGAATCAACTACGCCTGTGAGTTGTCTTCATGTGTGTGTGAAAAGTGGTCAGTGCATTGCCAGTACCAATAGTTGGGTGTTTTTGTTTTTGAACTCTGCTACATTATTGTTTGGTTGCAACTGGGTGACTTATCCCCAGTCTACACGGGTAGTTGGCTTTCCCATCACCAACAAGGTGAAGGGATGTAGAAGGAGAGAAAGATTGCATGTTATATAGATAGATTCAAGTAGGGAGGTCATGGGTATGAAACTACAGGATCTAAGCAGAGCAGTGGAGGACAGGGAGTCTTGGAGATGTCTCATCTACAGCACCACCATGTCTCAGGATGACTTCAAGGCAGTTAACAACAAAAGTGATTTCATTAGGAAGCCAACAGTTAACATCCTTTCTGTTCATAAAATGCTGCAGATTTGGGAAAACATACTTGGTCAGACTGCAGAGTAAGCTGGGAGATTCCAGGACTGTAGTCCAAAACTAATTTACCCAAACTCTACTGCAGAAAGGGATGGGCACTTTGACAGTAAATTAGGTCACATCTGCACAGGCCAGAATACTCCAGGATCAGCTGGAATATTCTGCCCCCAAAGCTGCCCCAAATTACCCCATTATCTGAGCACTTTGGTGCAACAGTGGGCAGTTGCCTACACATCTGTACCACTGTGCTGCTTGGCACCATCACTACTGGCTCAAGGTGCATCCTCTGATGGCAAAAACAATTCAACCAGAGTCAATCACATGGCTGGATGTTTTTTTTCTGTCCTCAGAGAGAGCAACTTGTACTGATGGTGAGTGACACATGGGGAAGCATCTGTGAACAGCCACAGGCAAGTTTTTAAAATTTATTTTAAAGATAGTATGATGTGTATTTAGTGCTGAACTGACTTTACATTGTCAGGACAGTTCACACCAGAATCAAGATTGGGCCCCACATCATCTGAACTGACCACTGTGAGGACGAGGGGAAGACACATTATTTGGCCGATGCAGACATGGCCCTTGTCAAAGACTCTAGTAGATGGGAGTAACTTTGCATCACTCAGAAATGGTCAATTTGTAATCTTCCTCCAATATCCCCAAAGTCTGGAAAGTACCCAAGATCTTCCAAGGGGGAAAAATGGGGAACACCTTGGATTATTTTTCCAAGTGCTGTTTGATTTGCTGTCACTTGAGAGGTAAAGTAGGAACACTCCATTTTGATGACATGACAAAGGCCTTGGCAGGGTGGAGGATTGTGAGGGCTCATGGGAATCAGTAAGAGAAAGCCAGGAATTTGTCTCTGGTTTGGAAGTTGACTTGTAAAAGTCACTTCTCCTCTGACGCTAGGTATGGAGTATTTTACTGGCAACCCTCACACAAGAGGTCCTGCACAAGAGACAGATCTTCATTCCAAGGTTTTGCAATGCTTCTTGTTTGCATTGGAATGTTGGTCTTTGATATTCCCTCATGCTTCCCCATCCAAATAACAACCAAGCCCACCTCTGCCTAGCTTCTGAAATAAGAAAAGACCTGGTATATTCAAGATGAGAACTGTAAAATACATCAGGCCTATCACATCAGTCCTAAATAATCTGAAAGAAAATAACCAGTTTAACCATGTAATGGGGGGTAAGATCATTTAGAGGGTTGCTTATTGCCGAAACATGGTAGTCACCATATAATTTAAAGTGTAGTTCTTGGGTCCCAACCAGAGCATAGTGAAACTGGGACTACTGCAACACTGTAGAATTAATGCAGTATAGCACCATTTTAACTATCATGGCTCCGTCCTGAGATTTGTAGTTTGCTGTGGCACCAGAGCTCTCTTAACAGAGAAGACAAAATATCTCACAAAACCACAAATCTCAGGATTCTATAGTATTGAGCCATGGCAGTTAAAGGAGAGTCAAGCTGCATTAATTCTGCCATGTAGATGCAGCCTGAGAGAGCTGTTGGATTATAGAAAGTAAATATGCATATGTTTACTGTGGACTAGAGCCTTCACATTGATACTGAAATGTGTTAATATAAATTTATGAAGACATTTGTTAACATTTATTCCAGCAGCTGTAATAGTGCTGCAGATGGCATATGTTTGAACTTGCATAGTTATAATCTAGAATATCATTCATACTATCAAATAGCTGCCTTAGGAAATGTTTTGTAGGAAGCAGCACTCTTACTAAAGTGATCTTTCCTTCCTCGTGCTCCCTTGGCACTCCTGATTCTGCTAATCAGCAAAAAGGATTGGCAAAGGAAAGCTGAGAAAAGGCAATGATCCACAGAAATGTAACAAAAAAGGAACATAGTTATTAGAATCAATGGGAAAGGAACATCTGCAGAGGACATTAGGTCCACAGCTGTGGTGTGACTGGGTGAATAGCAGCAATTTCTTCAGCATGCTAGAAATTAACTTCATGGACAGCTTCAAAGTCTGACAGGCTGGGAATCCTAAAAAAGACATTCAAGGTGATGCCCCAGTTACCAAAATAACCCTCAAGAGCAATTTGGTGGGAAATCTGTAGTTTTCCAAATGTTGGACTGCAACTCTCATTAATTCTCATCAATGGCCGTGATGGCCACAGCTGATGGGAGATGGATCCAATAATATCTGGAGAGCTACAAGTTCCCTACTCCTGCTAGGGACCATGTCATGAAAAAGATAAAACTTTAGATTTTATTTTGAATACTGAACACAATGTTGAAAAACTGGTTGAACCTTCACTCAGGGTTTGAAAGGGTGGTACTGGTGATGATCATTTCACCTTGTTTTCCAGAACAACAAATAATGGATATAATTTAGAAAACCCTGAAAATCAATCCATTTTCATATGTAATATTGTATAGCAGTATATACGTTTTCATGGACTTGGAGTCCATGTCTCTTGCCCATTTGTGGGCAGCAAACAGAGGGGGACAAAATGGGGCGCCTGTCTGCAGGCACATACCACCATTCAAGCCACTGGGGCTTGAATATTGGCAATTTTCCATTTTCGCAGAAGGGGTGTCTGGAACAGATCCCCCATGAAAATGTAGTTCAATAGTTCATTGAGTTCAATAGTTTAAGTGTTGGACTAGGACTCTGGGAAGTGTTCAAATCCTGTTCATCCATGGAAACCAAGTGTTCAACCAAGGTCCACTGTGTGACCTTGGGCAAGTCCAATTCTCTCAGCCTCAGAAGAAGGCAAACCTCCTCTAACGAAATCTGGACAAGAAAACAGTATGGCCATCAAATGGAGTTGAATTGAAAGCACATAACAGCTATATTGTCCTTCAATAAAATGTAAAATGTATTTACTCCTTAGTAATAATTGCTTAGTAGAAAAGGTTGCAGATCAGCAGAACAGATTAATATTGTTCTGTTTCACAAATTAAGCCTTTCTTAAGATAATGATTTCCGAGATTTAACCCAGGGTGCATCTACACTTTAGAAATAATGCAGCTTCACACAACTAATGTAGTGCTATCCTATGGAATACTGGGTTTTGTCATTTTACAATGTCTTTAGCCTCCTTTGCCACAGAGGGCTGGTGCCTCACAAAACTACAAATCACAGGATTGTGTAGGATGGAGCCTTGGCAATTAAAGCAGTGTCAGACTGCATTAGTTCTACAGTGTCAATGGATGCTCAGATATAAGAGCATTTTAGTCAGCCTCTTGCTTCTAGAAAAAATATAGAGTCCTAGGTTCCTGGTGCACAAGTTGCACCCTCTCACTGTCAGACAACTCTGAGGGACAGGTAGCCAGTGGGAGAAGCAAGCTGAAAACATCATCCTCTGAATCCTCCTTTCACTTTGAAACTGTAGCTTTTAAAACCTAATCAGCCAATTACAGAAAACAAAGACTTAGCTATGATAAAAATATAAAGTTACCGGCAGCTTAAATGTGTAGTGATGTGGTAAACAGCTTGACATCAAAAAGTGGGACAAAAAATGATGATCTGTTCCATAATAACTGAGATAGTGTGTATGCAGAACTTTCAGAGAAATAATGTGCTCTCTTCATGACAGTCACCAAAAAGGGAGCCTTTAGCATTTTTATTTGTTCATGGTTTAAATTAAATAAACTTCAGACATTTTTTGCATGTTTCTCTGAGTCATAAAGTTACATAAGCTTGGTAAGAATAAAAGGTTTTCAATCCCCAGTTGAATGTAGAATGCATAAAGCAGAACAGATATGATAGGATATGTGTAATAGAAATAAAATCCTCAAACTCTTTTCAGCTGTCCTTGTGAAGCAGGAAAATAGGTGAAAGATAGTCATTATTTTTAATTCTATTATAATGGTCCATTCTAGTCATTTGTATTCTTGTCTAGGTGAAAGCTCTTGATGGTGTAATACTGTACCACAAATATGCTGGATGATACTGGGTTTGGATATTGCAGAAATCCAGCTTTGCTGGCACATTTAGAGAGACATTGAATTTCACTAGGTATCAAAACTTCTCATTCCAAAAGCCTAAACTTAAAAAAAAATGTTCTTTGTTGTAGCAGTATCTAAACTGGAAACAGTATAATCCCTTTTGACTAATGAAAAAATAGCTCTCACCCTTTTTATTGCCACTGTCACCATAATTCACTTCTGGGTGTGGTGCATTTATTATATTGCTCTTTTATTTGCTGTGTTTTGATTGAAATATACATGTTTGGCATTCTCCTCAAAATAGCTTTTTATTTTAGTAAGTCCACAATTCCTCAAAGGGCATAGTTGCGTTGGAGCTACATGCATTCTGAAATGTGTCACAGTACATTTGAGGAAGGCCTAAGGGGGTTATTCAATGCACAAGCATCAGCTGTGACAACAAATGCCTCCCAGGGCTTCATAATAATGCCAGGCCATACTTGTTTATTTTACCAGCATAATCAGAAGAGGGGCCTTGGGCTCCAAGGGAACTTGTATCTCTTAACACTTTCCCCAGCTGCAACATCAGTTTCACTATGAAAGGCCTCATTTGATAAAGGTGAAGAAAAGAGAGAGGTTGTGTATTATTCAGGCAGGCAACTCCCAAGGAATCTTGTGAGAATATACATTCTGTCCAGAAACAGGGCCTTTGCAGACTGCTAGAAATAGTGCAAATTGAGTCCACTTTAACTGCCCTGGCTCAGTGCTAGGGAATCATGGGAATTGTAGTTTTTTTCTGAGACTTTGAGCCTTCTCTGTCAGAGAGCTCTGGTGCCACAATAAATTACAGTTCCCATGATTCCCTAGCACTGAGTCAGGGCAGTTAAAGTGGACTCAATTTGCACTATTTCTGGCAGTCTGCAAAGGCCCAGAGAATGCACACTGGCTGCATCTACACTGCAGAAATAATCCAGTTTGACACCATTTTAACTGCCATGACTCACTCCTATGGAATTTTGGGGTTTGTAGTTTTGTGAGACATTTAGCTTTCTCTGTCAGAGAGTTCTGTTGCCACACCAAACTATAACTCCCAGAATTCCATAGCACTGAGCCATGGCAGTTAAAGTGGTAACCTGGATTATTTCTGCAGTGCAGATACAGCCACTATATATACTCTGCTATAACTTGACCTCATGTTTAAGTTGAGGGCAGGTTTTGGGACCAAAATTATGGGTTTTGATATGAGCCATTGATAAATCGAGGGTAAAACCTGGGAGCATGTAACCACAGCCCAATGTATGAAAACTCTGGCAGCAGGCAGCTTCCAGCTTTATGCATCAACGTCTAACATTCTATTTATCGGTCATAACTTGCAACACTACTGGGCAGCAGTAGTGGTGGGGGGGTTGACCTTAGTGGAAGATCTCTCAGAGCCAATGACATTGACACCATAGCTAACATTTGTTAGTAAGGCACAAAAGAAGGCATAGTGAACCCTTTTGAATTACTTTTATGTGATGAGACAATCCAAAATGAAACAAGAAATAGTGCTAGAAGATAACACTCGCAGCTCAAAAGTTACTCAACAAGCTACTTGAATACAACATAGAACAATTACAAGCAGCTTTATGGCTAAAAATGCAACTGAACACAAGTCGAAAGGATGTTTAGCTGTTGATGTGCTGAGAAGGGAAATGAAAGTCCAAAGCTGCACAACATGTATTATAGGAACATGGAATGTGAGAATCATGAATCAGAGGAAGCTAAATATAGTAAAACAAGAAATGAAACATGTAACCATTGTAATATTTGGTGAGCTAAAATGGACAGGAAATGGAAATGAAAATCTGAGAAGAAATGCAGTGCAGCAAAGTCAGTCAAATGATGTAATGCAAAGTCTAACCCAGGGGTCGGCAACCTATGGCCTGCGGACCGGCCCCGGCCCCGTGAGGCCTTTGGACCGGCCCCAACCCAGTCCTGCCGCTGCCACCACCCGCGAGTCATGGCCGCCATTTTGTTTTCCAAAATGGCAGCCGGGACTCGTTCGCACATGCGCCAGAGTACTGCACATGCGCAAATGAGTTTCGGCCACCATTTTGGAAAACAAAATGGTGGCTGCTACTCACTCACGCATGTGCAGTACGCCGGAAGTACTGCATATGCACAAGTGAGCGTGCGCATGCTCAGTACTTCCGGTGTACTGCACATGCACGAGAGAGCATGCACACGCGGTGCCATTTCCCCCCCCCTTGGCCCGTGGAAGAGCTCCGAACCAGCGGACCAACCCGAGGTAGGTAAAAGTTGCCTACCCCTGGTCTAACCAAATAATATCAATTAGACTTCAGGGAAAACAAATACCCATAACCATAATCCAAGATTATGCTCCAACTACAAAGACTTTTTCTTCATTTTCAGGGGTTCTCCACTTACCTCTCCACCACATAGCCTACATCATTCAGCAAAATGCCTCAACCCTCTGTACAGCATGAAGAGAATGGGGAGGGAACAGGGAAATCAGCTAGAGCCACCCACACCAGTTATATCTGCCAAAATCATGCACATTTGAAATTATTTTATACAGCCTGAAAAAATGAGAGGAAAGCAAAAGAACTCTGAGATGAAGTGTACGTGGGGAGGAAAGAGGTTGATTTGTGTGTTTCTATGTGCATGTTTCTATTTTTTAAAAATTATATTTGCTTATTTATCACTAACTCATTATGTAGCTATGTAAACATGCAGTTGTAATTTACTTCTCTCATAAGCAGATAGTGTGTCATCTTCTCATGAAAGGGAAAAACCAAGGATAAAATAATCCAAACTTCAGTTAAGTTTGAGAAGATCCCAAAAATAACTGGAAAAAAAAAGACAAGAATTAAACAAACCAATATCAATAAAGCAATCATGAAACTAAAACCAGGGAAAGCACCAGGGCCAGATGGACTCACGGCTCAGTTCTACAAAACAGTTCTGGTTCTACCACTATACAGTGGTACCTCTACTTACGAAATTAATCTGTTCCGACAGCCATTTCGTAAGTAGAAAATTTCGTAAGTAGAAGTAAATTTAACGTTGAAAAGGCCTAATCCGTTTGCAGTGAGGCCGGGGTTAAAGGGATGCCACGTGTCCCTTTAGTCCCGGCCTTGCCACTCTGTGGGCCTGGTCACCACTTCGGTGACCAGGCCCATAGAGCGGAGAGGCCGGGGTTAAAGGGACGCGCGGCGTCCCTTTAGTCCCGGCCTTGCTGCTCTGTGAGCCTGGTCACTGCTTTGGCGACCAGACTCATAGAGCGGCGAGGCTGGGGTTAAAGGGACGCACGGTGTCCCTTTAGTCCCGGCCTTGCCGCTTTGTGGGCCTGGTCGCAGTTCTGGTTCTACCACTATACAGTGGTACCTCTACTTACGAAATTAATCCGTTCCGACAGCCATTTCGTAAGTAGAAAATTTCATAAGTAGAAGTAAATTTAACGTTGAAAAGGCCTAATCCATTTGCAGCGAGGCTGGGGTTAAAGGGACGCCGCGCGTCCCTTTAGTCCCGGCCTTGCCGCTCTGTGGGCCTGGTCGCTGCTTCGGTGACCAGACTCATAGAGCGGCGAGGCCGAGGTTAAAGGGACGCACGGCGTCCCTTTAGTCCCAGCCTTGCCGCTCTGTGGGCCTGGTCACAGTTCTGGTTCTACCACTATACAGTGGTACCTCTACTTACGAAATTATTCCGTTCCGACAGCCATTTCGTAAGTAGAAAATTTCGCAAGTAGAAGTAAATTTAACGTTGAAAAGGCCTAATCCATTCTGCAGCGAGGCCGGGGT
>CM034703.1:268800913-268824599 GCA_020142125.1 Phrynosoma platyrhinos
CTTTTGTAAGTTGAACACTTTCGTAAGTCGAAGCAAAATTTATCCGGAAGAGCGTTTCGGAAGTCGAATTTTTCCTAAGATGAAGCATTTGTAAGTAGAGGTACGACTGTATAAGATGATTAAAGAAATAGATAAAGGAATAATTCCAAACACATGGAAAAGTGTGGTAATAATGTTAATACGCAAAGATGATTGAGATTCAAAAGAACTAGCCAACTATAGACCTGTCTCTTTATTCAACATAGACTACAAGATTTTTGCATCAATACTATCAGAAATACTATAAAATATATTGAAAATTTGAATAAATGAAGATCAGGTGGGATTCTTAGCCCACAGGCATATAAAGGACAATGTAAGGATAGTATTAGATATAATAGAATTCTACAAGAAACTTAAAGAAAGGAAAATGGGTGTGGCATTCCTTGATGCAGAAAAAGCTTTTGATAACATTAGATGGGGCTTTATGAAGGAAGTATTAGCAGCAAGGAATCTAAGTAAACAATACTTGAATTGGATCAACAGTATTTATCAGAATCAGAATGCATAGATCCTAGTTAATGGAGAAAAAACAAAACTCTGTGATATCAACAAAGGTACATGTCAAGGATGCCCGTTATCCCCTTTGCTCTTTATAATGGTTTTAGAGGTATTGGCAAGAAAGATAAAGATGAACATATTCAGGGTTTAAAGATACAAGGAAACCAATTTAAAATAAGAGTTTTCGCAGATGACATGGTACTTTTCCTGGATAATCCAAATAAGAGTATAAACAACCTATTAAACATAGTAGAAGAATTTGGTGATCTCTCAGGTCTCAGAATAAATAGGTCTAAAAGAAGGCTATTGATGAAAAATCTGACAAAAAAAGATGAACTAGGTAAAAAACAAACAAACCAAATTTCAAAACAGAAAATAAAGTAAAATACCTTGGATTAATAATATCAAAAAGGAATTCAAAATTATATGATAACAATTATAAATGGATTTTGAATGGAATTTAAAAAGATCTTAATAAATGGACTAATTTAAACTTATCATGGATGGGATGAGTTTCAACAATGAATGTGCTGCCAAGAATCTACCTTTTCCAGAACTTGCCAATAATTACCAATGACAAGCTATTTGTTCAATGGAATAAAGAAATATTTAAATTCTAGTGGCAAGAGAAGAAGCAAAGAATTAAAGTAATACAAAATAAAAAGAAAGAAGAGGTGTGGGATTACTTAATATGAAAATATATCATGTGTATGGTATGTCTTGGGTGAAATAATGGATACTGTTAGATAAAGAAAGACTTCTGCAGTTAGAAGGTTTCAGTATAGACCTTGGATGGCATGCCATCCTATGCTATAATAAACTAAGATTGAACAAAGAATTTGGAAATCACTGTGTAAGGCAATCCTTACTGAAGATACGAATGAGATATAAAAAATGATTGTGTCCAAAAATACCACCCTGGACTTCCCCACATGAAGCATTTCATAAAAAAGAAAATCTACATAGAGACAATTGGCTAACCTACCAAGTATTACTAAAACAAAAAGAAGGGAAATACTAAATGAAAACAAAGGAGGAGCTAAACCAAGAAGAAGTAATTTGCCACTGGTTTCTATACTGCCAATTAAAAGGAGGATTCAAAAGAGGTGAGAAACTTGAAGGCATAGAGACAAGCAAAACAGAATTAGATCAATTACTTGGGTCAGAAAACAAACAAACCATCACAATTTTTTATAATTTGTTAATGTTGTATGAGATGGAAGAAGAAACGATCAAGAACAATATGGTAAGATGGCCACAGAATATTGGCCATCCAATACATTTAGAACAGTGGATTAAATCCTGGAGATTAACCAACAAGTTCACCAAAAGTAATGATCTTAAAAAAATTATTATAAGCTCTTCTATAGATGGCATTTAACACCAGTGAAGATAGCCAAAATGTATAACAAATCGAAAAATAATTGTTGGAAATGTACCTTCTACCATATGTGGTGGAAGTGTGATAAGGCCAAAGAATACTGGAGGAAAATACACAAATGAACAACAGAAACATTAAAAATCGATTTCCCTTTAATCCCAGAAATTTATCTATTAAATATGCAAACCAGCTGAGAAAATCAGACAGAGAAAGCATCCTATATGCAGTAACAGCTACTACATTGGTCCATGCTAAGAAGTGGAAAGATCAACAAGCCCTAAATATAGATGTTTGGATCTTGAAACTAATGGAAATAGCACAGATGGACAATCTGATCAATAAGACACTACAAACCTATGAAGATGAGTGGTGGAAAATAGCCAATTTATGGAAAACACAGATGCAACAACAGTAAGAGAAATACTTAAAGTACTTTAAGTACTTTATGCTGTTAGCGTAGTTATGCAGCGTGTGAAGATCCATGTTAATGTGCAGCACCAGGAACACAACCTTCTCAGATGCAGCCAGTAGCATGTCAGCTGGAGATGCATCTCTCCCCTTCCAGACAGAGTAAAGAGACTCCACAGATAGACATCTCTCAGATGAACCTTTAATCTTAGTTCCTCTATGTACAAGGCTATTTACAGCAATAACGACAACCATCCAAAGCCACATCAACTACAACCCATAGCAACCCACATGTGTGTCCAGAGGCTTCTGCATGATGTCACATCCCATGACACAGCATGACTCAGCTGCAATCAAATGCTATGTCGTCATTGCTGCTGCTATTCCCCACATTGTACATTTTACCTGGGACTTCTTCCCAACATATGGGTGTATAGCGGTGTTTATCAAAGAAACATAACAAGAGATTATATACAATTTAATAGCATGTGCTAATATAACTATAAATGTAGATATGTGATATGGTTGAACTTTGTTTTGTTGTTGTACTTACTTTTAAATAAAAAAGAAAGAAAAAAGAAAAACAAACAAACTTCAATTAAATTTAAGCTGTATCTGGAATGATTTTTCTTCCTGCATATTGGTAATCCATAACAATTAGACTACTTATAAAAGCTTCTGATAGATTTATAGTAGCTGTAAAAACAAAAAACAGAACCAATGAGCTAAGAAATGGTTGTGATTATTCTGCAAGGAGACATTCTCTGTACTGAAATGATCAGAATGTTTTGCTTTTCAATTCCCTTTGTCTAAATGATAAAGATGAATTATGAAAGGAAAGATTGCCTATATTCTGCTGAGCAAGACAAGTAATGCATTTATAATATTTCATGAACATTTCTATAAAATTCTTATGGCAGTATAAAACAGTAAAAACACACAAACACTATCCTGCACTATCTAGTGGCTTGAGATGGTATAAAAACACTCATAAAAGAATAGCTGGGGAAGGAGGATTCCTAAACAGCAGGGACCCCTGATATGTTTTTAAGGCAGATGGGGGTTGAACTTTGGGAGTCAGATTGTTATTAAGTTGCTTACTTGCAGGCATTTACAGGGGAGGGGAAAATCATTTCTCCCCTCCTTCATTATTGAAATAGCCTTAAATATGAAGACTCTTTCAGGGACAATATATTCTGGGAAGTCCCCTCCATGTGTTCAGCACAGTTTATTCTCAATAAATGTGCACAATATTTCAGGTAGCCTTTATTATTCCTGGGAGGGCTCAACAACAACTGTCTTCATATTTCTGAGTGCTTGACCATTTAGTACTCTTCAGACAGATAACACAAGCTTGCAATGGTTTCTTCTTCTTCAATATTGTAGCTTTTTCAAATGTATTTTTGGGTGCTTAATTCAAAACACACAAAAATGTCATACCACACATCGTTCTTTCACAAATTTGGTAGTTTTTTTATCAATTCACTTGTTACTCAGCTTTGATTAAGTGTGGACGCTGATGTTCAAGTACAATTTCTTTTAGTGCTTTTGAATGGACTTTTGCATTTCCTATCAATGAATGAAAGATTCTGGAAAGTCTGTGAGAAGACTTTAAACCCTTCCTTACTCTGTGCAGGATCATTCTATGCAGAATCATTTCATTCAAGCACATATTACAACATAGAGACATCAAAGCAAACTGTGAAAGAACTTTATGTGATGGAGCAAATTTTAGGTCATTTGGGGGTTTAGAGTGCCAGATTCCTATACAACCAGCAGACATTTTTTAAAAAGCCTTTATGACAACCAGTTTTTCAGGTCTGTGAAATTCCTGAGGAGAAATTTCTTAAAAATAATGCCAGGGGAAGCAGGGGCATCACTAGGGGTGTATGCAAAGGGCAGGCCACACTGGTGACACTCTAAGGATGTGTCTGTGAGAACACTGCTCCCCAAACACCTGCCTTATGGCAGAAATGGCTTGGCATTTGCTTGCATCTCTTTAAAATTCTGGAGTTGAGCAGAAGAGATGTTGTAAGTGGGAGGAAAAAGGAGAGGCCTCCGTTTTTTAAAATTTAAATTTAAATTTCTATTTTTTAAAAAAGAATCTTTTCAATTTTTCTTTAAAAATAACCACATCTTACCCATTTTTCACTTTAACCACATGAAACTATGTATGCCTAAATACATTTAATCTGTGCATATGATATTGTAATTTAAATATATCATTTTAATTTTGCTGTTTGTTTATGGAGATTATCGCATCAGCTTTAAAACCAGTTTACCTGAGCAGCTTAAAATTAGAAGTGGGCAACATCCTGATAGTGTCAGATGCATTTAGCTGCTGAAATCACTGCCTGGCTGCAGCCCGGCTCCATCGCTGCTCAGAGGGGTGCTCCGGAGGCCTTTTTTTCAAGTTGGAAAACTTCCAGCTTCAAAAAGAGGCACAAGGAGTGCCCCTTGGAGCAGCAATGGAGCCAGGCTGCAGCCAGGCAGCGATTTCAGCAGCTAAATGCATCTGACATTTCAGTGACTAAATGCATGTAATAGTATCAGGATGCCACCAGCTTCTACTTTTAAGCTGGCTCAGGTAAGCCAGTTTTAAAACTGATGCGATAATCTCCTATGTCACGACTACTGCCATTGCATGTACTGATATATGGAAATTACAAATTATGAGTATGATTGGTACAAAAAAACATTACTAAGGATTCTATATGGTGTGGTATAGGAGTATGAGGTCAATGGGGGTGGGTGGGGAGTGTGACACTAATGAATGGCCATGGCACAGAGTGATGCCAACCCTAGTGACGCCACTGAGAGGAGGCTTAGCTATGTGTGTCCAATTTTGCCAGATCACCTGGGTCTCTCTCTCTCTCTCTCTCTCTCTCTCTCTCTCTGTATGTATCTCAGCCTTCTTGCCCCTTTCATCCTAGTCTTAGTGGGTACTGAAACCCCTCTGCTTCCCTGTTCCAGGACTCATGAGAAACAGAAATCCCAGCATTATAAAGCCTCCAATTATCAAAATGCTTTCATCCCAGCTGGCTTGGCACTGACAGTTAAGCTGGCAGTTGGACTGCATCCCGATGCTGAGTAATGTTTAGCCTTGTTCTTATGCCAATATCGTATTGAGGAATGTCAGGGGCACAAACCACAGCAATGTCTGTGCATTAACAAGGAGCTCAGCAAGCCTTCAGAGACTCTCTCACCTTTCCACACAGGACTTTGCTGCTTTCGTTTCTCCATTAGTTTCTGAACAAACTGACATTGAAAGTCAGAGAAAGAGAGAAAGAGAGAGAGAGACTATTTGAAACTCAACGAGGAACAATAAGACCCCAAAGAAGTGACATGTAAATCATTCTGGGCTGAAAGCTCTAACAAATATTAGAACTGCAAAAAAACCAACCAAAAAACCCCCACAAATTTCCACCTCTAACCTTCCATTTTTAAGTTATGAGTGAGCAAATTCAGGGCAGTCTAGGGGATGCATCTGTTTATTTTCACCCAGCCCTGGACCCCGGCAGGCTGCACCTGGCCATTATCACAAAAGTGGAAGTGACTTGGATAATTTGGAAACTTCCAGAAACAGGTGTGTGTCTCTGTGTTTGTGTGTGTGTATGAGGAGAGGGCTAATATAATCTTAAAGCTAGGAGGTATACTCTGAGGGCCAGACAAAAGGCTTTGGTGAGCCACATGTGGAGCTCTGGACTGCACATTTCCCATCCTGTTTAATGTCAGGTCCCTCCCCTGAAAGCTCTTCTGAAGAACAGAAAGAAGCGGACTTACTAGTGGAAGAGTCTCTGTGATGCCAAAAGACTGGCCAAGCCCAGCTTTTGTTCAACAGGTCAATTCAGGATCTGAGGAGGAGGAGGAGGAGGAGGAGGAGAAGCCCCCAGTCCTAAGAAAGGACAGAGGTTCAAGAATCTGGCTGCAGATCTTATCTTCGTATACAATATGAGGTTGCAGTCAAGGTCTCCAGAAGAGCACAGTTGAAGGACACTGTCATTAAATACAGCCAGGGATCTGGGTATGGCTGGACATCATTGCCTATAAAAAGCAAATAAGAACACTAACTCATTGCTGAGAGCTACACCGTTCTTTGCCTCTCAGTGTGTTTCCCTTGTTCCTGACCATGAACAGGTAGACTACAAACAACTGCTGAATTCTTGGCTCCATTCAATGGCATTCTTGATAACACATCTTTCTGATACTGAAGCCTGGCATCCTTCTGACCATAGGCTGTGGACTCTGGACACCCTAACCTTATTAAAGTAGGATATTTAACAGCCTGCCAACCATGTATATTTGCCTCCATTCTTCATCCCTATTTCCCCACCTCTGGACCTGGTGAGCTGCACGATAAGCTTTTACTGCCTTCCTGAAGGCTTGGACTAAAGGAACTACTATAAATCAACTGGAAAGGAGTTTCAAAATTTTGGGGTCATCACTGAGACTATTTCTTGTCTCATCAACCATTTAATGGCAGCTTCTAAAGCATTTCTGAGCATAAGGGTGGGATTTATGAGTTACAACAGTAATAAATCCAGCTCCAAGCCATTTAGGGCCCTTTCTGACCTCCATTACTATCTAAACAGTTGAATTTTGCCATAGTTGAAGTTTCTGAATCTTTTCCAAAAGCAGCCCCACAAAAAAACACACTATAGATAATGAGTGTTTATGTAACCGACACCAAGTTCAGGACCTCCTTGATAGTTACAGTGTGTGTGTATACAAGTCTTAAAACAGAAGGCAGTCCTTATCACCACTGCTACCTGAGTTGCTTCAGAAAGTGATGAGCAAGGAATATTTGCAAGCTGCATAACTGGTTTTTGAGGTAGAACAGGATCCAGGATCTGTTTTATACCTCTTTATTCAGGCTGAATGGCTTCTCAACCCACAAAAACCCATCTCATCTGAATTAGGTTTCAGTTAGTTCTCCCTCCTCCACCCATCCCAACATCATATACAGGCACCTGTCTTTTGGAATTCAATCCCTTCCTGGGGACCTGAATAGACCTGACTGTCATCAGCACTTTAGTGGCAATAGAGCTCAGGTGTAATATCATGTAGATGTTAAAGAACATGTGGGATTTGATGGGAACTTGAGACACCCTCTCAACTAAGGGTCATTGGGTGAACAGAAATTACTAAGCACTGCTATTTGGGTTCAATCACAGTTTTTTCCCCTAACAGGTTGGTCTACCTCTTGTTCTCATTGTGGCCTAGTTACAGTGGCATACCTAGCATAGTTGACACCAGGTGAGGATCATTTAAAAAAAACCAACACCCTCCAAATAAAATTATTTTTGGTAATAATAATGAAATGAAATGAATAATAATAATGACCAGAAAAGAAATGAAAATTCTCTTTTTTAATATAATCATGCCAATAAAAATAAATAAAAATAATAAACAAATAATTCTTTTGGTACAAGGCAGGAAAATAATGGATTAATACAATGAAATCACATTAATATATATTTTGAAAAGGGGTGGGAACCTATCCAATGTATGTTTACAATACAAGCCTTAGTGCATTTTCTGAGTCCAGCTTGGATATCTGGTTTTTCTCTCTCCATATATAGTGTTTATTATAAAAATTCTGCCCATCACTTTAATAATAATAATAATAAGTTTTATTTATAGCCCGCCCCTCTGTGCGGCAATCGGGGCAGGTTACAACATTTAAAACAGAGCAAGTTAAAACGTTCCCTCCTCCCATAATCCACCCTCCCAACCCCTTAAAACAAGATTAAACCAAAAAAAAAATTAAAACAGAAGAACGGAGTTAAAATTATAAACCAACAACGAGGAATCAGTTAAGCTGATGAAATGGAGTCTCAACTCCCTACAAACAGATGTTATCCTGGGAAGGCCTGTCAGAAGAGATCCGTCTTAACTGCCTTTTTAAAAGCAGCAAGAGTCGTAATCAGACAGATATCTGGTTTTTCTTTGCTTGCTTGGGAGATTATTCCAATGGTGATTTCAATCCTTGGTGGCCCCCTGTTTTCTGGGGACCGGAATCCATATTGAATGTTTCAATTCTATTGTTTCCATTGTTTTATTTTCCATATTTGTTGGCAAATTTTATTTAGAATTTAAGTGGACTCTATCTCTTTAAATAGTTCTCCCTTTAATGGCTCCTTTAATCATCCTTTCATCTCTTGTGTATAATTATTCAGTTTTTTGTTTCCATCATCTTTTTATTTCTTCTTGATCATGTAGTGCAGGGGTAGGCAACCTAAGGCCCGGGGGCCAGATGCGGCCCAGCAAGGCCTTTGGACCGGCCCCAAACTGGTCCTGCCGCCGCCGCCCCCCCACCGCCGCCGCCCCCCCCATGATGATATTGATTATTGTTGTTATTACTTGTTTTTGGGGTTTTCTTGGCAAAATCTTCACAGGGGTTTTGCCATGGCTTTTCTGGGGCTGAGAGAGTGTGCATGCATTTTTTAATTTTTTAAATTCTTTTTAAATTTTAATATTTATTTATTTATTTATTTTTGGTGCTTCGGCCCGTCAATTGTCTGAGGGACAGCAACCCGGCCCCTGGCTCAAAAAGGTTGCCTACCCCTGATGTAGTGTGTTCTCCTGCTGGCCATAAAGCATCCTCACTCTTGGTTTAAATTTCAAGTTGATTTCTTAAATCTTGCAGATCTCTTGTTCTGCCATTTTCTGTTTTGCTGCATTGTAGTTCTCTTTGCTCTTGTGCTGAACAGTTACATTTAGGATTCTGATCCTATTTTTGTCACCTTTTACTTCTTGTCATAGAATCATAGAGTTGGAAGGGGCCCTATGGACCATGAGGTCCAGCCCTCTGCTCAGTGCAGGATTTCTAGCTAGAACAGTCCTAGCAAGTAGCTGTTCAAACTCCTTTTGAAGAGAGCCCTAGGCAGATGGTTCTATTGCTTCCCTTCCTTTTTCTTCTGCTGCAACAGACTAGCAGGGCTACTTCTTTGAGGACAGTTTCATTTTCAAAAAGAAATGATAGCTAACATTGCCTCACCCTCACCCCCACCCCCAACCTCCTTTGTGTCTTCTTTAAGGAAATCCCAAGAGAAGAGAGGAAATCAGCTTGACTTGAGTCACATTGCAAGCATCTCCTGGACAACTCATGTTCCTCACAGCCAATGGATCCATTCTTCTCTTTTCTGGTACTTCTATGAGGGAGTGAGCAGTTATGAGAAAGACTGCACCCCTTTTTTATTGCACCCAGGGCAGAGCATACACACCCCATTAGGAAACCACTGCCTTCAACCTACCTTCAATCTGCTTTTAATCTACAGGAAAATTCTCAGGTTTCCTCATCATGGCTTGAGTGTCAAGAAGCCAGCCATTTCCTGAATTCTGTAATTCCTGTCTGCTGGAATTCACACTGAAAGAGTTCACCTCCTTAATTCTGTGATGAAACTTGAGTTTGTTCCATGTCAAACACCTAAGGGCTATTCTGTCTTTTCATGTATCTGTTCAGAAGAAAGCAAGCAGCTAAATAACCAATGTGTCTGTCTAATAAACAAGCAGTTATGACATTGCTACGTTTAGGAGTTATTAATAGGATATACAAATATAAGAAGACAGACTTTTAGTGCAGCCAAATCCAAAACGAAGGTTTTTACTGACCCAATCACTTCCTTTGAAAACCTTAGGACAACCTCATGAATGTGCCCCCTCCATATAGATCTCTTAATATTCTTGAGAATAGTGTCCAACTGATCTAATTTGTGAGAGACAATCCAAATTAATTCTCTGTTGCCCACTTTTCAGCTATTTTTAAATGTCCCTGTTTCTCTCTCCTTCTCCCCTTTTTTCTCCAGCTTCTTTCAATTGCTATAAACTGAGTTCAGCATGCGAAAGTCAGATTAATTCAACAAGAGGTAAGGGGAATATTTTTGCCCTTTCCAGCAGGCTCAGGCAAAAGCAAATTGCTGAAATGTTTCCTTTCAAGTGTTTTCTTCCTCATTTATAACCTTTGCCATCTTGACCATGTTCTGATGTTTCTTGACCACACCTGCCCTGGTTTTCATCTATGAAATGTATGGGTGAGGATCATCCCAGGCCCTGGCATTTCAGGGCCAAAACCTGAAAAGTAGAATGACTCTTGGTGGTGTAGAAGATGGGCTGAGCTTGTTTTCTGCTTCCCCAGAGACTAGAACACAAACCAATATATTCAAATTGCAAAAAAGACTCCATCTAAACATTAGGAAGGACTCTTTACTATGAGAATTGTTGGAGACTGGAATAGACTCTTTCAGAGGGTGGGAGAGTCTCCTTCTGTGTAGATCTTTAAGCAGAGGTTGAATGGCATCTTTCAGGAATGCTGCAATTGTGTTTTTGTGTATGGCAGGGAATTGGACTGGATGGCCGCTGCATCCCCTTCCAACCCTAACATTCTCTGATTCTATGAGGTCTTTAAAAATAAAACATTAAACATCAACCATAGTTGCTCAGAGCATGTCATCGAAATAAAAAAACAAAAACAAAACCTCAGAAGAAGGTAAAATATTTATTGGTTGGAATTAATTTTCCATGTGCTGCAGGAAAACAAACAAATGCTTTCCACTCTATTTTTAATCTCTTTGCAATCACTGCCTTTAAGAGCATGAGGAATTGTAATCCAGTCAAAGAAAGTTGTCCATGTTCTGCAGAAAGAACAGAAAGAAACACTTTACCACTTCTGCTTTTAACATATTTGCATGCACTTATTTTAACACATAGGAATGACAGTCAAACCAAAGATGCATTTATCGCATTTATCCAAACTCATTTTTTTTTTCAGTTTTCTTTTTGCTCCCATTAATCAGTGATCCTCACGAGTCACATCTTTCTTCCTTTTTCTGCATAGTCAAATTGTGGAGTCCTTGTCATGCCCAAGAATGATGAGAATGGAGTCTATAATCAATAGTATAATTATTTTTGCTATAATTTACTGTATTATATTATAATTTTACTATAATTTACTGCTGTAAATTATAATTTTTTATTTGTTTTGTTCCAGAATGAGGTGTAATTCCAGGCCTCCTGAAGAGTATTTTTGGTGCTGAACATGGGCATATGTTACCGCCATAGCATATGCTTCATATTGGTTGTAAATGATGCAGCAGATGGAACACAGCAGAGGAGTGTTCCAGCCCTCCTGCTGACAAGGTCCAGCATTCTCTCACAGCCAATGGCAGAACTGAGCCCCCTATCAAGACCTGCTAACCCCCCTCCCCAGCAGTTCAATGAATGTGTTCCCTGTGTAGCAAATAGGTAACTTTATTGCCAAGAAATACCGAGGTGTTAACGGGAAGACATCTGAAGTCAGAAGTGCCATAATCCTCATAATCCTTAACAATATCCTGCCCATAAACCTTCTGGGCTTTCCCCTAACTCATATGACAACCAAAACAGATCTCCTCGCAACACTCTGTTCTCAATGCTGTACCAGTCTCCTCATCATTATTTGCTTCCCACCACCATCTCTGGGAAAGTACCTCTCACACATATCTGCAAATTCCAATTTCAAAGACTAGGCATCCCTTTGAATTAGCACCTCCTTACTGTAGAAGAGACCTCAAGGGCATCCATTCCAACCTTCTGTCATGCAGGAATACACAATCAAAACACCCAGAGATATGCTCATCCAGCCTATGTTTAAAAACCTCCAAAGAAAGAGACTCTGCCACACTCCAAAGGAGTGTGTTCCACTGTTGAACAGCTCTTACTGTCAGGAAGTTCTTCCTAATGTTGAGGTGGAATCTCTTTTCCTGTAGTTTGCATCTGTTGCCCCATGTCCTATTTTCTGGAGCAGCAGAAAACAAGCTAGCTCCATCTCCTCTCAAATATTTAAACAGGGCTATCATAGCACCACTTACCCTTCTCTTCTCCAAGTTAAACATACCCAGCTCTTTAAGTCACTCCTTATAGGGCATGGTTTCCAGACCTTTGATTTGCTTCCTTTTTACTACTACATCTCCCATCATTCCCCTTACAACTCTAATAACTGTGTGCTCTTTTATTACTGTTACAATATAATTCCCAACCAAACATATTGACGCATGACACACAAAAAATCCCAAACTCTGACATCCTAACACTCCAAAAGAGATTCCCTCACTTATTCATCTCAGGGACCTGGCTTACTTGCATGAAATGAAATAATTAACTTGGGTGTGTTTACATATTTGGGATATACCCATTCACTTTCCACTTGCCTGAAAACTGATTGATGAAGGGATTTTGTAATATAGCCTAGGATCACATGACACCACAGGTTGCCTGTCTCTAAAATAATTGCTGTCAGTCCTAATGCTTGTGCAACATAACTAAACTTCTCTTCTTTTTCCCCCTTTATTACAGCTGAGCTCCACATGCCTTGCATACAGTTTCACTTCAGCTGCTGTGTCATGAATTTCCAGTTGTCATTATGCAGTTAATCTTATTCCTGCTGGAATAAGATTGGTTTTAAATTGGAAGTAATGACACTTTCATTGGAGAAACACCAAAAGTGAGAGGGTTCAAATTTATTTAATGTGCATGATCTATCATGTTTTACTCATTTTGTTTTCATTTCCTTTGTAATAAAGGTACACCTGTCATCCACAATGAAAATCTGTATATCAAAAGTCTTTTCAGGAAAATCAGTTGAATGAAATGGATAGTTACAACACTGCAATACCACCACCAGGAAATTGTGTACAATTGCAACAATTTATTGGGAACAATTTAGAAGCAAATCCTAATCAATAAAGGGCCTCGGCAGACGACTAATTGGGTCGTCTTCCGGGCCCGGAAGAGGAGGGGCAGCTGCACGTTCGGCGCCCCTTCCTCTTCCTGAGGTCGCCCCGGAAGCTGCCGGCCCTCCGCACGTCCGGCGCCTCCGGGGCAACCTCCCTCCGCAGTGACCGGACGCGCTGCGGAGGATAAGACAGCGAAAGTGCGCCCGCCGCTTTTAGGGCGCACTTTCGCTGTCTTGAGGAAGGAGCGCTGATTTAGCGCTCCTTCCAGGGACGCCACCGGTGCGCCGAGATGCGGAGGCTGCAGCCCCGCGGCGTGCCGGCGCAGGGCGTCCTGGACACCCTCGTCTGCTTCCCCCCAAAGACACCCGCAGATTTCAAAACCCACTGTGTGTTTAGCATACCAGCATCCAAAACCAATCTATCCTCCTACTGCACCCCAGAAGGTCAAACTACACAGAACCTATTTTATTTGCAAAAATGTAACACAGATTGGTCATAGTGTTTGAAGGTCCCCCCTCCCATCTGGCAGCAGAATAGCTCTGTTGGGTGACTTTGTGCAAAAGCAATGAGGGCAAAACAATGGAAACAGATTGTTTAATATTTAATGTTATAGCCAGTTTTGCAAACTCATAATTATTCAGGCACTTTTCTAATAAAATAATACTATGCCAGGATCTTAATATGTAGCACAATTAAGCCAATACAGTTATTTTGCATTACAGTAAAAATCATTAAAGCACAGCATACTTAACATTGAGTTCTGATTATCCCTTCAAGTTACTTTAAACATTCCCTTCAGATATAAACTTGGAAGCAAACTCAATGCATACTAAAATTATGCTCCTTGTAAATGCACTTTTCTTCACTTAACATATAAATATGGTATATAGATACCGTTCAGTTAATTCATTTTACATATGAAAAGGTGAAAAACATACCAGAGCTAGCACATTAACCATATTTGAACTAAATATGTTCAATTTGAATTATAAACTAAAACTAAAAATAGAGCAGAAATTAACGCTATGAAAGAAATTATCCAATAAAACCTTAAAAATAGCTATTCCAAAGTATCCATTTAACACTGAGCCTGAGCTATGTAAAATTTCAGCTGATCCAAAAAAATCTTTAGCTTCTGCTAAGGATGTAAGAAATTAGTTTATTCCTTTAAAAAGGGATCAGTAATAGTGCCAAGCCTGCATGCCTTGCAGATGTTTGAAATCAGAGAGATGGGATTTCCAAAATTATATGAAGATTTAAAAAAAACCCTATATAAACACAGCTATGCATTATAAAACTGTCCTATTAGTTGTATAATGCAAAAGCAAATACTCACAGGCTGCCTGTTCATTTCAGCTCCCATCCAGGCAGCTGGGACTTTTTAATTCAGTCAAGTTTAGCTTTTGTTTGAGGGAGAGAAGATGGGAAATTCTTCATTTTATCTTAATCTTAATCTTCATATTTTTTTTAAAAAAACGTGCAATCTTTTTAAAAACAATTTCTTTAAAAGTGTCTAGGATGGGGCCAGCAGCCCTTGAAGACATTGCTTTTCTTTTGATTTTGGTCTTTCTTTATTTTCTTAAAAGTATATTATTTCAAATCATATAATCTCAGAACATCAGAGTTTGAAAAGATCCAAAAGATCATTATGTCCAATCCCTGCCAATGCAAACAACTAGAGTTGAAGGATGCTTGACATATGGCCATCCAACTTCTGTTATGGAAACCACCAGCAGAGCCCAACATCTGCTCCACACAGAAGATGGTTCTTCCATTACATGTATGAGTGCATTCTCCTTAGATCATTTACACAGTGATAAGAAGACAGGTAACAGTTTAGGTTTATTGCTGCGGGTTCCTTGCACAAACTTATTCTTTGTGATAAGTTTATATGCCTTTTTGCTCTTGTCCTGTTTCAAAGATAGAATTTGAAGTCTGCAACTTTTTGTTTTTTTAAAAAAAGCATGGAAAACACTTTGGGAACTGCTGTCTTACAATGTTATATGCCTGATAAAATATATAAGCCCATATTGTTCCACTAGACATCTTATTATAAATGCATGTGTTTTTCTTCTGGATTTGATTTCTAGTTGCTATGGCTAAGCAGCTTTAAGCAGCATATCTATAAACTGTCATTATCTGTGGTACATATACAATGTCAACAAGTTCTAATAAGCAGTCTCAAAAATGTTTATTTTTTCATTGTTTTTCTTTACTTTTCCAAAGAATAAATGCAGAAAAATCAGGTACTTTACTTGACAATGGATGCTTTGAAATTTAACTGCTTGAGTGAACTTTTCCACCTGAATGCTTGAAGTGATACATAAAGTAGCTATAATCAGTGTTAAAATGCTGGTAAAATAAAACAGAGAGGTAGAGTAATAAAACCAGAGTGGGCAGAATAAATATATAGCATCTAAGCTAGAAAGCTTTGGCAGAGGGAAACTGATTTAGTATTAAAACATACAAAGGGATCCTGCTTAAAAGTCTTTTACAGAATATGCAGAATATTCTCTAGCTATCATGCGAATGCTGAAAACAAGCTCCTCTGAGGTGCAAGAGATTGAACTGTTCAAGAAGAAGCTGTTCTTATGTAGGTCATGACTAACAGAGACTCTGGGGCTTAGCCATGCAGACCTGACAATTTCTGTGGTGGATATCTAACTTGTGTACTGCAAGCTCAGCATGCTTGCCGTGAGCCCCAAGGCTGGAGACAATGTGAAGCCTCTGCATTGGCCAGGACTTTTGTTAATAATACATCCTGGGAGGGTTAGCTCCAGTCTTTGTCTTGGCAACTGAACAGTCAATGGAGCAGGCAGAAAAATCTTCACACGCTCCTCTGTCATTCCCAGCTCCAGCCACTATTTTGAGTAGGAAGACATCCTTGGGATTTAGGATTGTGCCTGATGTTAATGTTGGGGACCCTTTGCTGGTCTTGTATTTTGGTAAACATTCAAAACGAGGTGCACACAGAAGAGAGCATCACCGATTAACTACTTATGATTGTGATCCTGCTCACTTCACTGATATGAGCCCTGCCAACAGTGTCTTCCTTTGTGTCCTCATGGCCCAGAAACCTATGTGTGGAACAGGGCAAGACCAGGTGAAAGAGGAGTTAATGGGCAATCTTCAGCCCAGAGCATTTTCACTCTCTGGCACAAATACATCTCAAGGCAGCTAGAAACACCAGTCCAAAAGTCCCTAGCAGAAATGACACAAATAGCTGACAACACCACCTTTCTCTTACAAATCCTGCTAGGTCCTTACTTGGAGAAAGAGCTTGTGAAATGACATTTAAGCAGACTTAATATAATGGCATCATTGAACAGTAGCAATATTGTACTCAGTGGCATTACTCCCTTTGGTGTCACTCGGTACAGATGACTGGAAAGGGCTGCAGGGAGACAGTGCTGCAGCTTCTGGATGTCCTGTTTGTCGTCTGGTGAGCTTGCTCTACCAGGACACACGCCAGACTCTGAACAGAAGACAACCCATCCCCCAGCAGAGGCAATGCTGTGGCCCTTTAGGATCTGCTGGCTGGCTGTTTGGTGAGCAAGAAAGGGAGACAATGCACTTTCTTGCTTACCCAGCAACTGCATTAGTCCCACTGGTGTACCAACTCACTGGGTGTATGTCCCACTCTGGGGTATCAATCAGTGCAGTCCAAACCCTCCACACACCTTAGGGACACCCCTGATTGTGCTTTAGGTAGGTGAACAATAGTAAGATGGTGCTCTGGTCATCTACTTAAGTTCTACATTAGCTGACTTATTCAGTGTACTGAGAGACCTGATTGAAGGTGTTTTAACATGCATTAAACTAGCTATGGGGTAAGGATTTGCCTTGATGGCTGGCTTCTGGGTGTTAAAAGTATCCTGCTATGTGTCTAAAAATCCCAACACATACAATTTTTCTGTTATGTGTTATTTGAAGGAGGTAGCAGATGTTACAATCAACATAATTTGGAGCCGAGGCACTGCTTTTTCCAGCCATGCTCTTATTTACAGGGTTTAAATTACCTGAGACTAAGAAAAAACATGAATCATCTGTTAAGGTCACATATTGTGAATTTATCATGTCCATAATGTAAGAAAAGGAAGCAAATATCCAGTGTAATACAGATTTCAATTCACTTCATTTCCTGTACATTAAAAGGTGGCACTTTAAAGCTCATTATAACATATGAATGATGCACGACATGTTTAATATGAAAGCAGATGATTCTTCTTGGAGATATTTCTGATGGATATTGTTTGCTGATAGCTGGGTTCAGTGTGACACTTTCTATTGCCATTCTTTAGATGTACTTAGGGAAGGTAGAGTCTGATTCAGTACCATCCAATTATGAGGTACCAAAATTAGGGGTAATTTTGGCTGGCATTCAGCGGTGCTGGTGGGTAATCTGTTGTGAGCTGCCTTAAGTCTTGTACTGGGAAAAGATGGGATATTATTATTATTATTATGGTATTATTATTATTAAAAATAATGCCAAGAGAAATGGTTAACATTCTCTCAGCATCCCAAATTTATAGTTTCACAGTTGTTTCAAGATAAAAATATTAATTTATCTTCTTTTTTTACCGTTAGAATTAAATTCCAACTATACAGGAGCTTAATATACATTAGAAAAGCCCTAGTCCCACTGAATTGGATAAACAAACATTTGCATAATATTTGAGGAGACATTGCTTCACTGAAAACTACTTAACCCTATCACTGCTGCCCTCACTAAGACAGCACTTCCAGTACTTTGTTTTATGTGGATATTTGCTAGATACTGGCTAGAATCTTCTGGACACTTTCTAGCAGTCCTAAAAATATTTTAATTGAGATTAGGAACAATAGGTGTGCAGAACAGCTACCAGAAAGAGGCTGCATAAATGATTTCATTTGGTAGCAGATTTCACAGGGCATAATTCTTCATTACAACCTCTAGCTCCATATAGTGATGCAGTCAGATTTGACTTCTTCTGCATTACATGACTGCTATGCCCACTTGAAAAACAATGTGTAGTTCCCAGAGGGTAGTCATCAGTTTAGTCAGGAGCAACATGCATTCCAGATCCCACAGGAGGCCTTCCTGGTTGTGTTTTGTGTGAACTGGCCTCCAAATTACACTGAAAAAAATCTGTTGTTTAGGATCAGATCTCAGTTACTTTTCAGAATAGCATAGCCATTATCTGGTGAGTTTTTGTTTCCATGCATAAGGTTTTTTTCTGTTTTGTTTTCATACATGAAGTTTTCTTTTCATGTTTGTGGATAAACTGCCAATTTTGAAGTCTTTCCTCTAATGTGGTACTTTTGAGGGGCAGTTTTCTATACTTTGGAGGAATCCTTACTAGTCTCTTTTATATTTTGGTGTACTTCATGTGAAAAGGTTTATTGTATTGAAAAATTATGTGAGACTTTCATTTAGTGCAGCAGTATGCCAGGTGCATCTCAGTGTGCTACAATTGGGGTTTCCCATTATATTCTCATTTACAGTGTGAAATATGTTACTGGCATTTGATAGACTCAGTGTAATGAATCTTTACCTACATACAGATGAATTCAATACGTCTTAAGTTAGTTGTGGCTAATGAAGTCCCACTAATTTCGGCAGAACACAGGGAGCACTAAAATTCTCTCAACTAAGATTATTAAACCTGCAATCATATATTCATTAACATGGGAAGAACCCCCATTGAATTCAACAGGACCTAATTCAGAGTAGATCTATATAGGATTATATTTTAAATATTACATTCATCAGGCATGGCTTGGATCATAGAATCATAGAGCTGAAAGAGACCACAAAGGACATCCTGTCCCTGTCATGAAGGAATACACAGGATCCAGAATGCACATGATTGGAATTCCAATCATGGGATAAATCAACTTCTATCAGAAGAAGAAAGAAGGAAAATTTTGTTAATTCCTTCTTCCTTTTCTGCCTTCTGAAAAGTTACTCTGATGTTGTATGGGGAGTGAAACAAGGGGCCACTGTGGGAAATGACAACAAGTGAAAATGGTTGGAAATTGAACACGAGCATTTGCAATAAGTAATCTCAAGCACTCAGGCAGGAGGGTGCAACAGAGACAAAGATAGAAGCAACCTTCTTCTTTTTAAGGGCCAGGATCCTGTTGTGACTTTGTGCTGGTGTAAATGCTTTTATGCAAGGAGTTGTACTTCTGAGAGTTGCCCAAGTCCTGTTCCACTGGCATAAGCTGTCATGCAAGCAATTGTGCTGTCTAGCTGATTCCATGACTCCAGAGGAGTCAACTGGCTGTTGTACTACAGAAGAATGCAAGGTGATATAGCCCATTGTGTGATCAGATGTGCGGTGGTGTAATCCTATAACTCCACAGTAGATAGGCCAGAATAGTTTTACACAATACAACTGGCAAACAGCATGTCAGTCTAAGGACCTTATCCCACGCTGCTCTCAAAAGTGGCAAGAAAGCGATATGAGCATCATTGCAGTACTATAGCGCTAGTATAAATATGGCGCTAGCGCTATAATAGCGCTATGGATAAGCTAGCGCTATTGCAATGCCCGCTGAAACCGACATTCAAAAGAACCCGAATGATGCTGCATTCCGAGCGGTTTCTTGTTGGATTCTGAGCGACGTCGTGTAATCACCCGGAAAACTATAGTGCTATAGCGCCTGATTCTTAGCGGATTCTGAGCGACGTCGTGTGATCACCCGGAAAACTATAGCGCTATAGCGCCTGATTCTTAGCCGATTCTGAGCAACGTCGTGTGATCACCCGGGAATGTATAGCGCTATAGCGCCTGATTCTTAGTGGATTCTTGCTGCTTTTGGCCCCGTGGGATAAGGTCCTAAGTAATTACTTGCTGATATGCACATTCCAGTCCTTAGGCTTCTCTTTTATTATGTTCCTCCTCCAAGAGATTATTGTTCCTGTCTGCTCTTTGGCTTCATAATGGCTGCCAGCACACCTGCATTCATGAAAAGCCAGCTCTAGGGGCATTTGAAAACTAAGGGGGGTTGCAGACTGCCAGAAATAGTGCAAATTGAGTCCACTTTTACGGTTAGGGTTAGTGCTAGGGAATCATGGGAATTGTTTTTTTTCTGAGTCATTGAGCCTTCTCTGTCAGAGAGCTCTAGTGCCACAATAAAATACAGTTCCCATGATTCCCTAGCACTAACCCTAACCCTAAAAGTGGACTCAGTTTGCACTATTTCTGGCAGTCTGCAACCCCCCTCAATTATGATTTTTTTTCTTACAATCTATTTCACATAATCTTCCATAAACAATAAAGTGTACATTTCTTTTTATAATTATTGTTCCCAGAGTATTCAGTTTTTTCAAAAGATGCAAACTCAACACCATAACTTTGCTAGAAAAGAACACCAAACATCTCATCAAAGTTGCTGCACTTTTATCTAACTGGATCTTCTTCTGATTCTAAATTATTTCTGTTCACAGAAGGGACATTCTGGATTCAAATCACTCTAAACGACTAGATTTGGTAAAGGTAGATCTTCTTTTATATAGCAACAGATTGGAAATAGAATATGTTTTATAACATCATTTCTTGCTGCTCTAGAAACAGGCAATTTTGCCATCTTATTTCAGTTGATTTTCAGTGATGTTAGTGCTTTAGCTAGAACATAACTCATATCACAAAAGTCTGTTAGTCTTCCCTTTAAATTTCCCTATTGTTTATTTTGCTGTAAAATTTGTATTAAAAGATAATTAATTGGTTTCCATGGCTAAGTTCAGATTCCTGAGTCAGCTCAAACCACTTTGCCATGGTGGCTCTAGGAGTCATTTCATATCATTGTTTCATGAAGCCTTTTGATCAATGCATCTATCTTTTTTCATCTCTATCTCTTTATATAAGAGTAATAGAATTCTAATCATACCCATCCATAAATATTATTTTCTGAATTTATGGTAGCATGAAAGAAAAGGATTCATATGATGTGCTATTAAAGTTGTCACAGAAGCTAGTGTACCATGAGTAATTATCTATTTTTCTGAATGCAGATACTGTATATTATTGGCCATCTGTTAATTACTCATCATTGTGCTCTTTAAATATTCTTTGTGTGTGTTCCTAACAGTGACAAACCAAGCATCCTTGAAGTTAATCATGTGCAATTCTCTTTAGCTATTCAGTTTCAGCTGGTGATCTCCTTCACAGGTTCATTTCTATGATCAGTGGAATTCAGTCAGCAGTTCCAGTTCTCCCTTCTGTCATCTAAGAGAAGGTTGTTGCTAGAATCAGACTCAATAAAACCTGAAAGCCATGCAAGCTGATAAAAGCATGATTATAGACAGTGCGTGTTTATTACTGCTGCCATGAATATAAAGTTTGTACATTCTATTAAAGCATGCTGCTAATTTTTTAAAACAAATCTATTATTCTGTCTGTTCATTATGCTATCTGTTTGGGAGCCCAGGTACATCAGAGCCTCCCCTCCTCCATGAGACCAGAAGGGCGCTGCCATCCAGAGGGACAAGAAAGCAAGCTTGGGAGCCCAGGTACATCAAAGCCTCCCCACCTCTGAGATCAGAAGGGTGATGGACAAAGAGGGAGTCTTCAACGCTGCAGCCCAGGAACATCAGGGCCCTCCTCAACAAGAAGACCAGAAGGCCACTGATGCCACTGATGGGGAGGAGGAGAGGAGGTTGGGAAAAACAACTAGAGTGTAAAAAGGAAAGGGAAAAGAGAATTGAGGGAGGGAAGAAGGGAATAACAGGCATAAAATACAGGAACAGCTACTGGGCTGGACCAGTAGTGGTGGGTGACACTGAAGTCAACTCTCACAGAGAGAACAGTAGTGTCACCATAGCTGACACTTGTCAGCACTGCACAAAAGGAGGCAAAAGGTGTCCCTCCTTGCAAGACCATTTCACCAAGAAAACCCTTGAGACAGCTCAAAAACCAACAACTAGCATGGGGGAAGCCAGACAGAAAACATGTCCAATAAAACATAGAAGCAACACTACACATATAATTGGAACGTGGAATGTGAGAAGCATGAGCCAGGGAAAACTAGACATAGTAAAGAAGGAAATGGAGCACATGAATATAGCAATACTAGGAGTGAGTGAGTTAAAATGGACAGGAATGGGTTACTATACAGTAATCTATTCAGGAAATGGAAAAAAAAACAAGAAATGGGGTGGCTTTCATATGAAGAAAAGATATAGCTAGAATACTCAAAGAAAACAACTCAAAGTCAGGCCGTATATAAGGCTTCAGGGTAAACCTATAAACATCACAATAATCTGGGTATATGCACCAACCACAGATGCAGATAAAGAGGAAATTGAGAGGTTCTATGATGCAGTCCACCAAGAAATTGACAACACTCGTCCACTCGTCCCGCCGGATGAGATCCGTCTATTAACATCCTTAGACAGCTTTAAAAAGGCTGTCAAGATGGATCTCTTCCGGCAGGCCTTTCCAGACTAGTTATCCCCGCCCCGGACATAAATAGCCGCACAAATGACATTCCTCACGTGACATTCCTCACGTGGCCCCATCAATAGATGGAGAGGATCATCGAGTCAGGCTTATTAGTTGTTTTTTGTATTGGGCTTTTAAACTAAATTGAATTGATGTTTTTAAACTGTTCTGATTTAATATTGTTTTAAGGGGGGTAGTTGGTACACCAGTGGGACTAATGCAGATGAAGATGAACCCCAAATCCTAAGAAGTGGAATCTGCAATAAAGGAAATGGGAAAAAATAAATCACTTGGAACAGATGATATTCCAATTGAACTGCTACAGTGCCTACAGACAGATGCAACTTTGGTGCTAACTGAAATATGGCAACAATATGGAAAACAAAGCAGTGGCCAACAGACTGGAAATGCTCAATATACATACCCATTCACAAGAAAGAGATACAAAGACTGCAGCAACTATAGGACAATAGCACTAATCTCACACGCAAGCAAAATAATGCTAAAAATTTTACAGCATAGACTTCAGCCATACATGGAGAGAGAAATTCCAGAGGTAGAAGCAGGATTCAGAAAAGGAAGGGGCACTAGGGACCACATTGCAAACATATGCTGGCTAATGGAGCTCACCAAAGAATTTTAAAAAAGAATGAGTATGTGTTTCATAGACTACAGCAAAGCATTTGATTGTATAGATCACAAAAAAATATGGAATTCACTCAAAGACATCGGGGTGCCACTACATCTGATAGTCCTGATGAGGAATCTATACCAAGGATAAGAGGCCACTGTCAGAACAGAATTCAGGAAAATAGAGTGGTTCCCAATAGATAAAAGGGTAAGGCAAGGCTGCATCCTATCACCCTACTTGTTTAACTTATATGCTGAAAACATCATAAGAAAAGCAGAATTAGAATCAGAAAAAGGAGGAGTTAAGATAGGAGGAAGCAACATTAAAAACCTAAGATATGCAAACAACACCATAATATTAGCAGATGTTCAGGAACTGGAACAGTTAATAAGAAAGGTAATTTCATCAAAGATGAAAGTGCAAAGGCAGGTCTGATGCTGAACATGAAGAAAACAAAAATAATGACCACAGGAGAAATATACAAATTCAATTTAGACAATGAGGAAACTGAAATAGTTAAAGAATTCCCATATCTAGAATAAAACATTGACCAGAATGGAGACTGCAATCAAGAAATAAGAAGAAG
>CM034703.1:268833524-268843561 GCA_020142125.1 Phrynosoma platyrhinos
ATATGAAGCGGTATATAAATAAGCTGCTTTGCTTTTGCTTTGCTTTAATCCTTTGGTTCTGTGCCTATGCAAAACTAATTATTGCAATATATCTTTGCCTTATGTAATATATATATATATATATATATATATATATATATATATATACACCTTGTTCGTTCAACTTTTCCATTTTCAAAGGTTCTAATATCTGAGAGAAGACATAAATACAGTGTCATCAATGTAAACAGCCTGTTTGGACCTAAACTATTTTTGATATTTTGAGAAATGCTGCTGCTCCACTAATTTTCTTTCCTGCTTAGATAATCTTCAAAACACTTGAAATAACAGTACATCTGTTAACATTGATATGGAAATAATCTAATCTTCCTGTTTAAAATTACATTAGGACAGCTCTGGATCTGTGGGACTAAATGAACCTCACAAATCCCAGCCCTGTCATATCAAGAGCATTGATATGGGTAGAAAGTGAGATTTCTCCACAATCCACAGAAGGGCAAAAGGACTGTTTGGTACAGCCAATTTCTAGCTTTTCATTCAGTGGTTCTTGGCTCTGCTAAGTTAAACTCAGTTTTTAAAGGCTTCTAATAAATATCCCCAGATGTTAAGATGCACTCATGAGTTGTGAAGGATTAATAGATTTATGAAACAATATGATGCAGCCAGAACATATATAAGTAGAATAGATTTCTGTGCATGTATCCCCTGGTGGATAAGAAACTAAATGTACAGTTGCTCCACCAACAACTGCCAGGAAGATAATTTTACTCCCACCAACTGGGGATGTGTAAATCTCAATAATTCTGCCTGATTCTGCATTATCCATTACAGGCATACATGTGTCGACTGAATGCATGCCTCTTTTTCCTCTCTTGGTGTGTACAGGGTGGCGTAAACATATGCTACATCTCAAAGGAAGGAACTAATAAAAACACCTATAGGTATACTCTATGAAATGAGTATCACCATAACTCAACAGGTGGTTTGAAGGCACATACACAAACAAGACATCTAAGTTATATTTCACAATAGCCAGTGTGTACAGTTGATTAGATCCATACTGATAAATGGGAGCACAAACATCCTGTTACATGCTATCTCATTCCCACAACTATATATAAATATATTTTACACCTGAGGCCTTAATACCACTTGGTGCTTCATCTGCAGAAGTGAGTTTAGAGCCATGAAGCACATGCTAAAATAAAAACCAGTTAGGCTTACCACATTTCTTAATTTTTTTCCTATCCTTCCTTCAATTTTATTTGGGATACTGGGTTTCATTTGACATTTCTTATTCACATTTTTACAAAAATGTAAATGTTAACATTCATCACTCCCGAGTAGCTAATAAAAACATTACTCATTTTACAGAATAATATCCTTTCACTTATTTTAGTGCCTTGGAAAACACAAACAAAACCAGTATCAGTAAGTAATTCCATTTTATGGTTCAGCCGCTGTGGTCCTTTTGAATTCTTTGTTTGCTTGCAACTATATTGTGCCTTATCAGAATTTTATTGTACATGACATCCATGATTATTTTGTACTACCCAATGCAATAATTAATTAGAACAACTTGTGTTCACCTAAATTTCTTGTTAAATCATTATTATGAATCCATTAATCCAAAAAACCTAATTACTTCCTTGAATGAGTTTCAGTTCCATGGATTAGTTTGAATTTGGTACATATTCATGGCAGTTTTTCATGATCAGTACATTATCTTTTGCCATGGCTACTTAATACATGAATCTCTGGAGATTAATGGGCTGTACACTGAACTTCCAACAAAATGTTGCACTGTGAAGTACTCTTGTTTAGGGCATCAACCAGTCATGTTCATTTCCACACTCCATTCTATATCTCAATTCCTTTTATTTTGTTTCCTCCTACAAACAGTGAGCATTCTCTACATACCAAGCATGGTTAATCATTAGCAGATTATTCTCATCTATTTACTGAACTCCCCTACAGATCTGTTGTACTTCTGCAAACCTTTGGGGCCTAGTGATATCTTCTTCTTGTATGTGTGCAACGGGATCTTGTAACACCTTTGAGACTAACTGAAAGAAAGTTTATAGCATGAACATTTGTAGACTTGAACCTACTTCCTCAGATGCTGCCAACTTCTTTCTTTTGGTTAGTCTCAAAGGTGCTATAGATCTCTTTGCATATTGATTTCCCAGACTGACATGGCTATGTCTTCTTCATATGTTTGTGTGGATGCCACAATTCTGACTGCATAAAAATCCACATTCATCCCTGAACTTTGGTTTGAAAGAGAATGATTTAAGTGAGCTGAAGTGAGGTATTATAATTCTAACTTATTAAAGTTGATGAATAGATGTATTTACATTGTAGTCTCATTTGTTGCCACTTTTCAGTTGTCTTGATTAAATCTAAAACATACTAGTTAGCTACAATATATATATGATTCAATAGACAAAAGAGAGATGCATGAGTGTGGTATTCCCCTAGCTACAAATTAGGAAGATTTGGGGGCCAAAAATTATGGATTTTGATATGACCCATGGATAAGTCAAGAGTAAAACTTAGGGGCAGGTAATAAAGGATGTAAATGATGAAGCAAAGGAAAATGATGCCAAAGAACTTATAAAATTCCTGCAGGCATAACTGTGCTCACACTAAAGGCTAAATGGGTGAGAGAGTAGAGGAGAGTCTGCTTCCAGGACAGATTACACTCTTGACGTTCACCAGGAATGGTTCTTTTTTAAAATAAGAGTTAAAGTACAGTATTTATATTGACCCATGGATAAACTGACCCAGGGTTTTTGGGTCAATTTTTTGCCTAAATTTTCTAGACTTATACATGAGCATGCTGGGCCCATAACCTTTGTCAGTGTGTGGATGATGGGTGTTGCAGATTCTGCTGGAGGCAGATGTCTAAGCCAAAAAGAAATCATTTAACTCTATGAATTTTTCTTGATTATAAATTTATTGTTTTCCCTCTCTCATCTTTTGTGTTGTTAGGCAGTGGTTTTAACCATGGAGTTAGGTTTGGGCTTTTAGTTTTTGAGTATGTTTATACTGCTTTTACAATGTAACATCTGGATCTGGAAACATGGATCTGTTCTTTCTTCTTAACTTTCAATAACAACAAGTTGGGATCCTATGCTTTTGGATCTGTTAAAGATGTAATCTCTCATGGCTGAACTGGATAAGTTTATCACAATGGATTTTACTTAGTTATCTTATTTTCTTTTATATTCATTAATAAAACTTTACTTTTGGATTTTACAATGTATCTTCTTGACTGAGGAAGACAGGATTGCCTGGAAAAGAGAAGCTGAGCTAGTTGATGGTAAGAGATACAAAGTGGCTGTGGATCACAACAGCCAGCTTGCCCTGCAGATTCTGCTGGGTGTCAAAGATCATCACTACAACACCCATCATCCACACACTGACATATATACAGTATATTGCCCAAATCGGTCTTGTCAATTAAAAAAAAAAAAGGAAAGCGAGGGGAAAAGGAAAACACTATTTAGATTGTTGAATGAATAGTAAATACCTTCTGCTCCAAAAAAAAAAAAATCATCTAGGGAAATGCAATTTTTTGAAAGGATTAAAGTACAACTATTCAGTCTTCAGCTGAATTTTATTTTTTGACAACAGGAAAGCAAACTAAAAGTCTGCCCAGCACACAGAAGAAAACAATGCAACTAGTAGGTTTTTTAAAAGTTTTGCAAAGTGCCTAAGAGTATCTTCAGGCCATATGGAATTGTAAATACCAAGCACTCAGAAGACATGAGGACGTCCCCTCCCCACAGCCACATATCTTGGATTTCACCCTATTAAGCACCACTTCCTAGCATTTTAACTTTGGAATGAGTGAGATCATACTTTCAACTATGCAGCACCATGGACAGCACCCTCGCTACAGAGACTGCCTTATGTGCACTGACAGCCTTAGGAGATCTCTGTCTGTTAGGTAACAGGAGAGGTCAGCAATGAAGTTTCAGTTTCTTCAGCACTTTAGAAAAAGAGTCATGTATTTTGTTAAATGAGGACTAATAAAAATTAATAGAAGATAATAATAGCATAATAGAAAACAATAATACTGTTATTAAATAAATGGAGCACTACAGATAAATGACAAGAAAAGATATTCCAAGACATAACCAAATTTGTCTAGATTCTGGTATGATATTGCAAGGTTTCTGAGTATATGTTCTGCTCCAAAGTTTAATCTTTAGCTTTTCACACCTCATAGTATTACTGTAAAGGTGAAAATTTAGCTGAAATATATCAAGATATTTTTTTTCTGACAAAATCCGAGATTTCCTTTTAACCCACCAAAGGAAAAGAAGGCACTTTTCCATATTTTCTCCCTGAATATTCTCCTGCATTTTTATGCAGGGTATGCCTCCAGTACCCAAGAACAATACTAACCCTGCGATGTTGTGGAGGATACAATATGGTATGAAGGCTTCTGGTGCTACAGTAGCAGCAAAAACAGTAATGAAAATCCTAGGAGAAAAGAAAGAAGCTGTGCTACTGCTACTGGCGAGTTACTTTCTCAGAAAGCTGTCACAGATTTCCCCCCTCCTCTAACCCTGAGAAATTTGCTGAAATGGTCTCTGCAATTTCTCTCCACACAATAGGATTGACAATTTGAGCTCACTTGCATATGGCTTTAGAGTAAATGTGTGTGCATGAGAGGGTGCAAGTATGTTTAAGTCTCATTAAGTAAAAATATTGTCCAAAACATACTGCAGAAATAATCCAGTTTGACATCACTTTAACTGCCCTGGCTCAAAGCTAGGGAATTCTGGGAACTACAGTTCCCAGGATTGCCTAGCACTGAGCCAACATACTGTGAAGCTAGCAATGCTCTCTCTGTAGCAATATCCTAATTGTAGAATTCCTTATCACATGTGGACAGGTTGGCTCCATTCCTTCTGAGTTCCTGGCAGACAGCTAAACTACATTATTTCAAATTGGCCTTTGGGCCATGAAATTAGGAGTGGCTGCTCTGGCTGTAACTGTGTTTTTAAAAATTGTGATACTAGAATTATTTTTAAAGACAAGTTTTACATTTGTTTTGACTATATTTTAGTCACATATTTACTTTTTTATATGTTTTTTATCCATTGTAGCTTGTCTTACATACCCTGGTGGGCTGAGATGCCTAAAAAATAATTAAGCTTCATGACATGACTCTGAGGAAAGGAGTGATACTTGCTGCTCTTTGCAAAATGCCTTGGGCCAATACTGAAACTACCCTTCTGTGAATTTGTTCACCCTGGGATAGTTGTGGAAGGGTTTGCATTTCTTCAACATACCCCCCCCCCAAAAAAAGGCAAGAAAGCAGAGCTGGAGTGTCAAATTCTTAGCAATTGTTGGTAACATGTCATTGATACTACTTTCAAAGGTGGTGGTGACAAGTGACCAAGGTAGGATACCATATATAATCCATGGATTATATATTACCATATATAATCCATGACTAAGGACCTTTGCAGACTGCCAGAAATAGTGCAAATTGAGTCCACTTTTAGGGTTAGGGTTAGTGCTATGGAATCATGGGAATTTTTTTCCTGAGATATTGAGCCTTCTCTGTCAGAGAGCTCTGGTGCCACAATAAAATACAGTTCCCATGAAACCTTAACCCTAACCCTAACCCTTAAAGTGGACTCAATTTGCACTATTTCACCAGTCTGCAAAGGCCCTTAGTTATCTTGCTGGCTTCTGGGATGGATTCATAGAGATGTTTGCCACATGGTGACTGCTTTAATAATTCTCTTGCAATGGTTGTAATCACATACAGAGCTGGTTGTTTATAGGACTGGCTGCTGCTACTCCATCATGATTAAACTAGGCAATTGACTTTGATAGCTGACAAAGGAGAAACATATTGCCACTGTTTAGCATTCACAACAAATTCTACAAAGTCTTTGGGAGCATTTGACCTGGTGATCTTTGCAATAACACTAGCATTTGCTTTTCTTTCTTATGTCTTTATTTATTCATAGGATCTGTAAATTGCCCTTCTTCCTCAAAGACACCAGGGCAATATATGAAATATAAAGAGTAATATAAACATAAAGCATGACAAAATAATAAAATATAGTAGACCTACAAACCTGAAAGGCAGCCAATTATATATAACAACAGGGAAGCCAAGGTGGTGTAGTGGTCTGAGTATTGGACAACAACTCTGAAGACCAGGGTTCAAATGCTTGTTCAGCCATGGAAACTTACAAGGAATCTTGTCAAGAAACCCCTGTGATAAATTCACTTCAGGATTATCACAAGTTGGAAATGACTTGGAAGGTACACAGAAAGAACAAACAACAGAAAGAAGCTTAATGTGTGAGAGCATTTTAAGAAACAAATTGCCCCCAAAGTTAGAGATCAATTATTCTTATGGATATTTTGCCTTTATTCTTATGACAAGCCAGGGTTTTTGTTTGTTTGTTTTTTGCAAAAGAAGATTGAGATAATAGAGGAGGAGAATATTTTGAAATTATAAGTATAAATTGTGCTCTCCAGGTGCCCCTAAAACATCCCCCCACTTTTATATACTTGCTTGTCTCACATTTTTTCTTATGTTGTTTCCAGCAGGAAAGTGTTCCATTATCTTGGCTATGGAGACAGGGCTCTCCCACTCCCTGCCCCTCGCCTGGAACTTGGTTGCAGATTATGTCTTCACACTGCAGCTTTTGATCACATAGCTGTTCCTTTCCCCGGTGCTCAGAGGGTTGCATGACTGATCAGAGTGCTGCATGGTGGATAATGGGATTCTGGAATCCTAAACTAAGACTAGTAATAGAAAGAAGGATTGTGATAGATAAATGTTTACTACATCAAACAGGAGGGGTCTGGATTATATATACTTACCCTATCATGGTGTAGTATCATATGTCAGTTTTCAGCATGCACAGGATATTGCCCTTTATAGTCTTTTCTTGCAGAAAAATTGTGGAAGGAAACTTCTGATGAGGGGATGATAACAAAATTACCCATGTGGTACCTTAATGGGGCTAAATATTTAATGAAGCTTTGTTAGATTTGCTCTAATGGCCCCAAGAGTTAGGCATACATTTGTCTTACACAAGGTATTATCTTGTGCTAGTGATTACCTATGATAAAACCATAACCATAAAAAATATGCCTTCCATATTATGTTGTATGCAGTTACCTAAATTATGTATAAATGCTTTCTTGCTTCATTTTGATGTGGTTTTTTTAAAAAACTAATAAAGCTTGACTTGGGTACTTTGTTTTGTGAGGCTGAAGGCTGAAAGATATGCAATATATGACATGGGTAAAGCATGTAAACAATCCCTTTATATCTAAAGGCAATTAGTAGAAGAATAATTGGGCCTATTTGCATAGGTAGCATTACAATGGGAGGAGACTTAGCACCTGACTCAAAGAAATAGGCAAGTCCCATTAGGTTACCAAAGGGAAAGCCAATGGACCAGGAGAGCAAAAACAATACAAATACAGTACAATACAAATACAGTATCTTCCTGGGTTTGGTTCCAGGACTCTAGTGTGGATGTCAAAATCTGTGGATGCTCCATTGCCATTCTATACAATGGTGTAGTGGAATGGTGTCTCATAGAAAATGGGAAAAATCAAGGTTTGCTTTTGGAATTTTAAAATATATATGTATTCAAGCTGTGGATGGTTGAACCCATGGATGCAGAATTCCTGGACATGGAGGGCTAACTGCAACACTTTTCAAGAAAATCCTATATCCATTTGCTATATGGCCAACATTGCTACCTACCCCTGAAGCTTTTCAAGAAGACACTTTTCTTCTGTACCCTCCAAAGTACATTTTGTTCTAGTGTTCTAGAGAACCCCATGATAGGGTCACCTTGAAGGCACACAACAACAACAACAACATGGTTAAATAAAACAGAAAAGCTGGCCAACTTTGGAAAAAAACCACAGTGAATTAGATATGTGAAAAACAATGGAATTGGTAATCAGATTGGATATATTGCATTAACAGACTAAATTTGGATACAGACTGGTTAGATTTGAGTATAACCTGTAGATATAAAGATACAGTAATAGGTCGGGAATTAATATAATATGAATAGTATAGTAATAAATGATATGGATTATGTTTATCTTTTAATTTAGCAATCTCTTGGTAGGCTCTCGGTGTATCTCCGAAAGCTAGCGTTATTGTATTTAGCCTTATTGGTAAGAATATAATCTTGATGTAAGAGAATCGTAGAAAAAAAATAGTTATTGTGATTAATTAGATAGTTAACACCTCTGCACAGCTTAGGAAGTATGTTTTGTCTAAATTGTAAGTGCACAAGTGGTTGTTATGTATTTGTATGTTTTTAATGTTGTATGTTTTATGTTTTATGATCAACGTTTGTATGTTATATGTGTTATGTCATAATATGTGTGTCCTTTTTCTTTTTAACTTTTTTTCAATAAAATTTAGAACAAAAAAATAAAAAAGAAAGAAAGAAAACAACAGTGATGAGTGTGAGGAGTGAAAGGGGAACAGGGGGGTGGCCCCTGAGGAAAGGGCTTGTCTCACAAAATAGTCCTCCTTTTCCAGGACATGTTCTACACTCCAACCTTCTGCCCAGGAGGAATCCCCAAATGTCCTCCATTTGGATTAGGACTCATAAAACATAGATTTATATATATATATATATATATGAGTGTTTTGAGCTTTTAATTTGGTCACATCCTCCATTTCGAGCAGGAATTTATGTGCGTTTTGACCTTTTATATGTGGTCACGTCCTCCATTCCCCTTCAAAGTCCTCCATTCCGAGCCTGAGGAGCACGAATTCACACGTGTATATATATATATATATATATATATATGTGTGTGTGTGTGTGTGTTTTCGCTTTTAATTCGCTCCCGTCCTCCATTTCCCCTCAGTGCCCTCCATTTCTAACCTGACCAACAAGACCGAATTTACATGCACATGAGCGCTTTTCGCTTTTAATTTGGTCAGGTCCTCCATTTCCCTCGAACGCCCTCCTTTTCGAGCCTGACAGAATAATTCACATAAAATGACACTTGTGTGTTTTCCGCTTTGGAGTTGGCCCTGTCCTCCATTTCCCTTGAACGCCCTCCTTTTCGAGCCTGACTTAATAATTCACATATACATTGACCTTGGGGTGCTTTTGGCTTTGAATTTGGTCCTGTCCTCCTCCTTCCTTCCTTCCTTCCTTCCTTCCATCCACGCCTTCCATTTGGAGAACCCTGAATTTACATCCTTGGGTGTGTTTGGGGCTTCTTCTTCTTCTTCTTCTTCCTCCCTTCCATAGGCGGCCACGTCCTCCCTCTCCCCCCCGGGGTCCTCCATTTTGAGGTGTGCCTCCTTGGCGGCGAGGTCTCCCTGTTCCTGAGCCTCGGAGGGGGTCCCTCCTCCTCCTTCTCTGGCCTTGGGAGGCTCCGGCTCCGGCTCCGCCTGCCTAGAGACGGGAAGGCGGGACGAGAGGCAAGCGCCATCCTCCCTCCCTCCATCCATCCATCCCTCCCTCCTCCATCCTTCCTTCCTTCTCTGTCCGCGGACGGAGGTCTCCAGCCCCTCTCGCAGCCTCCTTTCCTCCCTTTCCTCCCGTCCCTTGGCGGCCAGATGATGAACTTTCTGCGGCGGCGGCTCTCGGACAGCAGCTTCATCGCCAACCTGCCCAATGGCTACATGACCGACCTGCAGCGGCCGGAGCCGCCGCCTCCTCCTCCTCCTCCTCCTCCTCCGCAGCCCCAGCCCCAGCCCTCGCCCTCGCCGGCCTCCCCGGCCTCCTCCTCCTCCTCCTCCTCGGTGCCTCCTCAGCCCCAGCCGTCGGTGGGCAGCAGCTTCTTCAGCTCCCTCTCCAACGCCGTCAAGCAGACGGCCGCCTCGGCGGGGCTGGTGGACGCGGGCTCCGGCGCTTCCTCCTCCTCCTCCTCGGCCGCCGCCTCCTCCTCCTCCTCGGCCAAAAAGTTCAAGCTCCTCCTGGTCATCGACGAGCCCCACACGGACTGGTAAGGACACACGGACACACACATGCACAAGTGTGTCATTTATTTATTTA
>CM034703.1:268843661-268855963 GCA_020142125.1 Phrynosoma platyrhinos
ACATCTATACACATATACAGAAACACACACTGAAAGACGCACAGAGACACAAATATACATATATACACACAAACACACACACACATACACACAGAGAGGCAAAACACACACACACACATACAGTATATAGACACAGAGACTCTGCCACCTCAGGTGTGGCTATTGGCAGGAACCCCTCCTCCCTGCCCCTGCCAGGTTTGGACTGACCAGCCTGTGAGGTGTGTAGCACGGTACGAAAGCGGGAGAGGCGCTGCCCAGGGACCAGGGCGGGCGCCCACCCCCCAGGCTCCTGAGGTCTGTGCGCATATGTGCATATGAGAAAGTGCTGTGCAGCTGCATTCATTGGGCTGCGCCTTGTTGTTGTTGTTGTGTGGCTTCAGTTTGTTTCAGACTTTTGGCGACCCAATCCTGGGGTTTTCTTGGCAATGTTTGTCCAGAGGGGTTTTTCCATTGCCATCCCCTGAGGCTGAGAGTGTGTGACCTGCCCAGGGTTTCCCAGTGCGGTTCCATGGCTGAGCTGGGAATGGACCCTTAGTCCCAGAGCCCTAGTCTAGCACTCAAAGCACGATGCCATGCTGGGTCTCTCGTAGGGCGACCCTATCACAGGGTTTTCTTGGCAGGTTTCTTCAGAGAGGGTTTGCCATTGGCAAAGAGAATAAGTTGCCCAGGGTCACTCAGAAGTTTTCCATGGCTGAGTGGGGATTCAAGCCCTGCTCTCCAGAGCCCTGTTCCAGGACTCTAACCACTACACCATGCTGGCTCTTCTGTTGGGGTACAACAAGTGCCCCTCCAATTGCTTCCTCATGTGTGCCCCCAAGTGAGATGCCATTTGGGAAGAGGTGGGATGCCATCTAGGGTCACCTCCCAATTTAGTTCATGCCCTAAAGAAATTCCACATACACACACACACATACAGAGTATAGGCAAAGGGGTGGGGGAAGGATCAGGTTGTCCCCTGATGCTGTTGCACATGTGCCAGGGAGTACGCGCACTGGGGAGTTACAATTGATTGCAGCTTTCCAGGATGGGTACACCCTACGCTTGGTAAATTTCACGTACATCACCAGTGTGCAGCATTGCTCATGACAATCCATGGGCAGATTGAATGTGATTCTTTGGAAATGAGAGAAGAGCTCCCTAAATGCTGTGCCGGAATAGTGGGGTCAAAGATGAAACCCATTAGGAAGTATAGAAATAGCCACCTGTCAAGGAGTGTGTTGATTGTGTGTTCCTGCATGGCAGGGGTTTGACTGGATGACCTTTGGGCTCTCTTCCAACTCTAGGATTCTGGTCTGACAAATACGTTTACAAAGGGATAAATAACAACATTATGAAATTTGTCTGCAAAACATAGACACTTAAAAATAATAAATACAAGTGTTTTTTTTAAAAAAGAGTAGCAAATAAAGGGTAGCTCTTTCATTAGGTATTATTGGATTCTTTCCCCCCTCTCTTCCCCCCATTGGTGAGTTTATCTTCAGCTGATCTGGAGTCCCGAAAGTAAATACTGATGTAAATGTAAATTAGTTTTATGAGATAGCAAAGTGAGGTGTAGTGGTTTGAGTGTTGGACCACAACTGGAAACCAGGATTCTAATTCCAGCTCAGCCATGAAACCCACTGAGTGGCCTTGGGCAAGTCACATGCTCTCAGCCTCAGGGGAAGGCAATGGCAAACCTCTGAACAAATCTTGCCAAGAAAACCCCATGATAAATTCAGCTTAGGATCACCATAAGTCAGAAATGACTTGAAGGTGCATTATATGTTCAGTAAGGTTGAAGAAAGCCAGTTCTTGCAACACCAAGAAATAGTGTGTTGCCCCTGCATCCAAATAAATTATCACTTACCGTACCTAATTTTGCAGCTAGAGTTTCTTTGCTTGAGGCTCTGAAAAATATTTACACAGGTGAACTCTGAATGATTGGGAAACACCTAATGCTGCAGAGTTACCCCAAGCTAGGAAGGTGTGGACCTGCTCAGCAATCTGGACAGGAGACAAATAGGAGCCCTGTGGAAAATGAGGAGATGTATATTTTGAAAATAAAGAAAATATTTACACCAAATCAGCTATGCTCATAAAATGTGCCCAGGATTGTAATACAAAAGGAATGCCTTTGTGCAAATTTTCAATTGCATGGCTTGGCTGTATGCCTTTCAGCCATGTTTATGTGTCATCCCTGAAATCCTGTGCCTTTTAGACTTGCAAAGACAAAAAGTGCAATACTTGATATTAGCTGTTTAGAAGTAAGACCTACTATGTTCAGCACAGTCTTAGCCAAACATATGCATAATTACATGGGAGCGGGTAAATGCCATTAAACTCAGTGGTTCTCTTTGCAAGACTTGTATAGAATTGCACTATTGTTTTTGCTGCCTCTGACCAGCACTGTTACCTTCCTAGATGTATTTTTATAATATGCATGAAAATTAAACATAAGTTTTTAAAGATGTTGTCCTGCTAAGTACTACACATACAATGCTTCCTATGTTTCATTAACTTTTTATCTGCATATGCTATTGCATATTATTCTTGTAGAAATTTTTAAAAAACCCAACATAGTGAATGACTCAGGATCTACTTAGATTAGTCTGCATTCTCTTGTTCTGTACTTTTATTTGTAAACGATGGTTATGGACAACAAGCCATAGCAGGAAATACTGCTTTTTAATATCTAACTGAAAGTTGTATTGTGAATTTAAAGTAAATTTTATAATTACAAGTTGGAGGTGATAACTGCTTTTATAGCTTGTAAAGCATGAGACAAGTCCAGTACTAGTTTTATTTATGGCTATCAGCTATGATAGTTAGATGACACTTCCACGTTCAGACGCATTATGTTAATGCTAAATGCTGTGTGCAAATAATGTGATATTATTATCAGCTTTTATGTCTTTCTTAATGAATTTCCAAATACAGAAGGTTGGCTGTTATTAAAAACAGAATGCTAGACCTTGCTCTGTTCCAGAAAGTCAAGTTGTATGTAAGGTTCAGTGAGTGCAATTGTCAAATGTTTGCCAAGTCTTTGGATTCTATGCAGCATATAATGTAAACAGTTTTTGCTACTGGGCTAATGATGGCTTTGTACCTTTGAACATTGCCTTTCACTCTTCGCATTTTCCATTTTCAAAAGCTCTTTGAACCTGTATGTTTGTTATAATAGATTCTGTGTTGATGGTTTCTGGTTGGGGCAGTATAACTCATGATCTCTTGGTTTTCCATATCTAGATAATAAACTGGCTTAAGAACGTCCAGCTATAGTATACCCAGTTTTGTATATCTTCCAACTTCCTTTCTAAGCTTGCATGGAAATCAGCTGTTTTTATTTTTAAAGTTTTGGTTTTTCAAAGTCAGAAGTTGGACTCTTCACAATATAATGAGGATTTGCTGGATTTTATAATGGAAAAGTGAACTGAAACTGTATGTTACATGGAATAAATTTGTTTTATTAGGGAACCATACTTATATTGAGTATGAAAATAACATTCATTTCTTTGATCATTTGACTCAGTTTATCAGGTGGGGCATTCTGTGTGTATGTGTATTAATTGTTAGAACCTCATTCTTCACATTTGTGTGTGAAATTATTGGCTGATAATGTTTATGGTATGGAATACTAATATTGACTATTTATATATGAAATACATCAGTTATTAGACAGTTTTGGCCCTGACTCAAAATGCTGATACTAGCCTGTAAAGCAGGGGTCGGCAAGGTTCTCTTACCTGGGGCTGGTCGCTGGTCCCCAGGTCTTCCGCCGGGTCGGTGCGTGTGGGGAAATGGTGGTGCACACGCTCACATGCGCATGCGCACAGCCCCCACCAACCCTTGCCGCCGCCCCATGCGCCACGGCCACCATTTTGTTTGCCAAAATGGTGGCTGTGGCTCATTTGCGCATGTGCAGGACTACTGCGCATGCGCAAATGAATCGCAGCCGCCATTTTGGCAAACAAAATGGTGGCAGCAGCGCACACGGCAGCACGCGCAGTGGGGTTGGTGGGGTCAGCGGGGGCCAGTAGGCGGGGGTCGGCGGGCCGGGTGCGGCCTGCAGGCCATGGGTTGTTGACCCCTTCTGTAAAGCATGAAATGTCTTCGGGCCAGTCTACTAGAACAAGAGCTACCAGTACTTTCATATGTTCCTGGATGATCATTAAGGTCTTTTTTGATTCTTGATGCCCATAATGCTGTAGGATGACTACCAAAAAAAGAGCTTTCTCAGTAGCAGCCTCCTAATGCTGGAATCTCTCCTTTAGCATCATTAGTAAACTTTAGATGCATTTAAGACTTTCTTCTTTGGGCAGATGTTCAATTCTTGGTTTTTATTTTTGCTTTTGTCATTTATTTTCTTGGATTTTGACATTCTAATATTTTGGTGGTTTTGTTTTTATTTTTTAAAAATATTTGTAAACCACCTAAGGGCAAATAAATGCATAAGTGTAGCTATACTTCAGGAGGTGTTTTTGATATTCTTTAAATATTCCAGTATTTAAAAATACAGCTTTAAAATGTTTTCTATTTGTTAGTTGTAGGAAGGCAATGGCAAACCTCCACTGAACAGCCTTGCCAAGAGAATCCCATGACAGGTTCACCTTAGGGGTGCCATAAATCAGAACCTCAATGACTTGAGAGCACACAACAACAACAATTACCTATGATTAGCTAGGTAGAAGAGCTATAGGAAGATTTATGATGCATTAATGTGCAGTGTTCTTGTGATACCACCAGGCATTACACCAAAACAATCCCTCATCCAGTAGGTTGCCAGATATTTGAATCTTTATTTTTTTTTTTATCTGTGTCATGCAGTACTTGCTATTTTGCTTCACTGGCAACACTGTGGCATTTAATCCAGTTGTAGGCATGTACAACTGGCCTGGCTAAAGTGGTATGGTGATGAAGTGACAAGTTCAGTTTTAACTATGGTAGCTCAGGGACAAAAGTAGGAGGAAAGATGTTGCCTAAGGCCAGGATGGGTGGATGACTATATGAATGGTGGAGGGAGTTTGGGAATGTGGTGTGTGCAAGCTGGGAACCAGAAAGGAGATGTGACAAACTGGCCAAGAGAGCCCTCATGCGGCTGGGGGGTTAGCTAGTGATATCATTAATGTCTTTAGTGTGCTAGGAAGCCACTGTCTGTTCAACCCACTGTTGATGGATTGGAATTTGTAGATAAATTCTACTTCAGCTGTTTCTCTTTACAATTTTTCTTCATAGTTTTTGTGTTCAAGGATTGCTGTCCTGAGGTCAGAGATGGAATTGTCCAGGGAGATTGAACATTATTCTAACATATTTGACTTTCTTTTAAAAAAATATTAACATTCTTACTTTGTTATATAAAACACATGTTTTTGATTCATTAAAATACACTAAGGCTTCTTGTTGTGTGGCTTCAAATCATTTCAAACTAACTGCATCCCAAAGGTGAACCTACAATGAGGTTTTCTTGGTAAGATTTATTCAGTGCAGGTTTGCCTGTGCCTTCCACTGTGGAGGAGAGAGTTTGACTTGCCCCAAATCATCCACTGGGTTTCCATGGCTGAGTCAGGATTTGAACCCTGGCCTCCAAAGTCATACTCCAATGCTCAGACCACTGCACCATGGTAGTTGTCTGTTAAGCCTTCTACCATTGTACAAACTAGTCTACTGAACCACAAGATTATTATGCATCTGAATGTTTCCTTGTTGCTGTCAATTTATTCTCTCTCTATGCTGAATTCAGCTGATCCTTAACATAAATAGCAGCTTGTGAGTTCAGCAGGGAAGGCTTGACGCAGCAGGCATTTAGGAACCAAGCTGGCTGAGCACAGCTGTATCTTGGGTATACATAGAACCATCAGTTGTGTGGTGACCTCAATATTTAAACTAAAGCTATCTGTCATTGATGGCATGAAATGCAGATCGAATCAATTGTCTCAATAATCAGAATTGCTAAAGGAAAAGTAACATTTCTTATATTGTGCTTCATTATAAATGTAGGCTCATGATCCAAATTTTTTTTCTGTTTTGTTCTTTTAACGAGAAAATTTGTAACAGGGTTTGAATTTCCTCTTCAATACTATATGAAGGATTCAAACAACAGCAGCAACAACAACCTCACTTTGTGCTGAATTATTGAGAGCAGGGCAAAAAAAAATTAAAAAAGGAACAAACAAACAAACCCCATCCCCAAACAGTGATCAAAGAGAGTATCTGAATGAAAAAGATGTGTATTGTGTTGTTGTTTTTAAATCCAAGCAGTGATGTTTTACATTTTATCACAGGTTTCATTGGTGCCAGATAATAGTTTTGGAATATTTTGAAAACTTCCTAATTTGCTACTAATGGTTTTGTAGATATAGGTTTTAGAACATGAATATTATTCCTGAAAACATTAAGATGGGTTAGATGAAAGTGGATAATTGCTCTAAAAATTTAAGCACCTTACCTTTTCAGAATATTGAATCACTTCATGAACACATTTAATTCCTTAGTGGCATGAATCCTTCTTTTTGGATGGATGTGCGTATATGTAATTTTACAGTGTGTGATGATTGTCAAGTACTCTTATTCTCTGTGGAGTTACTCAAATACAAACAGTTGCTTTACATGATATATATATATATATATACCACAGGCAGAAAACCGTGTACAACTGAGGTGGCATTGAAAGAAATTATTTGCATTCTGTGCATTATTTGCATTATTGTTATTCTTTATGAGAGGTTGCATCCACACCACTTTAACTGCCATGTCTCAATACTATGGAATTCTGGGATTTGTAATTTTGTGAAACATATAGCCTTCTGTATCTGGGAGCTCTAGTGTCCCCAACAAACTACAATTCTCAGAATTCCTGTAGAATGGAGCCATGGCAGTTAAAGTGGTGTCAAACTGAATTATTTGTGGTGTGAGTGCAACCCGAGAGATTGGGTTGAATTTCAGGGTGAAGTTCTAAACTATCAATTTCTATTTATTCCACATGACATCCATCTCAGTGATAATACCACTTTCTTCCCACATCACCCTGGACTTCTGGTATAACAGTTGCACATGCACTACAGTCTCAATGACATGGGATTCCTTGTGCTTTTGCAAGAGGAAAGAATGAGCACACTTGTTCCTGTCCATTCACAATGAATTTTATTTTCTTGCTTCAACAGAATGTAGGGGACATTAAATGGTCACAGTCAGGGGCTGTAGTGGGAAATGAGAGTGGGAGAAAATCTATTTCTGCTTCAGCTTTTGATGATAATGTCAGACCAGGAATCATCTTCTCTGAACTCTGTTTCCATTTTCAAATAGTTACTTTCTCCCCTTGAAGTGGATGATTTCCATTGCTCTTGTTACTCGGATTCCTTGAGATATGTAGAGTGCTCTTTAATATACCTTAAGGTCAATTGATGTTTGTATAAAAATTAAATGTTAGGAGATTGTTTCGGATACCAAAAGCTGAATCCAATTTTAGTCCCAAATTGAGAGGACACAGTGAAAGGAATAGGACTTCTTCATCACCACATATGCAATTTTCAATGGGTCTACTTTAGTCAGAACTATTACTGGATTTAGTCCAGAATCATTGGCATGAAAAAGGCTTCAGAATTTGGTCAAAGTCACACATCCCAATCTACCCTACAAGGGAAGAGGACAACTGCATTTTTATATATGTGCATGTGTGTGTAGTTTACATATGGTAGGGACTTATGTGGCCCTTCAGATGTTGCTGTTGTGGTATCCATTTTTCTTCACCATTGGTTGTGCTAGCCAAAGCTCATGGAGTTTTTAGTCAAACAAAATCTGGAGGCTATATTATTCCCACCCCTGTTTTAAGGCAAAGGTGAGGAACCTATATTCTCCTGTCAATTTTCTTTTCTTTTCTTTTTTGCTGGGCTGCTCAAAGGAGAAATTGTGTGATTGAGCAGCCTGGTTTGCTGAGGGCAGAGGAAAGCTCAGTTGCTAAATCACCCCACTTGGCGCCTGGAATGGCCCCGTCTTCACCATGTTGTCACTTGTGTCACCAATGACGTGCAGATGATTGACTTGCATTTTGAAGCTGCACCAACTAGTGGGAATGATAATCGTGCCAAAAAGAAGTGATTACAAGGGAATAATGAAAAGATCTGCTTTCATAGTGGGAACGATGGACCTTTTGGAATCAATTCACTGACACTGAGCGAAGGCGAATCGCAAACTGGTTTAAATGTAAGTGGGAACTTAGATAGACTTGCGGATGCTACCTCATCATGGTTAGGCCTGGCACCAGCATGAAGTATGCGTAGGCAACTGCCAGATCCAAGCAACCTCAGTATGTGTGAGGTTATAACATTGATAGTTGACTCACTTTAGCCATATTAAATATTTTTAAAACTGTATGTTGTTTAGAAAGCTATTACTCATTGAGATCCTGTGTCAGCCTTGCAAATATAATGCTGTAAAGTTGTCTAATTATTACACTGATCTATAGAACAGCAAATTGTTATTCTTTACTGTCTTTCAACTTTATTCTCTCTCACTGCATTCACTATTAAAATCATAATGATTCATTACAATAAAATTTAATAAGAGTAATAATTATAGTCCCATACCAGAGTGAAAGGAAATGTTTTGTCAGTTAAACTCCCAACTGCAATGGTACAATGTGTACAAATCCAATTTGTAATAGTTTATGATGACATACTACTGTCACTATTGTCCCTATTAATGAAAGCTGATTTACAAGACACTTCAAACTACATTGAGAATCATTCTACAGGAATAAGAGGCATTTCAGTCATCAAGCCTTTCAGTACAATTTTTAAAAACCCACTTCAGGAAATAAGTGGATTTTTCAGCGAGTAAGAAAAATGTTTCTAACCATAAAGAATGGTCATATTTACAAGAACTGGTATATCCATGTATAATTTTTAAAAGATGTATTGGTTAAATAGATCAAGAATCTTTATGTTCACTGCACCATCTCTACTGTTTGAGTTATTAGAAGGTCTCATGGTATCTTTGATGACTTGCCCTTATATCCTTCATTGTTTCTTTTGCATGGCACCTAATCCCAGAATTTATAAATTAGGCTGCTCCTGCAGTTTTCTTTAAACACATTATTTTCTGTCTCCATAGGTCTTATCTTTGAGAAAGTGGCCCTTAAGGATAAGGACTGTTTTGTTGTGTGCCTTCAAGTTGTTTTTGATTTACAGCAACCCTAAGGTGAACCTATCACTGCTTTTGCTGAGGCTGAGACTGTGTGGATATGCACAAGATCAGCCAATAGGTTTCCATGGCCAATTGGAGATTCAAACCCTAGTCTCCAGGGTTGCAGTCCAGTGTTCAAAACACTATGACACTCTGGCTCCCAGGTATAAGGGACTGAACAGGCATTGTTCCTCTCTTACCTTCAATACTACTTCTCTTCCTTCTGTTGCTTCTTGTTAAATCAGAGGTGGGGCCTTTCTTTTTGTTACTGAATTCTGCAGAGTGATTTGCCCATTGGTAACTAGCAAATACATAAAAATGTGCATTTCAATTTTTAATACAAGACATTTCAGGAAGGTAAATTAAATTTAATAAGCAGCACTGAAACCTGGTGGGATGAATCTCATGACTGGAATGATAAGAAAAGTATAGCCCATTCCAAAAGATCTATAGGATTCTGATCTGGGTCCAGTGTTGTTCACTGTCTCTATAAATAACTTACATGATAGAATAGAGGGAATTGTTATTAAATTTGCAGATGACACCCAATGGGTGTGTGTGTGTGCAAAGTTTAACTAATACCTCAGAGAACAGAATCAGGATTCAAAATGACCATGACCAATTTGAGAGCTAGGCCAAAATCAACAAAATAATTTCACTTGATAAGGTTTCTACACAGGAAAAATTGAATGCCAAATAAAAAGTGGTGACACTTGACTTGACAGTAGTACATGTGAATGAGATCTAGGAGTTTTCATCATCCACAGGCTAAATATGAGTTAACAGTGTGATGTGTTAGCCAAAAAAGGGGCAGGGATGCAGTTCTAAGCTGCATAAACATGAGTACAGTGTCCTGAGTAAGGGAAGTAATACAGTAAAGGTAAAGGTATTCCCCGTTGACAAGGTTGTCAAGTAGTGTCTGACCGTAGGGGGTGGTGCTCATCTCCATTACTAAGCCAAAGAGCCAACATTGTCAGAGGCTACTCTGTGATCATGCCACTAAGACTGCACAGAATGCTGTTTACCTTCCCACCAAAGTGTTACCTATTTATTTACTTGCATTTGCATGCTTTTGAACTGCTAGGTTGGCAGTACTACCACTCTATTCAGTTTTGGTCAGATCTTATCTGGAAACCTGTTTTGGGTACCACAGTCTAAGAAGAATATTGACAAGCTGGAATGTGCTCAGAGGAGAGTGACCATGATGATAAAAGGTTTGAAAGCCTATCTGAAATCATTTAGAGAGCTTGGTATGTTTAGCTTAGAGAAGAGATTGAGAAGTGACATAATAGCCATCTTTAAATATCTCAAGGGATATCATAGAACAGTTCTTCTTTAAACTGTCTGATGTGTGGGACCAGCAAAGTTGTTTTCCTGAATGTGGCAGGGTTTAGCACCATATTTGTGCCCATTAACTACAATTGGTTCTTTCTTTCCTGGAAACTCACTGAGTACCAGCAGACAATAGCTAACGACTAGCACCATGGACCACTTTAAGTAGCATTGATCTAGAAAATGGAACAAGCTGGCTTTCTGCTGCTTCGGAGAGGAAGACACAAGCCAATGCATTCAGATTGCAAGAAGAGAGATTCCACCTTGTCTCAAACACAGTCGAGGCAACCAGCCAAAGGCTGATTGCTAAATAGCTGATAGCCAGCAGTTAACAAGCAAGCACAGTCACAGAGTAGTTTACAGTTCAGCACTTATTTTACTTTAGAAAGTACAACTCTGGAGAACAGGGTTCAAATCACCACTCAGCAATGAAAATCCACAGGGTGACCTTGGGCAAAGTCACAGTCTCTCAGCCTCAAGGATGGCAATAGCAAGCTCCCTCTGAAGAAACATGACAAGAAAATCCTTGTCGAAGGCAAAAGTTTCTAATCTGTTGTTTCTTTTAAGTTCCTGGCAACTCTCTTTACTGCAGTGAAGTCTCTTTCTGTAGGAGAGTTGACCACACAGCATTTGCTATGTCAGGTCTGGTGAAGCTGGCTATGTATAGGAGTTTTCCAACTGCAGTCTTATACTTGTCTCCATTCTTTAAAGCAGGGGTTGCCAAATTTTTGTTGCCGGGGGCCGGGGGGGGGAAAATGGCGGCGGGGGCTGGCACGTGCACTTGCACTTCTGCTTGCCCCCACATGCACACATCACATGACACCCACCGTCATGCACATGCGCGTGTGCACGTGGGGGGCACCATTTTGGAACGCCCAACGGCGCTGGCACCGGCGCCATTGGGCATTCCAAAATGGCACCCGCCATCTTGTGCATGTGTGCACAAGCACGGGCACCATTTTGTATGCCAAAATGGCACTAGTGCTCGCACGCGTGGCGGCAGCAGGACTGGCCATGGGCCGTTCCCAAGGCCTCTGTGGGCTGAACTCGGCTCGCGGGCCATAGGTTGCCAACCCCTGTTTTAAAAGTTTGGATTTCTTAATGGTCTTTAAGAATCCTACTTTCATTGGAGTTGGCATGGCATTTGCATCTTTCAGACCAATACAGTCCAAACCCTGTGCATGCGCAAACGCGACGCAGCTGGCATTTTGGCCTCCAAAATGCCGGCTGCGTCGCGCGCTGTCACCCGCTGATGAAACCGAGCGGTGGCGGAGGCGGAGGCGGCGGAGGGAGGTGGAGGCGCCGGCGGTGGCGGAGGGAGGCGGAGGGAGGCGGAGGGAGGCGGAGGGAGGCGGAGGGAAGCAGAGGCGGTGGCGCCTCCTCCTCCGTCGCCGCCTCCGCCACCACCTCCACCGCGGCCTGTTTTGGTCGGCGCGCGACTGAGCGCGCCGCGGTTGGCATTTTGTTTATCTCTTTGTTTACTTTTAATTAATTCCCTTACCTAACAATGAACTTAGGTTACATTACAATGGTAAAAATGAAGGATAACTTCTCTTTTTGGTTATTCTTTTTAGTTACAGAGTATGGCCTTACTCTCATAGTGGAGAAGGAATATTACATGGTTCTAGTTTTGGCTTGTGCTGTGCCTCATTCTCTATTGTGGGTATTGTGATGATGACAAGGAGCTTCTGGGGGCTCACTGTGCTTCTGCTGGGCCCGTAACCCAAAAATGTGGGTTGCAATTTTAGTTTCCAGTGTGTTAGCCTTTTTAAAGGTAAACTAAAATAAGCAGGTATGAAAGTTAAACTTGTTAG
>CM034703.1:268856063-268868465 GCA_020142125.1 Phrynosoma platyrhinos
TGGTTTAGAATGTTCAGAGAGTCAGTTAAACTGCCTCTTCTGATTGACAGACTGAGAGAAGGAAAGGGGTGAAGTCCTGCCTAACTAAAGAGGAATAGGAGAATGTAAAACATATTTTTTTCCAACAGTTTTCTTGGCAAGTTTCTTCAGAGAAGGTTTGCCATTACCATCATGTGAAGCTGAGAGAGTGTGACTTGCCCAAGTAAGTTTCATGGCTGAGCCTGGTCTCCAGAGTCCTAGTCTGATGCTCAAACCACTATGCCATGCTGGTTCTCTTTTGAGAGGGGTTACTACATTACCAATTTGGGTTACCCCAAATTCTAAAAACTGAATAAAAGAAATGGCAAAAAACAAGACTCTAAGAACAGATGATATTCCAATTGAACTGCTGCGATTCACATTGACAGAGTCAACTCTAGTGCTAACCAGCATATGTCAGCAGATACAGAAAACAAAACACTGGCCAACATATTAGAAGTGATCAATATACATCTCCATCCACAAAAAAGGAGACACAAGAGACAGTAGCAACTATAGAACCATAGCACTGATCTCCCACACAAGCAAAATTATGCTCAAAATTCTGCAACATAGGTTCCAAACACACATGGAGAGAGAAATCCCAGAGGCCCAAGCAGGGTTCAGGAAAGAAGAGGCACCAGAGATCACATTGCAAATATACGATGGCTAATGGAGCGTAGAAGAGAGTTCCAAAAGAAAATCAGCATGTGCTTTATAGACTACAGCAAAGCCTTTGATTGCATAGTCATGAAAGGCTATGGAACGCCCTTAAAGACATGGGAGTGCCAACACATCTGATATTTCTAATGAGGAATCTGTACTCAGGAAAAGAGGCTACTGTCAGAACAGAACATGGAGAAACAGAATGGTTCCCAATTGGCAAAGAGGTGAGACAAGGCTGCATCCTTTCACCCTATCTGTTCAACTTATATGCAGAACATATTGAAAGGAAAGCAGGCTTGAATATGGAAGAGGGAGGAGTGTAAACAAGAGGAAGAAATATCAACAGTCTGAGATATGCTGATGACACCATAATACTAGCAGAAAACCTCACAGACCTGGAACACCTACTAAGGGAAGATCAAAGAAGATAGTGCAAAAGCAGGCTTAATGATGAACATAAAGAAAACAAAAAGAATGACCATTGAGGACCTTCACAAGTTCAACCTAGATAATGAAGATATAGAAATAGTAAAGAATTCCCATACCTGGGATCTAACATTGATAGAAATGGGGACTGCAGTCAGGAAATCAGAAGATTAAGAATGGGGAGGGTGGCTATGAAAGAACTAGAAAAGATGCTATAATGCAGAGGCATACAACTCAGCACAAAAGTCAGAATCATACAAGCTTCGTATTCCCTATTATCATGTATGGAAGTGAGAGCTGGACAGTCAAGAAAGAAGATAGGAGGAAAATCAACGCATTTGAGATGTAGTGCTGGAGAAGAATGCTGAGGGCAGCCAAAAGGACAAACAAATGGGTCCTAGGACAGATCAAAAAGCAAAGCAAGCAAAACATTTATATACCACTTCATATCACGCTATGGGATGTCTAAGTAGTTTACAACTGTAAGCTCATTGCCCCCCAACAGCAACCTCAGAAGGATGCAGGCCTGAGTCTAGCCTGAGCCCTGGCTAGTATTGAACTCGCAACCTTGTGGTCTTTGAGTGAGTGGCTGCTGTACAGGCATTTAACCACTGTGCCACTAGGGCTCTTATCCTTTAGAGCAGATCAAGTCATAAATATCCCTAGATGCCAAGATAACAAGACTTAGACTGCTGTACTTTGGACACATCATGAGTACTTTGGACACATCATAAATCGTACTTTGGACACATCATAAATCGTTAGAAAAGACAATAATGTTAGGAAAGGAAAGGTTAGGAAAGGTGGAGAGAAGTAGAAAAAGAAAAAGGCCACATGCTAGATAGATGGACTTTATTAAAGAGACTGTGAATATGAGTTTGCAGGAGCTGGGCAGAACAGCAGAGGACAGGGGGTCCTGGAGATGTGTCATCCATAGGGTAGCCATGGGTCAAGATCGATTCAAAGGCAGTTAACAACAAACAAAAGACACCTTTTATTCTATGTCTTCTCAGAGTTCATGCTGTTTATTTCTTGATTGCTTACTGATGGCCAATTGATATTACTTTAGGAATTAAATGTATACAAGTACTACATTTAATACAAATGAAGCCCCCCCCCAATTATTTCAGTAAAGCTGGTAGTTGCTACTATGCAAGACATACTTGTAAAATGGTGTAGAGTTAAGACCAGTGTGGTTATACCTGATAGAGAGAAAACAAGATGCACTGCAGCTAGGAAAGAAGAGTGAAGAATTAAGTGGGAGGAAGAGATTTGCAGTGGTCATCAGGATGCTGCCCACTTTTGCAGTGCCTCTGAGGCCTTCCATGCCCAGTGTGTACCATTGTAAATGAATAGATATCACAAAAAGTACCATAATTTTTCAGTTTTCTTAACACCAGCACAACATAGCTAGGTCTCATGTTGTGCCAGTGTAGCCACAAAGCAACTCATCACAAATCAACTGATACATGCAGCTGTCTGGCATCATTTTTCTTCAGCAGGTCCACAGTGCAAGACTTTATGCGTTTAATAAGGGAGTGAAGAAATAATGAAAATACAAGAGCTGCCATTCTGCTGACAAAGCCAGGATTAAGTCTGATGCTTACAGGGTGGATTATAGTAGTCACTGCAGTTTCATGGACAAAATGTATACACACTTGCTGCAGACTTGTAAGCAATTGCTAATAAGATGACAAACTAATCATGCCTGAGCTGTCCACACTGACAGCTGCATCTGATACTCTGATGAAGAAAGGAAATTTACAGTTTACCATTGAGATACCCTGAAAACTAGGAGGGAGGTTGTATCCATTCAGGTGAGGCACATAGTTATGCAAGTAAGGCATGATACTTTTAAAAAATCATTGTGTGCCATGAATGTTGTCCAGATAAGATAGTTAATATTAGGGAATTGCCTTTAAAGCAGGGGTAGGCAACCTAAGGCCCGGGGGCCGGATGCAGCCCCCCGAGGCCTTCGGACTGGCCCCAGGCTGGTCCTGCCACTGCCAGTGCCCCCCACCGCCCCCTGCTGCCACCGCCCTCCATGATGATATTATTGTTGTTATTACTTGTTCTTGGGGTTTTCCTGGCAAAATCTCCACAGGGGTTTTGCCATGGCTTTTCTAGGGCTGAGAGTGTGTGCATGCATATATATTTTTATTTATTTATTTATTTGCTTACTGATGGCCAATTGTCGGCCCCCCCAATTGTCTGAGGGACAGCAACCTGGCCCCCAGTTCAAAAAGGTTGCCTACCCCTGCTTTAAAGTAATCACTCCAAATAAGCTGTTGATGTCACTAAATATAACCACTACTAAAAATAAGAAAATGAAAGGCAAAGGTATTATAACATTTCAGAACCTATGAGATGTATTGCAAAATAATTAAATTCTAAAGTAATGATATGTCATTAATTTGTTGTTCTTAAAGCATCTGCATGAATCTGCTGTCAGTACAATCTCAGTCTTGCTAGTGAGGATGTCAGGCTCACTTCACCCAGCCTCTTCACCATCTGTTTCCCTCTTATAGAGTTGCCATAGTGCCTAAAAAGCAGGTATTGTTTGGCATGCCAGCTAGTGCTTCTTTAGGGTCTTATCTGGTTTGGACTGTTACCTTTCATTAAAAAGAAAAAAAAAACCTCTTGTTTTCTCCAGCCCTTGCCATTTTAGAGGTATCAGGGAAACCTGTGCATGTGTATATATATCCCTTCAAGTTGCCTGTTGACTTATGGCAACTTCATGAATTTCATAGGGTTATCTTAGGCAAGAAATACCCAGAGATGGTTTTGCCAGTTCCTTCTTCTGAAATATAGCCTACAGAACCTTGTACTCATTGTCAGCATAAAATAACATTCTTCTCAAATGTTCAATAAGAAGCAATATTAGTTCAGTTTTTAAGGTTTTCTAGGTAATGACTGTAATCACCAGGGTTTAGTGGTTTAGGTGTCAGAATATGATTCTGGGAGTTCAGGGCTCAAACTCTCTCAGCCTGAGAGGAAAGCAATGGCAAACTGCCTCTGACTAAGGGGAGAAGCAGACGGGCAGCCCTGGGCCGCCTCCGAAAGTGGAGGATTGAGGCTGAGGCTGCTGGACACCTCGGCGTCGATCCTCCCTTTCACCGCCTGCTAAAGAAGCGCTAAAATAGTTTTTCCGCAAGCTGTGAAAGGGGTGCCGCAAAAGGCGTGGCGCGCCTCTTCGGCGTCTCTTCCGGCTCAGCATGTCTGGATGCCGAGCCGGAAGGACGTCATTGGCGCGCCTTTCATGTGGATGGGCCATCGCTCCAATGACGTCCTCAGGAAATGGATGGGACGCTCAGCGTCCGGCTGCCTGTCCCCTTCCTGGGATTGAAGACAGCGCTTTTCACCATCTGCATCCCCCCTAAATCTTGCCAAGAAAATCCTGGGTTAGGATCACCATTAGTAGGATTAAACCTTACCTCCTTAATGGGCCTTAATGTTAAAATAGCATGATTTTATGGCTTGGGTGTTGATTTTGATTGGGTTATTTATTGACTATTAATGTTTTTATTTTATTTATTTTATTGATGTGTTCATTTTATTGATGTAATCCCACCTCAATCCACAGGGAAAGCTGGGAAATATAAATAAAATTTTTATTTATTATAATTTTATTATTATTATTATAAACCCAAAGGCACAGAAGAACACTGTCAACAGGGTTAATAACAGGAAGCTGTTTGTTTTGACTGATACTTTTAACTGCCATATGAAGAATAAGGCTTATTGCTTTTTTCTAATTGGTCAGGGTTACAGAGGGAACTTACATTGTGTTAGATATAGACTTCGATTGATCGTATCTTTATTGTATTAATAGTGAATTTTAAGACACCTGGCAGGTATGTGGCATTAGAAAGGCAAGGGGCAATGTGCTACATTTTTGATCCTCTTCTATTATTTTATTTTATGCTTAGGAGCCGGTTTTTTGTCCAGCAAGAACTCGCCTAGAAGTGGATTTGAGGAGAGGAGGGTAGTGGCAGGGGTGCAGCCCCCCCCCAAGGTTCCTGGGGAGCGGGCAGGTATTGCAGCCTATTAAGTCCTGGCAATTGCCCTCTCCTGTATTAGATTGAGTGAGACAAGATTAAGTTGAGTTGTCTATACAACATCTGAGAATGATTGTACATGCATGCAGTATCACCTAATTATAGCTATCAGCTTTTACTTGTTCCAGTGACATTGATAGTGTCTTACTCTGCAGATACTAGGATGTAATAATGTATTTCTCAATGCTGTGAAAAGAATATTGTCAGATTAAATATAGGGCGGTGCTCCTGTGCCTTCAGTGGCACAGCCATTAATGGCATAGGATCTCAGTCCTGTATTTCATCTGGCAGCTGTTTTTGCCATACCTGCTTATTTCTGCAGATTAACACAGAAGCAGGAATATCTCTTTTAGTATTTAGATTGCACTAGAACTGCACTAGACAGTTAGTGTGCACTGATATTGTTTAGTTTGTAGGTTAGTTTGCACTAAGCTGCACTGAACTATAGAACTACTGTACCCCACAAAATGATTGAAGCCATCTTCCTGATTTCTTTTATGCAATGTTTGAGAGCCATATACAGTGGGACCTTGTTATCCATTGGAGTCTGGTTCCAGGATCTCCCGTGGATAACAAAATCCATGGATGCTCAAGTCCCATTAAATATAATGGCAGAGCAAAATGGTGTCCCTTATATAAAATGGAAAATCAAGCTTTGCTATATGGTATTTATACTTTTTTGGAATATTTTCAAGCCGTAAATGGTTGAATCCATGGATAAAAAATCCGTGGATAAGGAGGGCTGACTGTAGCAGCATAGTAGTCATAAAAATGCATGCAAAAATAATACACTTCACAGCAAATAAATAAGTTCACATATAATTGATAATTTTCATAATACAGTATAATATTTGTAAGCCCCCTTTCTCGCCGAAGTGACAAGAAAAATACAAATGCAACAATAATGCTAAATAAGAATGCAATATTATAATATTTTATAATACAAAAACCAAGAACATATTAAAACAGAATTCAGACAGTACAACTTTTTACTTCCAGGGCCACAGCAATTGAACATCAACAAAACATGATAAATAAATATTGCTAAAATCCACTTGAAACAGTTGGCCTTTCAAAGCTTTTTTAAATATTGAAGTGGAAATGATCAATTGTACATCCTTGGGAAGGGAACTCCGAAGATCTGGGCAACTATTGATAATCCCTGTCCTTAATGCTTGCCAGTCTAGTTATTAAGGGTGGGCCAATAGTTAAGAGCTATGACATTGAGACTGTATTAAAAACAATAGCTAGCTCACATGCACTTTATGAATAGAGGCCACTACTTCTCTCCTGGTGTATTGGTATATAAGCATGTCGAATGTATATGACTAGGAATGTATCAGTTGCTTATTTTTGCTTACGTCCTCTAATGCAGGTGGCTGACCAAAAGATTAAAATTATTTTAATCAAAGTGACTTGGTGGTCTGAGTTTTTTTTTTTTCCTATCTTGTTACCTTAGGAGATTATTGCATCAGCTTTAAAAGCGGTTTACTTGATCCAGCTTAAAATTAGAAGTGGGTGGCATCCTGATACTATCACACACATTTAGCTGCCTGGGTGAAGCCCAGCTCCATCTCTGCTTGGAGGGGCACTCCGGTGGCCATTTTTTCAAGCTGGAAAATTCCCAGCTTTGAAAAGAGGCGCGAGCAAGAAGCACCCCTTGGAGCAGCGGCTAAATTTGTGTGATAGTATTAGGATACCACCCGCTTCTAATTTTAAGCTGGCTCAGGTAAGCTGCTTTTAAAGCTGATGCTATAATCTCCTTAGTTTTGAAGTTGCTTTTGAGCCTTTTACTTGACTAAATTCAACTTTATCTGATATATTCTGATTTTGGGGATTTCTCTATTCCCCATCAGCCACTGTGCCATATTTTCAGGCATGTTCTCTGCTTTTAAGTAGAGGATGAGGAGCTACCATAGAGATTGATAAATTACTTTTTAAAAGCAATTCATTTCATTTACTTCTAATAGTGCTTAAATGGCACTTCATTGTCTTTACTTATTACCGTGTTGGAAAGTAACGCATTGCAATACATACTAGTTTATGTGACTTTAAAAAAAAACTTAGGATTAATAAACAACTGGGGAAATTTCTCTCAAAATGCCTCTCAAAATGCACTAAAAAGTAACCTTTAAAAGCAGCTAAATAATGTTACTCAATACACCATAAAGCATCTTCTTTCCCACTCATTGTATAACCTCTGAAGGATAATTTCATTATGCCCTTGTTACAAAAAATAAAACAAAAAAAAACTTTTTGTTAGGGAGGAGGAAGGTGCCTATTCCTTCCTAAGTTAACTCTGAAGCTTAGACTGAATATATTTTATAATGTTATAACAAAATTCCAGAAATGCATATACTTTGTCAGTCCAATTAAAGGTGGACCAAGCTGACTGTAAAATACACACTAGTGTGCCTATGCAAGTAGTGCCAATGAGGTCATCATATTTCATGACAAATTTAAAACTAAGTATATATAGATGATGGTACTTGTGAGACAGGTTTGTGTGTGTGTGTGTGTGTGTGTGTTGTTTTTTGTTTTTTTTTGCAATATATTCAATTTTGTCATGCTTGGTTATGAATAACCCAACAGTAAGTAGGCCAGAAATAAGAGAATTAAGTTCAACAAGGACAAATGTCAGGTACTATATTTAGGCAGAAAAAAAAAAGAAATGCACAGATATAGGGGGGTTGCAGACTGCCAGAAATAGTGCAAATTGAGTCCACTTTTAGGGTTAGGGAATCATGGGAACTGTATTTTATTGTGGCACCAGAGCTCTCTGACAGAGAAGGCTCAATGTCTCAGAAAAAGAAAAACAATTCCCATGATTCCCTAGCACTAACCCTAACCCTAAAAGTGGACTCAATTTGCACTATTTCTGGCAGTCTGCAACCCCCAATAGTGACACCTTGCTTTACACCTGGTGACACCTGGCTTGACAACAATACACATGAAAGTGATTTAGGTATTTTACAGTCAGCTTGATCCATCTATACTAGGGGCAGGCAGCCTTTCCCCTTTAAGGGCTGAGGGACTTCAGCTCCCAGAAGCCTCAGCCATGTTGGCCCATAATAGTCCCATGTTGGCCAATAGCTCCTGGGATTCTGGGAGCTGAAGTCCCTCGGCCCTTAAAGGGGAAAGGTTGCCTACCCCTGATCTATACAGTGAGTATTTTACAGTTAGCTTGGTCCACCTTTAATTGGACAGACAAAGTATATGCATTGCTGGAAAGTGATTAGACCACAAGGTGAACATAAGTGAGCAGCCTGATGCAGCATTTAAAAAAGCCAATATGATCCTAGGTTCCATCAGCAGGAGTGTAGTGTCTAGACCGAGGGAAGTAATGGTACCATTCTATTCCGCTTTGGTCAGGCCTCCCCTGGAATACTGTGTCCAGTTCTGGGCACCATAATTCAAAAAGGATGTTGACAAGCTGGAGTGTGTCCAGAGGGCCACAAAATGGTGAAAGGTCTAGAAACCATGCTCTATGAGGAGTGACTTAGGGAGCTGGGTGTGTTTAGCCTGTGGAAGAGAAGATTAAGAGATGACATAACAGCCATGTTTAAATATTTGAAGTGGTCATATTGTGGAGGGAGCAAGCTTGTTTACTGCTGCTCCAGACTAGGACACAGAGTAATGGATTCAAACTACATGAAAAGAGATTTCACCTAAGCATTAAGAGGAACTTCCTGGGGGTAAAAACTGTTTAACAGTGGAACAATGTCTTTCTTTGGAAATTTTAAAACAGAGATTGGATGGCCATCTGTCAGGAGTGCTTTGATTGCGTCTTCCTGTATGGCAGGATGGCCCTTGTGGTCTCTCTCAACTCTCTCATTCTATGATTTTAAGTGGGCTGAAGTACATAATGGTGCTACACAGGTTATACAGCTAGCCCTTGGAAGATTTCCCAAGCCGTCTAATATGCAGATCATACCATACATCCTGTGTAAATGTGTGTCTTAAATCACCTGGTAACTTCCAGTCACCTCATTAATTTCATAGGGTTTTCTTACTGCCTCGGCAGACGGCTTATTGAGCTGTCTTGGAGGCAGGGAAGAGGAGGGGCAGCCGCACGCGCGGCGCCCCTTCCACTTCCCAAGGTTGCCCTCAGAGCTGCCGGCCCTCCGCACATGCTGCGGCAGAAAAGTCAGGGAAAGTGCGCCCTACGCGTTTAGGGCACACTTTCCCTGACTTCTGAAAGGAGTGCCAATTTTGCGCTCCTTTCAGGGATGCCGCCGGTGCGCCGTGGTGCGGCTGCCTCGCTCCAGCAGCGCACCGTCCCGCGGCGTCCCCGACGCCGTCATCTGCTTCCCCCCTTAGGCAAGGAATATTCAGAGGTGGTTTGCCAGTCTCTTCCTTGAAATATAGCCTATAGCACCTGGCATTTGTTGGCAGGCTCCCATCCAAGTATTACCCAGAGCTGACCCTGTTTAGCTTCCAAGATTAGATGGGATGTGGTGCCTTTAGGGCATTTAATAATTCTAAATTGTTTCTCTCAGATATGTGGTTAATTTGTATGTATAATTCAGTGTGAAACTGTAATACGTGACTAAATGTTAATGCTGTTGTTTTTATTGTTGAATATTTAGAAAAATGCAAGAAAAAATGACAGTCATATGAAAAATAGAATTGTGCCAAAGAAAATATATCCTTTTGAACCCACAGTATGTATACCCCCCCCCGAATAAATTTCAATTAAGTAAGGAAAGAAAAACTGGCATGTGCGTAAAGGTTGGTAAAATATGCTAATTGGCAAATATATCTAAAAATGCTTGCTAAATGGAATCACATTTCCCCAATGTCTGTCTTGATATTAATTTTCATTTTATATCTGGAACGACTAGAACTGAAAATAAAGTTTCCATTAACATAAATTTCACAACTGAAATAATAGCTTAAATTGTGTTTGGAACAGAACCATTTTTTTTTAGTAACTGGTAAGTAAATAATAATTGAAATTTATTTGAGTTAAGTTTCAGTAGAAGATAGTGTTTAATTTGAAATAAATTCAATGTTTTGTACATAAAAGTGTAGCATTCTGGTGAAAATGCAGTATTATCATAAAGTATCAGTCTACCTCCCCTCCCCCCCCCACACAGACAAATAGATTTCATTTTATGGTAGTTAATAGATGCTTTTCATGTTATGATTATTCATCAATTGGAGATATAATTTATTGGCTAACTGAGGCATTTAATTATTCGGTAAGCAGCATGAGTGTTGGACTATGACTTTGGAGACCAGGGTTCAATTCCCAGCTCAGCCATAAAACCCACTGGTTGATCTTGGGCAAGTCACATGCTCTCAGCCTCAGAGGAAGGTAATGGCAAACCTCCACTAAACAAATCCTGCCAAGAAAAGGATGCCTAGTGGTGCAGTGGTTAAATGCCTGTACTGCAGCCGTTCACAGCCACAAGGTTGTGAGTTCGATCCCAAGGCTCCAGGGTTGACTCAGCCTGGCATCCTCCCAAGGTCACTAAAAGGAGTACCCAGCTTGTTGGGGGCAATTGGCTTACACTTTGTAAACCGCTTAGGGAGTGCTTAAGTGCACTGATAAGCGGTATAGAAATGTACTTGCCTTTGCTGTTGCTAAGAAAACCCCATGATAGGATGAGTCAGAAACTACTTGAGGGCACACAACAAAAACAACAATAAGCAAACATGATGTGATAATCAATGTAATAAGTGATAATAATATTTTTTTTGTTTGTTTGTTTAAACTAATATGCCAATCTGGAGCAGCTGTATGGGGTACAGCACATTGCTATATGAATTAAGTAAATTTTTGCAGGTTTTTTAAAGCACAATATGTAGAGTTTTTTTACACTTATTAAAAATGTCATGCAAGGTTTTGAAGGAGTAAAAATGATATGAAAGCAATTCTGGTTGGCTATGGTTTTATTATATTTTAAATTATAGGGTGTTTTAGTTTGTTGTATTTGGTAACATACCAATAAATACATATGATTAATGTACTTATTAAACTCTGTAATGTATTGTTTGCAGATATTAATTCTACAGTCCCACATCTACATTGATACCTAGCACTAGCTCCCAGAATACTAATAGAACTAGGACCTGATATAATAGTATCAGTGGTCATTTCATCAGTGACTACTTTTACACTCCTTGCCAAATACAAGTGTCAGTCCTGACAAACCTATTCTATTAACTGTGCATCCAAGGCACTAATCAACATGTGACAATTGTCAGGAAAACCATGCTATCATATAACTTAGTGCACATCTACCCACCTAAAAATGTACAGGTATACTGTTGAGAATTGCAAACAGTTCATCTAGCACAACCGATCCATCACTAGGTGCTCAGGAATGCAGGAAGCCATGATTATAGCTTTAAGCTCCAAGGCTCCCCAAGGCAGAGAGCTCCTATCCTGAGCAGCCCAGGTACAGGCAGGAACAGAAATGTCTGTCAACTTTGATAGGGAAAGCCAGGAGGACCACATGGAAATGAACTATGCCTTGATAACCCTACATCATTCTCTGTCCTTGGTTTTTCCACTCATGATTTAGAAGGATAAAGTTGGGGCTGAGATTGTTTCCACCCAATTGTGTAATGGGAGAATCAGTCAAAAGTGGTGCATAATCTCTTTGAATCCTCCATTTGTGACTATAGGATAAACATTTGTGTCTAGCTTATTGTTCTTAATAGTTCTCTTTGGGAACTGCATTTTGTGTTCTTGTGCAGTTGGGTTATTCTGACATTGATAGAAGGTGGGCTGTAGTGGAATATGGTTAAGAGAGATGGGGAAAAATATTGGCAGTCTTTGTGTTGCATTTTTAGACACCTGAAATGCCTTTTCTTATGGATTTCCAGTTGCATTTGGATTCCCAAAGCCTTTAAGAGTAACTTTTAAGATGGCATAAAATATTTGATCTAATGGACATTGGGTTTTTAATGGATAGTAAACAATAAATAGTCTCTTTTAAACACTGAAGAAAAAAAGAAGGCTAAAAATGATTTTGAGTGTTTTTACCGGGATAGGTTACAAAAGGAACAATTTATAGTCATGCATGCACAAACCTTACCAATCTCAATATTTAGGACATAAATAGATATTTAGTGCAGTAATTTTAATTCACTGTACATCATGTTTTATGGATTTCATTTTTATTTACTCAAGCAATGCTAGCTAAATGCCCCAAAATTCAGTTCTGTGAATACTTACAATATACTCCATTTAATAATAATAATAATAATAATAATAATAATA
>CM034703.1:268869935-268884020 GCA_020142125.1 Phrynosoma platyrhinos
CGGCAGACCATTCCACAGTCTGGGAGCGGTTGCAGAGAAGGCCCTCTGGGGGGTCTGCAAGAGCCTGGTCTTCATGGGCTGGAGCAGATTCCTCCCGGAGGACCAGAGCGCACTTGGGGGATTGTACGGGAAGAGGCCATACGTGGTCTCCCTGTTCACCAGTCCCCATAATGGACACCATGATACTCATCCAACAAAATTTTCCAGAGGACATCACAGCCCTGTTTGAACATTGCCTCACCACAAGCTATTTCCAGTGGGACAATGGATTCTATGAGCAGAGAGATGGGTAGCAATGGGAAGCCCTCTAAGCTCTGTGATAGCAAACTTTTACATGGAACACTTTGAAAAGCAAGCCCTGGAAACAGCACCGAAAAAGCCCACAATTTGGGTCCGATACCTGGATGACACTTTCACCATTTGGAGCCATGGAGAAGAAGATCTGTCTGTGTTCCTGAACTGCCTGAACAACATCCACCCTAACATCCAATTCACTATGGAAAAAGAAAAGAAAAGAACACTGCCATTCCTGGATATCCTAGTCTTCTGCAAACCAAACCAATGTCTGGGTCACACAGTATACAGAAAACTGACACATACAGACAGGTAGCTGTACAAGAACTCCAATCATCACCCAGGACAAAAAAGAAGCACAATAAAAATGCTAGTAGACCGGGCAAAACGCATCTGTGAACCTCACTTCTTAGAAAAGGAATTGAAGCACCTAGACAAGGCTCTACAGGCAAATGGTTACTCCAGCTCAGACATCAGAAGGGCTGCCAGACCCAGGAAACCCAGAGGAGTGAAGACAAGCAATCACCCAAAGGGAAGGTATTTTTACCATACATCAAAGGAGTCAGAAAAGGGAAAGTGGTGAAACACAACCTCCAAATGGTTTACAAACCGACCAAGAATATCCAAGAAATGCTGCACTCAGCCAAGGACAGGAGAGACCTGCTCACAGCCGCAGGAGTTTACCACATACCATGCAGTTTTGGACAAGTCTACATAAGGACCACCAAACGCAGTGTCCAAACACGAATCAAGGAACATGAGAGACACTGCAGACTGGGCCAGCCAGAAAAATCAGCAGTGGCAGAACACATTATAAACTATCCTGGGCATAAAAATGCTGTTTGAAAACACTGAAATTCTGGACCATGGCAACAACTATCAGGTCAGAATGCACAGGGAAGCCATCGAAATCCACAAACACTCGGACAACTTCAACAGGAAAGATGAAACCCTTAAAGTAAACAAGGTTTGGCTACCAGTCCTGCATAATAGAAAAATCAGCACTCAGCAAATGCAAATGAGAAACCATTCAGGGTCAGGGGCTTTCCCAGCAGACAATGATCACCAATTAGCAAACTAATCCTCGTTGCAGATCCTTCCACCCTGAGGCCCTGCCATCAACAACAGAACAATACACATTTTACATGGGAATCACTCCACCCTACCCAGGCTCTCACAGTATATACATATACCCACTCTCTTTCATTCCAGTATTCTCTGAAGATGCCAGACACAGATGCTGGCGAAACATCAGAAAGAAACTCTTCTAGAACATGGCCACACAGCTGAAAAACCCACAAAAAACTATTTAGTTATTGTTTAGCAGCAAGACAAAAGCAGAAACCTTGTGAGATATGAAATTTCTTAAATAAATAAATACTTAATATAAAGTTGAAGGATAAGAAAAAAAAAACCCAATAGTTCAATTCATGTGGGACTCATGTGTTTACTGAAAAGGAAAAAGAGGAGAGCTTGGGATGGTGCATGAACCACAAAGACTCTTGACCTGTGATGTGGTTGTCTTTTGGTCCTGACATCTGGCTTGCTTCTTGACATTGACCCACTGATTTGTTGTTTACTCCTGATTTAGGAGATTATCACACAGACACTTACCATCCCTAAATTATCCAAAGGTGTGATAGCCAGTTGCTCTTGTCCCCATGATTAAATCATCATGGAGGCGTCCCCTCACCTCTTCTGTCATTAAAGCATTTGTGGAGCCGCCATTTGTCAATAATGGGAGTTTCCATTATTAACAAATGGCAGCTCTGTGAACGCTTTAATGACAGGAGAGGAGAGGGGACACCTCTATGATGATTTAATCATGGGGACAAGAGCGACTGGCTATCACACCTTTGGATGATTTAGGGACGTTTTAGGGACAGTAAGCCTCTATCTGATAATCTCTTTATTCTTAAACTTTAACTTTTGGCTTTGTGCTTCACTAATTAGTAAAACATTCTGAAAATAAATATTTTAGGAACAAAATAACAATAAATTGGAAGTTTCATTTCAATGGGGCACTGAATCTGGTCCAGGTTTACAGGCGTAACAGGGATTATCCAGTGCTGAACTTATTTGAGGTAATGGAGTTCAGTAGCTTGTATAGCTCTATTATTCAGATTCACTGCCCCACTGACATAGGACTTGCCACTGCTGATTCCTGAATAACAACAGTGTGCAAGACAACTGGATCTCTACCAGAAGAGAATTCTAGAGCAAAAGTGTCACCACTAAAAAGGCTTTGCCTTCTCTGGTAGATCCCTAGGCCAGGTTCTTTTGGGCCATCATAAGAAGAGGTTGCCTAGCTCACCTTAAAGCACAGATAGGCTGATACTGGGGAAAAACTGATTTCCAAGTATCAGTGTCTCAGACTTTAGATCCGAGGTAAGTTGGGCTCATCCTAAATCACCAGTAGGTTGGTACAGGAGAAGGTATCTGGGTCTGAGCTTTCCCTTTATTCCATGAAGCAGATGTAAGTGTTCTTTTTATATAAGTTTTGAAATGGATAACATATGTATTTGGAAAGTCCTTTATCATCTATAAATATATTTGTTAAGCTAAAAAAATGTTTTGTAAATGTCATCATAAGAGAGATACAGTATACTTCTCATCAAGTAATAACTGGAATAGATACCCTACCATTCAGGGAATAGAATAGATGCCCTATCTTTGACAAGAGGCTCTTGAATCAATTAATGCAAAGGCACATGGTTAATTTTGTCTTTTATACTTGAAATGGCTCACATTTCTGTTAACCCTATAACTTTCTTATAGGGAGCAGCTTCACTGATGAAATGGATGTTGTGTGTGGTCTTCTTAACAATATTTCAGCTCCTAGGTGTTTCTATAATTTCCAAGTCTGATTTCTACAGTCAGACTTAATATAATCAGAGTATAATATAATGGACTTGTATCAGGGAAATATGAATTCCTATTTATTCATGAAGCTTGTGTGATCTTGCAGATATCATTATCTTTCAACCTAAATTAAATCACAAGTTTTCTGTAAATGCATCTCTTGTCAATAGGCTGGCTGTCAATGTAATTAATTTAAAAAGTAATATTGAAGGAATAACAATTACAGGAAAGGAAACAAAGCATTTATATGTCCTAAATAACCACTCTAAATGATTCATCCCTCTAGATTTTAAAAGTTAAGAGAAAATGACATTTTAAGAGTAGTGACAATTTTTGGTGGTATTATCTTGTATTGCTGTAATGGTATTTTTGACATAATGGTTCTGTACTCCTTATCTTCTATAAACAATAAAAGCAAATCGAGTGCTTTTAGACATATTTTAGTTTTTATAAGGTCATCCATCATCTTTGCTAGAAATGTAATACACAAAAATATGCCTGTGAAAAATAATGGAAGCGCAAGGCTGACACGATCCAATATGTCAGTGTGAACTTTCTAGCTTAGTGAAAATTATAAAAAGAAGGACTTGCCTTTTTATTTATTGTGGATCATCTTTTCCAATGTTCCTTTTGGACATGATGTGATCTTTCTCTAAAAATAACACAAGTATTGTGATAATTATTTTTGCTTTTCACTTTCTCTCTTTTCATAGAATCTGACACTACTGCACACATACTCTGTGACTTCCCCAATCAGCTTCCTTTTGAGATGTGTGCTGATCAGCAACTCTCACCATTCCCAGCCACAATTATAAAAGAAATATTGGAAATTGCTGAGCCACATGTCTGAAAGGAACCAAATTTGGGAAGGTTGCTATAGCTTTTCATACAGAAAACTGGCGATGAGTTTCTGACACTAGTGGTCTTGTTGGATGTAATAGGGGAGCATTCAGGGCAATGTGCAGTTTCAGGTAGTTTCCTCATGCTCAAGGTAATGTGCAAGCAGTCCTACTTTTGTGAAGTCGTAGGCTTTCATGGCTGGCATCCATAGTTTTTTGTGGGTTTTTCAGGCTGTGTGGCCATGTTCTAGAAGAGTTTCTTTCTGACATTTCGCCAGCAGCTGTGGCTGGCATCTTCAGAGAATGAAGATTCTCAGAGAATAAAGTCCTACTTTTGTATCCTTCTTCACTTACTGAAGTTGGCTGATTAAATTTAGTTAGAATGTCAGACTGGGACTCATGAGACCTTGGTTCAAATACCTACTCAGCCATGATGCTGCCTAAACAATTTTGAGCCTGTCATTATCTATTAGCCTAACCTACTTCACATGGTAATAGTGAGTATATACATATGGAAAAGGGTGATAACTTCATATGCTATTTTGAGCTTCTTGGAAGAAGGTTGAGTAAAAATTTAGTTGTAGTAACAGTAATAATAGGAAACAGATTGCAATTTTTTCTATTTCCCTTTTCATATACGTTATGCTCATGAGGTAATTCTATCTGGAAATAATATTGTTTGGGTTTGTTCAGTATACTAGAAACACATCTGTCAATATAAGAATGTATTTCAAAGTTATTAACTAATTTACCTTAAGAAGAATTAATAATTGCTTGCTTTGTGACATGTTTATAAACACAAAACTTCAGTTTTGGCCAAAGAAAGTTAATTTAACCCTCTCTAAGATAGGGATGCAGTGGCTCAAGTGGTTAAGATGCTGACTGTTGATTGAAAGATCGGCAGGTTGGCAGTTCGAGGTCTGGGTGCTGCATGATGGTGTGAGCTCCTGTCACTAGTCCCAGCTTCTGCCAACCTAGCAGTTTGAAAGCATGCAAATGCATGTAGATAAATAGGTACCACTTAGGTGGGAAGGTAAACAGCGTTCTGTGCAATCATGCTGGCCACATGGTCACAGAGTAGTCTCTGACAATGCTGGTTCTTCAGCTTAATAACTGATGAGCAGCTCCCCCTATGGTTGGGCATGACTTGACAATGTTGTCAACAGGGAATACCTTTTCCTTTAAGATACAGTGACCTTGGGAACATCACACTCTTCAGTCTTAAAGGAGGACAAACTCAAACCCCCTCTATACAAATCTAGAAAACCCCTTGATTGGTTCACTTTAGAGTTGCCAAAAGTTGGAAATGACTTGAAACCATACATCAACAAATAGTAGGAACATTGAAGTAAATGAGATGTAAGTGACAGCTAACCTAAAAGTCATTGATTCCAAGTAGGGTTTGTTTTTGTTGGCTTTAACCCTGTGTCACCTATTCTGGGTCATGAAACAATTATGAATTGTTTGAAATAAAGTGACTTTAGTTTGCTTTACGGTTACCATAAGTTAGAAATTATGAGTTATTCAACGAGTCCCCGTTTTGCCTGTTGGAAGCATGTAAGAAATTATACTATTCCCATGTGTCTGGCATCTTCAATACTGCAGATCTTATGCAGTACATATATAACAGAAAGAGGACCTATCCCTGTTATTCCTCCAGAGTTAGAATGGTTTCATTTATTTTCCATGTGAGAAGCTAGAGAGCATGTGTGGGTGTAAGAAAAATGACTGGAGGCATTTAACAGAAGGGAGGACTAGAGACACTGCTGTAGAGTAACCACCCACACGCATTTTATCAGGAATGAGCAGTAGCTGATTTATTCTGCTGGATTCAGCTCAGAAGAAGGCCTTTCCAAGAGCTCAGATACATTTTAACTATTGTATGGTTTTTCATTTTCTGGGACTCATTGAATTGTATGCATTTAAATTTTTGACTTAGAAATTGTAAGAAATATTCCCCACTATAGTTCAGTATTTTTAGCTATAATACATAAAGACACATTGTGAAATAAGATGACCCAGATGAATTATACATTTGTAGTAGCAGTTTTGCTGAATTTGTGTTGCACCTATGGTAACATAAATCTCTGCTCCATTAATTTTCTGTATGTTTTTGCCTGTTGGGCTCATAAAATCTGCTTATTCTCTGTTCCAGTTGTTCATTTGTATTATAGAAAGGAAACAATAATGCATATAGGCTTCTCTGAATTTAACCACAAAGCTTTTGACAAATAACTGAAATAATAGCTTTCTCCTTCACCTTCCTCAAAAGTGTAAATTCACTTAGTTCAGTCTTCATCATGACAAAAAACAAGGAAATATGTGTGAATCCTTTGAAACACAACAACTGTTCATCAGCCTATTGGTATACTCATGTCTATGGAAAGTACAAATGCAGTCAAGTGTTACAGTCCCCTTATGTGTCTGGCTACCTGTGAGATATGAAATAGCTATTTTCTTTCTCCATAAGAAGATTAAAGACTAAACTTACACTTTGTATGAATCCATATCCCAACAGTCAGGGTAACAATCATATTACATATTCACAAGGAGAAATGTTCCATTCTGTGCTACCAAAATTTAGCTTTCATTGTTTTGTAATATTTGACTGTATGTAGAGGTTGCTGGGGGTTTTCACACTTCAGAAGCTAAATACATTATTTGCAGATCAGGGTGCATATATTTCATTCAGAAAATAGAAATGTCAGAATCATTTAAGATAGTGATTCCCAGCCTTTGGTCTTCCATGATTTGGACTTCAGTTTCTATAATTCCTGTTTTTTGGCCAAGTTGGTTGGAGCTTTTGGGAGCTGAAGTCTAAAACAAATGAAGAACCAAAGATTGGGAACAACTGATCTAAGAGATTGTTCTTTCATTTGTTTCACCTTTGCTGGATGCTGATTAAGAAAAGGTTGATTGATGACCATGCAATGTGTGTTAGAGGAAGTATGGATAAAAACAATTGGCAATTTTTGCATATTTGGATATGTGTCATTTTATCAAACCTATAATGTAAACATGTATAATTTATACACACACCCACACAAATCAACCGCATGAAACAGAATAGAGAAAAATATGCTTCTAGTATGCAAGTTTTTGGTGAAATCAACAACCTCCAGCTTGCCAAATTTAATTCAATCTACAGTATGACCCCTGTATCTACCAGTGTTATGTTCCTGAACTTACTGTAGAAACATGAAACCATGGATAATAGTGAACTCTATTGAAATTAATGACTTTTGATGGACACTGACTATGGAGTCACACCAGAGGACCTAGAGATTGCTAGTGAAAACACCTCTCTAGGCATTTCTAGGTCTTCAAGTGAAACTGTGGGTACCAGTCTCACAGATATGGGGGTCGTATTGTATTTTAAAAATAAACATACCACACTTCTGTCCCAGAAAGAATTTCAGGCTGTCATACATAGAAATTCAAAGTTCAGTATGATTAAATAAATAAAAAATAAACAAGCAAATGGTAAAGTTAACAGGCTTAAGACTGTCATATATGTATTGTGTTAGATTATAGTAATCTAACCTTGAGGTTACTAATGTATGTTTGACTGTAGCTAGACCATCAGTATTCAATAAAAGCTGCAGCTGATGAATTTGATGAAACTAGTAAAAGGCATCCAAAGCCTCCATAGACACTTGAGTCTTAATAGAGAAAGTGCCCAGTCAAGCTGTACATCTATCCATTGCAGTGGACTTCAGAATGACATGTTTGTTCACAATAGATTCTTGGTCAAAAGTTCTATTTATTATATATACATTTATTTGCTTTGTTTGCTAGTTTTAGTGTGTTTTGAGCTGCTGTTTTGGAGAAGAATTTAATAATGGCTAGACTGTGATAATGTCTTCCTTTGGGTATACGTAAAGGTAAAGGTATTCCCCATTGACAAGGTTGTCAAGTCTTGTCCAACCATGGGGGGCAGTGCTCATCTCTGTTACTAAGCCGAAGAGCCAGTATTGTCAGAGACTACTCTGTGATCATGTAGCGAGCATGATTGCACAGAACACTGTTTACCTTCCCACTGAGAAGTGGTACCTATTTATCTATTTGCATTTTCATGCTTTCGAACTGCTAGGTTGGCAGAAGCTGGGACTAGTGACAGGACCTCAACCCATACAGCAACCAAGCCTCGAACTGCCAACCTACTGATCTTGCAATCAACAGAGTCAGCATCTTAACCACTTGAGCCGCTGCATTCCTCCTTTGGGTATACTTTCATGGCATTTCTGTGAGGAACTAGATCTTACGAAAACATTAATTGCCTAGAGCTGCAGACTGACTTTTGGAATATGTACAAGATTCTCCCATATATTCAGGCCAATTAAGAAATATTACTGGAATGTTTAATCTATATCAATTTCCTCTGGCAAAATTTAAACAATACAATTAATTTTGTCCAAAGCGTTATGAAAAAGTGGCTTAAACAATTTAGCAAATGCATTGCTCAAAGTGGTGCATGTGAAAAATTTCTCGTTCATTTTATTTGATATATTTATGGTAGGATACTTATGAATTGTGCTCATAGTGAACATAGAACAACATGTGAATGTGGGTGCACTTATCTGAGAGCCACAAAATTCCATGTTTTTGTGTACTAAGTTATCAAAATATACTGAATAATGAATGTATGTATAGTAATGAATCAAGAATTTAATATATCTTATTAAAATCTTATATTATTATATAGGCTGCAATCAGGATGAAGAGTAAACTTTTTAAAAATTAATAAATTAAAGAAATGGCTGAGTGGAGAATTAAACCCTGATCTCCAGAGTTGTAGTCCAACACTCAAACCATTACACCACACTGGCTCTTGTGTACTGATTATGTGGGTAATTTTCTTCCTTTAGAGTCTGTATAGCTAAAAATACAAGTTTACTTATCTCTTTTGTGTAGGAAATTATTTGTTCAAGAAAAAGAAAGGTGGTGGAGCTGACTGGTTTACTCAAAGAGATCTAGAAATGTTTACATATATTTGTTCATCATAATATGCTGATTCAGTTTGCAAGTTGTCCAGTGCAGAATAGATATCCAGGGATTCTAAGGATCAAAGAAGATGTGACACTTTGCATGGTGCCATTTGGGGAACAAAATAGCTGAGGCAACCAAACAGGAACCAAGATGTTCCTGTACCTCCGCAATCATGCTTGCTGTGCATATTACTGTGCTGTGACAAGTGCAGTGGATCTGAGAGCCATCCCTTCCTGTGGTTCTCTGGTGATTATATAGGCTGTCAAAAATGCACCCTTAATCCTCGCCCCCCCAGAAATGGCTGGAACATTTTTTTTAATGTAGTTCCCACAGTGCGTAGTTCCCACTATGGAAGTGAATAATTTCCTTATTCCATGCATTTGTGTCTTTTTTGACACAATTGTTCCCACTTGGCTCTCCCTCCCAGTCTTTTTTTTTAAAATGTCAATCATATGATGCACATCTACACATCGTTGATGATGCAAGGAAGGAGGGAGAAGAGGGAAGGGAGGACTAGACACCCCACCAAAATGGAGGACCATCCAGAGAAAAAAAATATGGAGGAAGTCCCCAAATCAAAGCCCAAAACACTGCTAGGAATGTCAATGCATGCCTCATAGTCCTGCTCAAAATGGAGGACATTTCCAAACCAAAGCCCAAAGCTCCCCTGAATGTCCTCCATTCTCAAAGTGATGCTCAGAATGGAGGATATTCAGGGGAATAAGTAGGACGTGACCAAAATAACAACTGAAAGCCAAATGGAGGACCTGCCTGCTAAAATGGGGGATATCACACACACACACACACAAGCTAAAACGCACACATATAAATTCATGCTTCCTAGTCATGCTCAGAATGGAGGATGTTTTGGAATTCCTCCTGGGCAGAAGGTTGGAACAGGTCCTAGGAAAGGAGGACAACCCTAAAGGAACCCAACCACAGAGTTATCTTAGCCAGGCTGAGAGAGTAGGACTTGTCCAAGGTCACCCAGTGGGTTTCCATGGCTCAGTGGGGATTGAAACCCTGCTCTCCAGAGCCCTAGTCTAATGCTCAAGGCACTACACCAACCTGGCTTTCTACTCAAATGTAAATCCGCCTAATAAATAATAATAATAAACTTTATTTTTGTATCCCACCTTTTGCCAAGGCAATCAAGGCGGCTTACATAGTTAAGATAGATAAAACAAACTCCACATTGAACATTAAAGCATGATAAAAAAAGTTACCCCCTCCCCCTTTTAAAAAAAACATTAAATTAAATGCACTACTAAAATAAGTCAAAAATGACTGGTGTTCTAGCACCAGTAAAGATGTAAAAGAGGGAGAGACACAGATTGGGGTAGAGTCTATTCTATTCAAGGAAGACTTGCCGGAAGAGATCCGTCTTGATGGCTTTTTAAAAATTGTCCAAGCTGGTTATTTGACGGATCTCTTCTGGCAAGGCATTCCTTGCAAGTAGATTCCTCCCAGAGGATCCAGCAAGTAGATTCCTCCCAGAGGATCTGAGGGCATGAGGTGGATTATATGGAAGGAGGCGACCCCTTAGATAGGTTGGACCTAGGCCATGTAGGGCTTTAAAGGTCAGCACCAAGACCTTATAGTATACTGTGCTCAGAAACCAATAGGCAGCCAGTGAAGGGATTTCAGAATCAGCGTAATATGATCCCTTCTAGATTTCCCAGTAATTAACCTGGCTGCCATATTTTGTACTAGTTATAGTTTCTGAACTAGGTATAAGGGTAGCCCCATGTAGAGTGTATTACAGAAATCGTGTCATGAGGTTACCAGTGCATGTACTACAGTTTCTAGAGCCCTTATTTCCTGCTGAAGCTGATAACAGGTGCTCCTGACTGTCACACTCACCTGATCAATCATGTGAAGCGACGGATCTAGAAGCGCCCCCAAACTGCGAACACAGTCCTTCGAGGAGAGTGTGACCCCATCCAGGACTGGAGATTGTATCCCATTACTTGGCTTAGGGCCCCCTACTGTAAGCACCTATGTTTTCTCTATTGTTCGACAGAGGGGTGCGGTATACATAAATTTTATTATTATTATTTTATTATTTATTATTACTCACGAGTAAGTGGCTATTAGGATTCTATTAAGACTCTGGATTCTACAGGACCCCAGAGCTCACAGAGGGGGTTTCCCTAGCTAAGTGAGGATTTTACCCTGGGCCCTGCTGGCTCTCTACACAGATGTAAATCCCGCTATTGCAGTGGTACTTATTCACAGGTAAGTAACTATTAGGACTATAGTGTTGGATTCTATAGTAGCCCATATGGCATCGGTATTCCCCATTGACAAGGTTGTGAAATCATATCCAACCATAGGGGGTGGTGCTCATCTCCGTTACTAAGCCGAAGAGCCAGTGTTGTCCAAAGACAACTCCATGGTCATGTGGCCAGCATGACTACACTGAATGCTGTTACCTTCCCAATCAAGTGGTACCTATTTATCTACTTGCATTTGCATGCTTTCGAACTGCTAGGTTGGCAGAAACTGGGACTAGTGATGGGAGCTCACCCCATCATGTGGCACCTGGGCCTCGAAATGCCAACCTACTGATTTTGCAATAAACAGAGTCAGCATCTCTCTCTCTCTCTCTCGATATATATATAATCTATTTGTCTCTCTATGTCTCTCTGTCTACACACACACACACACACACACACACACACACACACAAAATGGGGTGTGAACTGCCATTCAAGCCAATGGGGCTTGAATATTTGCAATTTTCTATTTTTGCGGGGGGAGGCCTGCAAAAAATGGAAGGGTGACTCTCTGTGTGTGTGTGTGTGTGTAGGAACCCAGAGCTCACAGAGGGAGTTTCCCTAGCTAAGCGGGAATTTGAACCCTGGGTCCTTTGCTGGCCAGGCTTCCTCGAGATTTGATGGGTCTGGGTGAGGAAGGGACCCCTGAAGAGACCATGGAGCCCAGGACCAGGGTGGTCAAGTGCCTTTACTGCAAAGGAGGACAAGGAACTGTCAAATGGAGGATCTGCCAGCAAAAATGGGGGACATCATGCACACTCACACACACACACACACAAACGTTTAAAAGACACATATAAATTCATGCTTCCTAGTCATGCTCAGAATGAAGGACATTTTGGAATTGCTTCTGGACAGAAAATTGGAATATAGGATGGGTCCTGGGAAAGGAGAGGGGAAAAATAGTGGATTTCCCAAAAACCTAGGAGAGGGTGGGTTACACCCTCTCCCAACCCTCTGCCATTAGTCCCTCCCCTTCAGTTTGATGCAATTCAGGTCCATTGTTCCCACTTTCTGAACATGCTTAGTAATTAATTCTTTTCCACAGAACCACCAAAAAACTACTCTTCAAAAGTCCACTTTTTAAAAATTTGTCTCACTTCAAAGCGAGTCAGAAAGATCGCAGTCGCACCTGAAAGCATTCCCAGTGGGGACGAGGCACATATACAGTGATCAGCAAATTGCTTCAAATCATAGTGGGAATGAGCCCTTGTATTTGTTTCTATCCATTCCTCTAATTAGGTTGGTGTGTGGTTTGATAGTATGGCCAATAATTGCCAGTGATGTTGAGAGAGAACGAGGGATGGGAGGGAGGAAAAGAGAGGAAGAATTTCTTGGATTATACTGATGCACTGTTTCCAAATTTGCCAAGTTAATTATTGCCAAGATGAAATTTGATTGCACATAATTGCAACATTTATTTTTGCCCTGAAGTAATTACAAAAAGAAGACACTATTTCATTAATTAAAAAAATGATGTGAGCAGTAGAATGCATAGATCTTTAAAATCCTATTTCAGGAGATAAAATTCCTACAGTTGTATTAATCTGATGCAGCTGTCCTGCAAAAGATCAGGTCATAGTTGAATTTTTGCAGGTATATTATTGATTGCTGAAAAATTTGACCATCATGGCTCTTCTTTCTGTTATCCAAATTCTGAAACAGGAATGGTCAAAATCTAGCTCTATAAACCACAAGTGGCCTCCAGGGTCAGTTTTTTTGCCCCAATATGTGCTCTAGGAGGGATCGAGGATATTTTTGCCATATGCCCCCCTGCCTAGCCATTTTTAGCACCAGGAGAACCCTTTTAAAAATTCTGATCACCTTTTTAAAACTTCTGATCACTTCCTGTTTTACAGAAGGCCTGTTCTATGTCTTAAATGGCACACCTCCTTGCAAAAAACATGGCAGAAATGCCACGCACACATCCGACCTAGAGGGCATTTGGGGTAAAAAAAAAAGTTGGGGGGGTTGTTTGTTTTTTGGAAGGGTAGAGAGCTAGGGCCCACAAATGGGAATGCTAATGAGCCCCTCTAGCCTCTTATAGTTGTCCACTTCTCTTCTAAACAATTCCTTCATTTATTTTGCTCCTTTATTTCCCACCTTCCAACACCAAGTGAAGACTTTTTCTCTCAGAGACATTTTGGGATCCTATCATCAGCTAATTTGGAGGTATTGCTTTTCTGTTGCAGACCTACATCAGTCATGTTTTGTCATTTTAATTACTTGTATATTTAGGCTGCAAACCTACACATACTGACCTGGCAGTAAATTTCAAATGGGACTTGCATTTGAACAGACATGAACAGGATTCCACTCTTAATATTTCTTTAGTTATTTGTAAGCCACCATTATATTTTTTTTAAAATGCTAGATGTACATAGTTCAATGAATAACACATTTATTTTAGTCATAGTATTCTAAGGATCAATCCATATGTGATATTAAACATTTATTTTCATTTAACATATACCATTAACCCCCCCCCCCCCAATATTAGCTCTTGGTGGAAGATTGGGTATCACTGCAGCAGGCAGAAGGGCTTAAGACTTTCTGTATGAAAATTGCTCTTCCAGAGCTGCTTTTTACAGCTTGATACCAATTTGAGCTTTCTTCACATTTCAAACAGTTGTGGATAAGGATTCTTGTCTAGACCCTAGCAGGCGAGGGAAAGGCTGACTTTTCTTTCCATATTTCCTATGATCCTAAAGTTATTCTCTCCTCTTAATATCTGCTATTTCATTTTTTGAAAAATGCACACATTAAATGCGGAGTCATTTACCGTATTTTTCGCCATATAAGACGCTCCGGCATATAAGACG
>CM034703.1:268900051-268910543 GCA_020142125.1 Phrynosoma platyrhinos
CCCCCCCCCCTGCTTTTTCTTGGCTTTGCAAAGAACTGAAGAGAAGGAGCTAAGAATCAGGATATTGAATCACACAAATTAACATATGATCCCTTGCCTCACCTGGGCAGTGCCCGGAAGTAACCCTTTCCTGGATGGCTCTGTCTCCTTGGCTAGAATGGACTTTCTCAGTAAGTCCTCCTATGTGTCATTTCTGATACAGCTTTCAGAAATGTTTTCAATGTATGTGATTGTCTTATAGGGGAGAAAAATATGACAAGTATTGGGTGATAAAAACACTGAATTTTAAAAACATTATAATTGGTATAAATTACCTTATCTCATCAGATCAGTGTAATGACTGATTTTAAAAACTGAAAACTAGCTTCTAGAGTGACTTGATTTGACTCAAGGATCAATGGAGGAAAGAGAGTGATTAATTTTTTTCCTTGTAGCAGTAAAACATGCCATAGGGACTGGGTGGAAGAGAAAATGAACTGGGAGAAATTAATTTGAATAGTAAAATATATGTAGCAGAGAAAGGTTTAATCACTCTCCCCCCAATTCTGCTAGCTTGGAATCAACAAATCAAATGCTAATGTTAGTTTCTATTAAAAAGAAAAAAACAGGAAAGGGGGACACGGCAAAATGTTGGAGTTTCATTACAAACATTTGAATTTAACACATTATTTGCACATCTGGGTTTCATGGAGTGATATCAGCAGCTCAAAATGCACACATACAAACAAAAAGTAACTTTGTAACTTGGTTACAAAGATATCTTACTGGTTTCTTCACTAGTGCTTCAGTGATTTTTAAAGCAATATTTATTCTGATAATACCCAATAATCTTCTAAAATGCTATTCCTTTTCATCAAAATAAAGAGTATTTAATAATTTTATCCTTGTTTCCAAGGGGTTTGTGCTTAAGGGAATTGTGCTCAAGCAGGTTTTTTTTTAAATACACAGTTAGTAGGAAGAATTCTATGATAGGGAAAATATTATTTAGACCATTTGGTTTAGTTGCCTCTGGCTGACCCACACCTGTGCTCAGCACCAATTTATGTGGCTTGGTTTTCAACGACAAAAAGCCATTTACAAAATCAGAACAATGACATAGATGAGATATATCAGCAGTGTGCTAGAAGCATGCTGAGTGTCTTCTTTGTAAGCCATTTGTCACTAATAATTAACCCCGTAATCTTTTCTTATAAATATTTAGAGACAAGCTTGTGTCCAGAATCTTCTCGTTTTGAACATAACACATCGACACATTTTCTTCATTTTAAAAATTATATGGCTATTAAATATGGAAGTATTAATGTGCTTATATTTCCTGCTGACAAACATGGGGTTCACTCTGTAGTTTCATGCAATTCTTTTTTTAAAAAAAGGCTTTTTAAAAAAAAGTGCAAATCAGTCCGTCCCCCCCCCCTGTTTATCTTGTTTTCTAGTTAACTGTTCAGGATGACATCAAATTTTACACACATATATTAAGTGTTTGGGACAACAGTGTTGCCAGTATCAGCAAATTGTAATATGTTAATCCACAAAGTTAGTTGTTGTCAGTTGTCTATATGTGCACAACAACCCTGCCAAGTCTTGTCTGTGTGTTTACGTCCAAGATAAAACTGGTGGCTAAACTTGAATCCAGTTTAGCAGATGACATAGAAGGAATATGCCAGTGATTGAAAATAGGATTCTTGAACCAGCACCCGTAGAGGGGGAAAAGTAGGGAATGTTACTTGATTTGAGGGTATTTCTCAGCCAAACAATCAGCCAACAGGTGTTTTTTTTAATGGGGTGGTGGTCTTGAGACTTAAGCAGTCTCTTTGAGGGCTGCATGCATGATTAGTCCATCACATTAATCTAAATGAGAATTGGTTGTTTTTAAAAGCCAGGATATCTGCTGTAAGTAGATAATTTGAATGCTTCGATTTGATTGTACTTCAGCTTAATATCAACCCCTCTCTGATGTAGCAGTTTGGTATCTGACATCAACAGATGATTATCATAGAATCAGAGTTGGAAGAGACCACAAGGACCATCCAGTCCTTGGGCTGAGAACGAAGCCGCTGCAGGTGCTGCTAAGCTGGGAGGAGATGGCAGTCCTGGGTGTGAAGAGAAGGCAGCGCCCACCTTTCCAGCCTCCGCTCTCCTGCTGCTAGTGCTGCGTTCTGCAAAGTGTCTTGCAAATTTGTCACAGTGACCTATCAAGTGATTTTTGTTTTCTTCTTGCAAGCCAGGGTGTAATAGGCCCCAGACCTCATGTGACAGCTCTGATAAACAACACTGCGTACACAATGTTGGCAGAGAAGTATAATTTGTTTGCTGCCACCATCACCATGGCATAGGCCTTCCAATAAGCTCTAGGCTGTGTTTGGTCAGACTTGATCCAAGTCTTCCACCCTCATGGCTCTAGTCTCTATCCCACTTGTTTCACCACTGCCAGCTCTCTAGTGAATGCAGGGGCTTGCCTGGCTCCACTTCATGGGAGAGGACACCCAGGGGCTGTGAATCAACTACTCTGGTTATTTTCCTATTCTAGAGATCAGCTGGGGCTTTGATAGCATCACCTACCAAGACAACAGGAAACTCCCCAAGAGTCATCATGAATCTATCCAGATTCATAAATCTCAAGGGATGGACCATCTTAATTGGCTCCCCACCATTGCAGAAGCTCCAAGTCTAAACCTCACCAGGTAATGATCAATCCATGACAACAGAACTACAGAAAGCTCCTCCACACCCAGATCACCGTCATCCTGCTCTGAACAGAAAACCAGGTCCAGAGTGTTTCCTGCATCATGGGCGGTAGCAGAAATTACTTGGGATAGTGGACATGAAGTCCTGAGCTGCTCCTGATAAAGCAGCCTCCACATGGATGCTGTGGTGCCAACAAGACAACCTGACCTATGGGACAACCTAACACCATTGGTATTGACAACTCAGGAAGGAAGACTAGAGCTGTGCAGTGGTTGATATACTAATAGGATCCCTATTTCATCCTGGCCACCCAACTTCAAAAACACAGACTGGAACCCAGCAGACTGTGGGGCAGGGCATCTGGTGAGAGAGATGGAATCCTGATAGACCACTGGTGCTCTTCCTCCCAGGCCTTGCCTGCTATTGTACAGAGAACCCAGATGGACAAGGCTTGGAGAGGTTAACAGTTAACAGTCACCCACCCACTCTGCCCAACTTCATTCACCCAGTTTTGTAATATAAGCCAGGGTAAGGTCCTGGATCAGAGATTTTTCTATTTATCAACCTGGCATTGAGTTGTACCATTACAATGCATACTTGTTCCCTCTATAATCAAAGATTATATTTCCCATCCTGACTCAATCTTTTTACTTGAATCTCCCTAATCTTTTGCATATTTTGTAAGATATATGACACAGATTGAACTATTGTAAATGTGACTAAACTTTGAATTTATTTTGCTTAAACAGTTAAAACTTACTTTGCAAGTAAGAAACATGGTTAGATGTTGAACACTTAAGATATTTTAAAGTGTAAAAAAGAATTGTAATGGAATTGGGGAAACTCTCCATAGATGAGTAAGCAGCACTGAAGAAAAACAGGTTATACCATTTAATCTGTAAAGCTTAAGATAAAAAATCTTTATGCAGGTTGATAATTACAGCACATTCTGTTTTGAACCTAAATAACAATACAAATCCACATTTCTTTTCTAAGAAATCTTGTATGATTTCTCAGTATGGATACAAGTATTTAAATATAACATTTATAGTTTTTGAGGGCATTCCAATTACTAAAATATATAGGCATGCAGCAAATGTGGTTTAAGATATTTTTTTGATTGCTACAATAAAGTGTGTAGAAATATAGGTTGTGATTTGTCATCAATCACTATGATCATGACACTTAACAAAGTCACAGTGAAGATTATGTTAATTGCATACTGTGATATGATATTCTGTTTAGAGCTAAATATAGTGTATGAGTCAGCTAAGTACATGTCTCTAGCAAGATGCTGCTAACAAAGACAAGCTGTGCTGATGCATAGTGTATGCAGGTGCTATGAATGATGTCAGCACACTGCAAAATGAACACAAAATCCATTGGTACATGATTTTTCTTCTGCCTGGGAAAGATACTTACAGATCTGGTTCTTTCTTTTCTTTTTTTAGATAATTAGACAGCAATGTATATTAATAATATATGGAATGACCAAACTGGAGAGATGTAGTAGAGCAGGGATATTTCTCCTTATCCCATCAACTATTGCATTGATATCACTCCAAAACATTGTGTTATTGTTTACTTTGTGATCATGTGTGTCCAAGCATATGTGAGAGTCTAGTTATGATTTAGAATTGATGCAAAGTTCAGTTTGGAACCCATTTTGATGATTCAGAAATCAGACTGATTTGGATTAGACCAACTTAGAGACTATCCAGTTTGATTGGATCCAGATCTCAATTTAGAGATCCAATTCTTTGTCCTTCCATTGGAGGAATTCAGATTGGAGAATTGTGGTGTTTCAAGTGGATTGTACATTGTTATTTCCACTTTCTTAGTCTAGATTCACATGTCTCACACCTACTTTGGATTGATTCCACCTTCATTCCCATCAATGAGCACTATTGCTGTACCCTGCTCCGATTGCCACGCAGAGGGGCGGGTTATAAATAAAAATTGTTGTTGTTGTTGTTATTATTATTATTATTATTATTATTTTCATTTGCGAATAATTTGGCTGAATGACTGTGATTCCCTCCCCCTGCCCCATCCAGGTTCAGCCCCCTCTCATCCTTCCATTTCTGTAAGAAATCATAGCTATTTACATGCTACTTTGGATTAAGATACCACTTCCTCTAAAAGATGTACAAACTATTTCTGTCTTTTTGGTGGGGTTCACTGCTCACTATAATACAGAACAGCATTGTATGCACAACAACAGCAGGGCAGCTGTTAAAAAGTGTATTATAGTGTTGTTTGGGGTATGGGCCTTTGAAGCCAGCTTAGAAAGATAGCACACAAAGTACACAAACCACAGTGAGGTTTTCTAATGTTTTCTAACTTTTCCTTATACCAGTGAATGGAAAGCAGTTGTTGCCTGTGCATCTGTCAGAAGGAGAAGGGATGGATTTATGGCTTATAGAGAAGAGTGGAGCTGGCAATTGTCCAACCCTGACATTACCAACTAAACATTAAAAGAAAAAAGGTGGATGGAGAGTATGAATCATTGATAGAAGTAAATAGCAAAAGCAAGGGGAACATTAAAAGGCAGGATGAAATGTAAGGAGGTGGTTGGAGTATATAGTAGTCCCTCCATATTCACTAGGTCAGGGATAGGCAACCTTTCCCCTTTAAGGGCTGAGGGACTTCAGCTCCCAGAATCCCAGGAGCTATTGGCCAACATGGGACTATTGGCCAACATGGCTGAGGCTTCTGGGAGCTGAAGTCCCTCGGCCCTTATAGGGAAAAGGTTGCCTACCCTGCGCTAGGTTTAGAGGCACAGGACCCCCCTGAAAATGGAAAAACTGCAAATAACAAAAGCACTATGTTTTTAGCTGATGGAACACCCCTCTAGGTCCTCTAGTGCAGCTCTGTGGTCAACATCTGCCAGACAATGACCATACAATTGTGCTGAAGGAGCTACAAATGCTTAGTGGAGTGTTCTCCCTACAAATCTCTAGGTCCTTCAGTGCAACCTTTGGTTAAAGTTGACCACAGAGTTGCACTGGAGGACCTAGATATTCCTATAGAGGACATGCTAATACAATCTGTGAATAATCAAATCCACAAAAGTCAAATCCACAAATCGGGAGGGACAACTGTACAAGATACATTGGAACAGTGTGAAAACAGACATTTTAAAATAACTGATCTGAATTCATTGACTAACCTTGGAAATTGACCAATGGCTATAACTTTTTTTTTTTGTTTCTCAGAACTGGATAGCTTTTCAGGTGTAATAGCCCAAATAGACACTTTTAAAAATGCTACATGGCTTTAAATTTTGAAGCACGTCGCCTTCTGTCTCATTTTGAACACTTTCCTTGTTGATTTTTCTTGTTATCCACTGGGTATAATCTGGGCTTGAGCCAGAGCCTGCCAACTTGAAGACTTTTGCACAGGGACAACTTCTGAATCTGAAGTCTCAAAAAAAAAAAAAAAGAAAAGAAAAGAAAAGAAAAGAAAAGAAAAGACAGTTCTCCCACTTGACACCTTACATTTCCCATTGCTAGAGCATAGCTCTGGTAATGACCTCCAAGTGAATAGAATCCATCCTTCAGATTTTGTTTTAAACCTATATTGCTTCTGAGACTATACAGTCAAGATGACTTTTTTTAAAAAAAAACTGTAGCATTTATAAAAGGACATACTTTGTTGTAAGAATAACTTGAATTTCTCTTTGAAGTAGGACACATATTAGCTTGACCCAGAAAGCTGTGACACTGAACATTTTTTCCACAACTGTCTTATAAAATTGTTGAAAAAAATGTGTGGTTCAGTGATAAAGCCATATGTTGTTAAGTATACATTAAACAAAGGATACATCAAACATACATTCTAAAATATCAAAGGAAATAAAAAGAAACATTTTCTTACTACATTTTGTGAAATTATTTTTTGCTAGGAAATTTAAAAGGTAAGCTATAGCATTAATACCTACCTTTTCTTCTTTGAAATCATTATATGGTAGGACTTTTAAGATTGACTAGATAGTAATAGTTGTTTAAATATTTGTACTGTATAGGCAAACTGTAGGTTTTTTCATGCCAGTAAAAGAAACAATCTTATGGTAAGATTGCACAAATCTTATGATAACATATTTTTTTTTCATATAATTGAAAATAGTCAAATATACTATCCATAAAATTGTGTGTAAAATGAAAGGCATTAATCATTAGATCTTCTGGTAAACCCTGGCCCAAAATTCCCAGCTCGGGGTTGGGAATGTATTTCCTACAGTAAGGGTTGGGCTGCAGATAGAGTTGGACTGTAGTTGGAGATAAAGGACTGCAAAGGCAGATTCTCACTGAATTGTATTTTATATTAAAAGGGAAAAATCAACACACACATTTTACAAGCACTCACACGCACACAAGAATTGAGAAACAAAGGTGTTAGTGTGAAACAGAATTAGGCCTTCTAATGGAGATACTATACCTATGTGAATCCTCCTGCTCTTGAGACTGGGAACTTGATCACTCCTGGGGCCACTGGGATTGCCAAACGAAAGAGGGGTTTAGCAAAATGAAAAATGACAGCACTTCTGCTTGCAAACCAAACTACTTCAATGAACAAAGGAGAGGTCTCCTAATTTATAGGGATTTTGTGCATTGGGGCAAAGTCCAAGACTCAATAGGGCCAAATAGTTGAAATCTTTGATATGGATAAGTGACACATTGATGTAGGGTTTTCCAAAGGTGTGACATGGGTGTGTGTGTGTGTGTGTGTGAATGGGTCTGTTCCTGCAGTGAATAGCTTTCAGTGCCCGGTAGATGGAGTTGTTTACTCCAGTCGGAGTTATCCTACTGTTTAATGGCTAGGCGTTTTTTCACCTCCTCCCAACATGTCCAGAACATAAATCCTCTTTGGCAACTCCTAAGCTAGCCAACGTGACCTGATTGCTTACACCTCATGCCGTCCACTTTAGGATCATAGAGGCTGAGTTTATATCAAATGGAGAGGGGTGGGTTCTCTGGGTGGTAACAGTAGTAAACAGCATTGTGGATATTTTTTTACCATTTCTGGAAGAGGCCAGACCTCAAATTATTCTCTTCTCCCACATAATCCTCCTTGATACCCGAGATCAGCTTTAGTCTCTTGCTCTTTCATGAGAGTGGATGGACATGTACGTAAGCTTTTTCAGTGGCCCTGTGTAGATCACTGTGATCTGGGATTCTTCTTCTTTTATCTTTAGTTTTTAAAGATTTGTCAGATTCAGTGTACAGTACTTTAAAACTGACTAGTTGGCTGCATCCTGCAGTTTTAAGGTTTCCTTTTGTTCTAGACTATTGCGATTAAAAATAGTTTTGTGGCAACTTTTAAAAATCAGGTGAGGTATGCATAAATAAATTATATCTGCAAAGACTCATTACCGGTACTTCTCATTATAAGTTGGAGAGTTTGAGAAGAAAGATGGGAAATTTTGCAGTTGTCATGTATAATTTCTGTGTCAGCCTAATCTTGCACTTTGAATTATTGATTAATAATATTAGTAATAAAGTATCTGCTCTGAAACATAACAGAAAAAGTAAGAGCAAAAAAACCTGCAAATCTGCCAACAAAACAAGTCCCCATTATTGAACTTAACAAGGCCATGTGCTTTGGTGGCATTTCACTAGCAGAAGCTGATACTTTCACACAAAAGAGGGCATTTTATTAATTCCAATTTTCCCTACAACAGACGCCCTCTGTACTGTACCACAAACTGTACTGAAAAAACATCCCAACTCCCAGGAGCAATGTTTTTAGGAATACTAGATGACATTGATGAAAAAAATGATGTAAAAGGATGAGCTTAAAGCAACCACTGGGTCCAGTCTATAAAATTTAGATATCATTGTACTATAAACAGATAGTAAAGAAACCTAATCATAGTAAGCTTCTTGTGGCAATAATAATTTTTGATAACTCAGAAATAACTACATTACAATTTTGAAGGCTTATATTGGATTATGAGAAGACATTGCTAGTCTAGAGAATCATTTTTATACTACCAGAGTTTGGCCCATTAGCAGAGCTTTTGCTTTATTCTTTTCACTGGTAAACTGTATATCAATCATAATACAATGGGCCCTTGGTATCTGCTGGGGTTTGGTTCCAGGTCCTCCCATGGATACCAAAACCCAAGGCCCATTAAATATAATGACACAGTAAGATGATGTCCCTTGCATAAAATGGCAAAATCAAGCTTTGCTTTTGAGATGAGGAATGAGAGAGTTCCACAATATCTGTGACGGGCTGCATGATTCCCATCCATGATTTAGAGGATATTTTGCATTTGGAGATTACTAGTTAGTATTAGAGCTTAGCAAAGGCACATCTGCATGGTTCTTTGTGAAAATTTCTCAAAGAATATACTATTCCTTCATGATTATGATTCAGCTAGGGGAAAGACATGAGTGCACTAAAGTTGAAATGGGCAATGAAATGAATTATACATTTTTGTTTTGTTCTATGTATAAGGTACATCTGATCCCACCAAGCCAAAGGCAGTCTACAAGGCATGCATTATGACCCACCATGTGCTTCACAACATTATGCTTTCTTCAATGCAAATAGTAAAAATAGATTTATAGAAAGACTATGGTTGAACCACAAATTTATTTGAGTTCATGATTACACACTGCTTGGGGACAGCATAAAGAAATCCGAGGTAGTTTTAAATAGTAATTAAATTTCCAGCATCTTTGGGAAGAGCGGAAAGAAGGCTTCACCCATTCATAATATTTTAAAGGTTTATTTGTGGGGGATTTGATTTGGTTTTGGTGTGTGTGTTTGTGTTTTGCACAAAGGAACATTTCTGCAGCATTTTGTGGCTTATCTGAATTCTGTTTTCCATATCTTCCATAGCACTTTGAAAGATACCTCATTCTGTTTCCTTCTGTTCAGAAAGGCTAAAGGGGGTTGCAGACTGCCAGAAATAGTGCAAATTGACTCCACTTTTAGGGTTAGGGTTAGGGTTAGGGTTAGGGAATCATGGAAACTGTAATTTATTGTGGCACCAGAGCTCTCTGACAGAGAAGGCTCAATGTCTCAGAAAAAAACAATTCCCATGATTCCCTAGCTAACCCTAAAAGTGGACTTAATTTGCACTATTTCTAGCAGTCTGCAACCCCCCTAAGTTTCTTATTACAAAAAAAAAAAAAAAAAAGATTGAAAAGAAAACAGTGAGCTGGAGTATCTTTCTATTTTATTTTAAAAATGTTTTAAAAGTAGCATCCACAATTGAGGCCCAGTATGGTGTAGTGGTTTGAGCATTGGACCATGACTGGAGACCAGTCCCTGCTCAGCTTTGGAAGCCCACTGGGTGAGTTTGGGCAAGTCACACACTCTTAGCATCCGAGGAAGACAAAGGTGAGCCTCCTCCAAACAAATCGTGCCAAAAAACCCTACCATGACAGGGTTGCAGTAGGGTTGCCAGAACTCAGAAGTGATTTGAAGGCACACAACAATCCACACATGCTCATGTTAAATTAATTTGTCTCAAAGGTATTGCTAGGTGCTTCACCCGTTCTCTTTCACCCCAACATTTCCCCCCTTTTTATGCTGAAACAAATTAACAGGACTATTTTTTTAAACTCTTCAAACCTACCTTAATCTGAACTATAAACTGCCAAAGATGGCTTGAAGTGTAATTGTTAACAGCTTGCTGAACAGAAGCAATCCATTTGTATTATTGTTTGCACATAATGGTTAATGTGTGCACAGAGAGGGGCTCAGGGTAGAGACACATCACTCACACATTCTGCTATAGGTCATTGAGGCAGGAGAATTTCTTTAATTAATGTTTTATATGCCTAAATTA
>CM034703.1:268925693-268945182 GCA_020142125.1 Phrynosoma platyrhinos
TGGCCAAAGTATGACAGCCTCAGCTTGATCATCTTGGCTTCCAGGGAGGTTTCAGACTTGATCTGTTCAAGGACCTATTTGTTTGTCTTTTTGGCTGTCCACAGTATCCTCAGCACTCTTCTCCAGCACCACATCTCAAATGAATTGATTTTCTTATCTGCTTTTTCCACCGTCCAGCTCTCGCATCCATACATTGAACAACACACAGTTTTTCAAATACAGTGGCTTGTATGATACTGACTTTAGTGCTTATTTGTATATCTTTACCCTTTAGGATCTTGTCTAGTTCTTTCATAGCTGCTCTTCCCATTCCTAGTTGTCTTCTGCTTTTTTGACTGTAGTCTCCTTCCTGATCAAAGTTTAATCCAAGGTATGGGAATTCTTTCACTATTTCAATTTCCTTATTGTCTGAGTTGAATGTATGTGGATCCTGTGTGGTCATTATTTTTTGTTTTCTTTGTGTTCAACATTAAGCCTGCCTTTGCACTTTCTTCTTTGCCCTTCCTCAATAATTGTTCCAAGTCTGATATTTTCTGCTAGTAGTATGATGTCAACCGTGTACCTTAGATTGTTGAAGTTGTCTCCTCTTATCTTTACTCCTCCTTTTTCCAAGTCTAAGCCTGCTTTTCATATGATATTTTTTGCATACAAGTTGAAAAAAATAGGGTGATAGAATGCAGCCTTTCCTGATACCTTTACCAACTGGGAACCATCTATTTCTCCATATTCTGTTCTAACAGTAGCCTCTTGTCCTAAGTACAGATTTCTCATTTGGTCAGATGTAATAGCACTCCCATGTCTTTAAGGGCATTCCATAGCCTTTCATGATCTATGCAGTCACAGGCTTTGCTACAGTCTATAAAACACATGCTGATTTTCTTTTGGAATTCCTTGTATGCTCCATTAGCCACTGTATGTTTGCAGTGTGTTCCCTAGTTCCTCCTCTTTTCCTGAACCCTGCCTGGACCTCTGGGATTTCTCTCTCCATGTATGGATGGAGCCTGTCTTTCAGAACATATGTTACAAAACATGTGGCCTTAAGACTGCTAATTCGCACTGCACATCTGTTAGGACTCCCTTTTCCATTCAGTAATAATAATTCTTCTGTTTTGGTAACTCACAGTCTGTGTTTGCGTAACTTGCATTAGCTTTACTAGTATTATTAAAAGTAAGTATCTCCTGAGCTAAGAGATGCTTCCTGATTGGTGGCTTGTGAATTAGGCTTGTACATTCTTTTTGTAATGTGTCATTGGCTTTAAATGAGCAACATTGTTTATTTCCACTAAATTTGCCATGATACTGAAGGTTCTTTCAGGGTGGGTTCAGTTCTCTGCATTGATTCTTGATACTCAGAACCAGAATATATTCCATAGCACCCAAGTTTGAATTCAACAATGAGGAGTTATTTTTTCTTTTATATTTAGCTATGGCTTAAGGTCCTCTCATGGGAAAATATGGGCTGCAATAATTTTGTTATGGTCTCCCCATTAAGGCAACAGCAACAATGTGTGTACACAACAGCAACAGCAAAAAGACACAGAGAAAACCACAAAGATAATCACAGGTTCAAATTTTCCACCTTCTTTCAATTTTTAAAATCAATATATACTAATGGCTTTAAATGTACCAATCTATTTTCTTGTTATACTAGTGGAAGTCTGTGGCTTTCATACACTCTATTCAAGCATTTTTGTTGTTTTTGATAAGTCTATCCACCTTATTATAATGGGCTCTCCCCATTATCTGGGCAATGCAGCTGAGAGCTATAGGCTCCCTTCTAGGTAAACAAAGAGTTAACAATGTGATCGTTTTAAATTGCATTTCTTGGGGTCAGCATCACAGAAGACCAAGTGAGACAATTGCATTATGAGATGACCAATTGGGATGACATGCCAACTTCAAGATCATGACCTTGACTTATATGACGGGATATCGTAAAGTAATAATTGTCACCTGGAAATGATATTGATGAATTTTTTTCAGTGTCATCATTGGTCCCTAAGTGCATGATGTTGAGAAAACCAGATCATTGTGTCATTTATTTTTATTCCAGGTTGTGCCAGAAGTGACTAAAGTGTAAGATGGAGAAGTATGAGGGGGTATCGTAAAGTAACAATTATCACTCGGAAGTTATTATGGTATATTGATGAATTTTTGTCAGTGTCATCATCACCAAGTGACTTTTTCTTTTTCTAAAAATGAAAAATCTGTTGTGGGGTTGCCAATTTGACAACACAGATGACGTCATTCACAAAGTGGAAAAGTGGTGTAAGGCGCAATCTGCCGACTACTACAATAACGGTATTCAGAGGGTTAAGAGATGCTGGGAAGAATGTGTAAATCTGAATGGTGACTACGTAGAGATAAGTTAACAACTACAAATCAAAACAAACTTTCTGCCATTTTTTTAAAAGGTGATAATTAAAACTTTAAGATACCCCCTCGTACATGAGCTTGACTTACCTCAAGTATATACGGTATGTGCTTTTTTAATTCAACTAGATGGTTGAATTAATGGATGCAACATCTGTGGATATGGAAGGCCAACTGTATTTTGCATTTCTTACAATAATAACACTATCATTCTCCAACACCCATTATGACAACAGTAACATGGAAATAGTTTTCAAAGAAGTAGCCATGTTACTCTCTTGCAATATAAAAAGGAGAAAGCAATAGCAATAGCAAGTGCATTTCTATACTGCTTATCAGTGCATTTAAACACTCCTTAAGTGGTTTACAATGTCTAAGCTAATTTCCCCGAACAAGCTAATTTCTCTCCTTTTAAAATAACATGGAAGTCATCATTATTCAGAATTAATATGATCAGTTAACCTAGTTCAGAGAACCAGTGTGGTTCATAGTGACTTGAGCATTGAACTACGACTCTGGAGGCTAGGGTTCAAATCCCAACTTGGCCATGAAACCCACTGGTGGCCATGGGCAAGTCACATGCTTTTAGCCTCAGGGGAAGGCAATGGCAAACCTCCTCTGAACAAATCTTGCCAGGAAAACCCCATGATAGGTTCACCCCAGGGTCACCATAAGTTGAAAACATCTTGACGACACACAGCAACAACAAGCTAGTTCACTGAATCAATTGTAGTTCAGTTGATCTATTTCTCTTACAATGAAATGATGCAATTAAACATATGATTGCAGATGTTTTTTGGCTTATTCAAAATAAAATTAATTGTAGTCCAGAACATACATTGACATATAGCCTTATATTGTATGGATGATGATGATGATGATGATTTCAGGGTATAGCATGTTAAAATACAAAACACAACTAAAAACACATAAACCCGCAGTTAAAATACATACAGCTGTATATGCAACAAATGGCTAGATAAAATATTAAGTTCCTTCTTAGGTATCCTTTGAATGTGCAGACAAGAAGTGAAAAGAGAAATTCTTCTAAAGTGCTTTTTCCAAAGTATCTACATTAGCAGTGGAAAGACTGCATATTGAGAATTTTTTGTTTTGTTTTTTCTTACTGTGTAGCTTTTAATGTTATTTTTAAAACAATTTCTCCAGCTCCTGAAATGTAAAAGACAGAAGAGTCATGACCATCCAAGCAAGGAAGCTTAAATATGACACTGAGAGATAACATTCCTCCATGTTGTATGGCTCAAGACTGGGTTTGGAATGCTTCAAAGAAAGTTGGCTTTCTTTATGCTTCAGCAGAATCACTTTGCCCTTTGGGACACTGTATATCTTCAGATTCTTGGTGTGTGGTGGTTTTTCCCCCCTTAAAAGAAAGTGAGTGATGAGTTTGGACGAGAAAGGAGCTATGCTAGGCTGGATTAGTTTGGAAACTATTTCAACATTATGTCTGGAAAACTCAGTTTAATTTGAATCCTTGATGAAACAGAATGTTCTTTTTTTAAAAAATTGACTTGGTTCAAATAAAAAGAAAAAACACTTTTAATGATAATACTTATCATTAGTTATTGAGATCATTTATAATTAGCTTTTCAGTGTCAGAAGCAGATAAATTGTGTGCTTCATTGATCAAAGAAACATATTCTTTCGTAAGTCATATCTGCTATTCAGATTCCCCTAAGAGAGATATAAATATGATTTAACAATTGTGATATGATTAACAATTGTGAAGCTCTGATTCATCCTGGATTATTTTCATAGTCTGAATAGGGCCTTTGTTGGTGGCACACACAAGCCTGTCACTTGCTCACACACATACACACACCCACACCCACATGCTCAGCTGTATGTTTTTTCTTGCTTGCTTTCTCTCTGACACTTTCTTAGTTAATTCTCTCTCTCTCTCTCTCTCTCTCTCTCTCACACACACACACACACACACACACACACACATACATCATGGTCTCTCTCCCTTCCTCACAGACACTGATTCACATATATTTCTCAAACTCTCACATGCTAATTCTCTCTCACACTCGCAGACTATGACACTCTTTTTCTCTCAGTCACACACACATTAATTCTTCATGGTTGCTGTGCCTCACATAAATGGGTTATTAGTAATGCTGTTTTTCTGACTCTATCTCATATATGTTCATTCACACATAATTTCACATCCAAATTCTGTCACAGACATGCACAGTCAGGCACACTCTTCATCTCTTTTTTACATACTCACATATGCACTTGTGTATACTTGTGTGTATACACACACATATGCACACATACACAAGAGAATGAATGTTTTCATATGACTGTGAGAGAGAGTACATGAGTGAAAGAATGAAAGGGCATGACTGAGCATATACATATCTGTGAGCATTGGTGTATGTGAGTATGGCTTGTATGAGACAGCATGTATAAAATTTACACATGTGTAAATTGAATTTATTTATATACATTCTAATTTGAATGATGTTCCAACTTGAATGATGTTATTTCTTTTTAAAGGTTAAAATATGAATATACATGAATGTGCAAATGAAAATATGCACACTAAAACAAAATATTTTTATTCATATACTATATTAAGTGGAGGAGGAGCAATGTCCACATGTAGATTTAAAGGGGTCACAAGAGTAAAAGGTCTGAGAACCACTGCAATAACCAGCTCTTCCCTCAAGGTTAAGATCAAGTTCAAGTTGCCAATTTCCTTGTTCCTTCCTCTACCTTTTGAAATGGGAAATTATTTGCAAGGCACATCAGGGATTTGTTGGAGAGTCTGTGCTTAGCAAAGTCTCCCAACAGATAGCAAGGCAATTGAAATATCCTGTAACTACTAATTCTTGCGTCTTTGCGATTTTTGCGATTTGTTTCTGAAGAGCATAATCCATCGGTTTGGTGGCCTGTTGAAAACTTAGCACAATTCTGCATTTATTGCTTTCTCTGTTTATTTATCCAAATATTCTCAACTGGTCCACTCTGATCACTCTCATGGATTTCTGTACAATTTAATTTGTCTTTGCCCATCTTTAGGGCTCATTCCCACTTACATTTTACCCGATTTGTGATTTGCTTTCACTCCAGGTTGGTGAATCAATTCTAGTCAATGCATCATTCCCACTATGGAAGTGAGTCTTTCCTTTATTCACTTCTTTTTTGCCACGATTGTAATTCCCAATAGTTTGTACCCCTTCAAAATGCCTGTCAATCATCTACACATCATCAGTGATGCAACCGGCAACATATTTAAGAAAACACAGGAGGGAGTCAAGGGTGCCATGGCCAAAATTCTCCCCTGGGAGGCATGCATCCATGTGTGTCATGGAAGACTCTCCCCTGGGATGCATGCATTCATGGATGTCATGGAGGACTATCCCCTGGGATGCATGCATCCATAGATGTCATGAAGGGCTCTCCCTTGGATGCATGCAGCCATGGATGTCAAGGAGACCTCTCCCCCAGGATGCATGCAGCCATGGGTGTCATAGAGGGCTCTCCCCTGGGATGCATGCAGCCTTGGGTGTCATGGAGGACTCTCCCCTGCAATGCATGCAGTCTTGGGTGTCATGGAGGACTCTCCCCTGGGATGCATGCAGTCATGGGTGTCATGGAGGACTCCCCCGAGATGCATGCAGTTTTTAAAAAATGACAGTATATGCACTCCATTGTTTTTGCAATTACATGTCTCATTGAGCCACAGTCGGTCTACTTGCCCGGCTCGCCACCCGCAAGTTATTGCAAGTAATTGCAAAGACAGTGGAGCACATGTACTGTCAATTTTTACAATTACATGTCTTGCTGTATTGCCCATAGGACAAAGCACAAAGCAGTGCTGGGGTGGTGGTGGTGGCAGATTTCCCCGAAAATTGGTGAGGGATATGCCAACTCTCTGTCACAGTAATCCTTCCCCTTCAGTTTGATGTGACTCAAGTCTGTCGTTCCCACTTGCTGAACATACTTGATAATCGCTTCTTTTCAAAAAGACCAGCAAAAAACTAGTGTCTGAAAAGAGCAGGGTTTTTTTGCATTTGTCTCACTTCAAAGCAAGTCCAAACGATTGCAGTCACATCTGAAACTGTTTCAAATGGGGACAAGGCACATTTAAAGCGATCAGCAAATTGGTGTAAATCATAGTGAGAATGAGCCCTTAGTCAGTTGTTTGCTGTCTAAGAAATTAAGACCATACCCACAGAAGCCAAATCTCTCCTGTCTATACCATCTATGTAGCAAGTAATTAACTTCTAGCACTTCTAGCATGTTTGGTGCATAGGTGGTATTCTTACCAGTTCTGGCAGAACTGGTAAGAATACCACCTACGCATCAAACCCCTTCAGCTTCCTGCCCAGTTTCATAGAGGTGAAGCTTCATAAAGTTTCAGAGGTGATGTGCTCAAATATATTCTTGGCAGGATCATTGGTGCCCAAATGAATAAGGAGAATAAGGAGAAAGGGGTCCCTTGTTCCTGGTTTCCTGTTTGGGCATCTATACTGCTGCTATCCTCCTAAGGCTGCAGGAAGTGATTGCTTAGCTGGAATGTTTCTGAATCCCTTCTGTATGGTCTGCTCCTGACAGTGGTTGTCTTCCAAGGTTCTCTCTCTCTGGCTTTTCTTCGCAAACAAAGATTCAGGAAGGACTCATCCCACGCTTTTTGCAAGCGTGCTGATGACTAAAAAGGCCAATCCAAGATAAACAAGTCCGGTTGCAGAAAGCACAGCAGAAGATCTCCTTGGGTGATGTTTCAGGGTTGTGATTCTTTCTGCATTGTCGTTTCTCTTGGAGACTTGTTCGGCGTGACTTCTCAAATAAGGCTGCAGCATTGTGGATAGTGCATCTCCATGCCTCCCGATGTGAGCCCAGGGTGGACCATTGTTGGTGATCAATTTGGCCAAGCCTGAGATGTTTCAGGGAGTCCTTGTATCGCTTTTTTGGAGTGCCCCTCTTATGCTGATTCATGGTGAGTTCACCATAGAGTACTATTTTTGGGAGGCGATGGTCCTCCATCCTAGAAACATGCCCTGCCCAGCGCAGCTGCGTTTTCAATAGCATGGCCTCAATGCTGGTGATCCCTGCTTGCTCAAGGACAGCAACATTCGTCACATAGTCAGTCCAGTGTATATTTAGGATTGTGCGTATACAGCACTGATGAAAGCGTTCGAGGAGTCGTAAGTGTTGGCGATAGGTGACCCATGTTTCAGACATGTAAAGGAGAATAGACAGTACAATTGCTCTATACACACTGATTTTTGTGCTTCGCCTCAGGTGTTTGTTATGCCAGACTCTTTTGTAAAGTCTTCCAAATGCGCTGCATGCCTTTGCTAATCTGTGATCGATCTCTTTGTCAATCTTGGCATCTGAGGAGATGATGCTTCCCAAGGTTCTACCTCACTATTAAAGGTCTCTTCATTTTTCTTAATGGTTTCTTCCTTTGGTTCTGTAGGACCAGTTCTCCCTGATGCACTGCAGGGACGTAACATGTAGCTGCATTGCACTGACCTTTTCCAGTAGAGCTACCAATTTGCACTTGCTGCAGGTATAGTTGTTGAGGTTTTTGGACAAGAAAACAAAACATTGCACACACATTGCATCAGATAACTATGGATCCTTCTGCCTCAATCTCTGCAGTTATTTCTGTCCCCTTCCTTCCTGTTGTATTTGTATGGGGTATAATTGTGGCACACACTGCTGGCACAAAAGCTTGCTGCATCTTCCAGCCCAGCTACCTTTTTGCTTACAGTGGCTTCAATAAAGGCTGATGGGGAAAAGTATACAGATGAGCTGCTACTCTCCCAGAGATTCACCTCTTTATCTACTGGCTGAAAAGCTTGCTGCCCCATCCCACCTGATTGCTTTTTTACTCACAGCGCTTCAGCAAAGGCTGTTGAGGAACAGTATGTAGATGAGCTGCTACTTTATGTTAGTCTATTTCAATATTAAAAGAAGAGGTGAGGATAAAAAAGAAAGAGCATATGGTGGCATCTTTCAGGCTATTTTGGCATAAGCTTTTGTGGATTACAATCTACTACTTCAACATATGTTTTATGTTGAGGTGCCTTTAAACAGAACTGTGCATGCAAAGATACTCATTTTATTGTACCATTGTCCAGTAACCAAATGATGATCAAAAGCTGGTGGAGCACAGTGGCCAGCAGTGATTCCAAACTCTGGCCTTCCCAGTGTTTTGAATTTTGGCTCCCCGAATCCCAGACCAGAGTTTGGGAACACTGGACTAGAGCATGACCTGGAAAGTCCTGGTTCAGATTCCAATAAATTCAAAGTTATCAATGTATTAGAGATAATAGTTGCTGAGTGGGTGGGGGAAAGCATGCTATTCCTCTGATATGCCTGCATGGTGTTTAGGTATGAGCTGCCAAGCTTGTGCCACCTTAGTAGTGCTTAGTATCCACTATACAATACTGCTGCTGCATTTCTGACTGTAGACCAGGCATGGGCATATTGTGGCCTGTGGGCTACATGCAGACCTCCAGGGTCTTTTTTGTAAAGAGCTCTCCAACCCTCAGTTCCTCCCCCATAATATTTAGAAGGAAATTACCCCCAGTTGGTCAAAGGGAACCCCTGGAATCTGCCACTAGATAAAGAAAAACGACTGTGAATGGTTTTCTGGTTTTACATTTGTCTACTTATTGGCTGATCTTCATGGCGTGTGTCCTACCAGTGTGGGTGCATAGAGAAAAATTGCCCTCCCACACCCCTTTGTAGTTACCAACCCTAGCTCTTGGTTATCTTGTCCTCATTATCAATTGACAGCTACTTGGTTTCACACTGTCTCCCAGTTTAGCATCATTTCTGTTGCTTTGCAGTTTTATTTTAGCTTTTCTCTGATGTTATCATTTAGCTGTAGTTTTCAGGTGCTAAATGTCTCAGTTTCAGCCTGGATTCTTGGCTGTAAAATCTGTGTGGTCTATGAATGCCAGTGTGTTCTGGACATGACTAACACATGTCTTTTTCAAAACAAATGAATGTTAATTTATATATGCCTAATATGAACAACAAATGCTGAAGTAAACAATGCTACTTCCTAAAAAGATTCCACCTAAACAGGAAGAACTTCCTGACAGTAAGTGCTGTTCAACAGTGGAATACATTTCCTTAGAGAGTGGGGAAGTCTCCTCCTTTAGAGGCTTTGAAACAGAGGCTGGATGGCCATCTGTCAGGAGTGCTTTGATTGTGAGTTTCTGCACGGCTTGGTATATTAGCATTGCTTTGAATCATTATTTGTAGTGTCTACAGAAGTGGCACTTTCATCTCTTTCCAACTTGTACATGCCTGATCATATTTTCTGTTACCCCTTTGGTGAGTTGCAGAGTTATCTAGAACGATGTCCTGACTGGATGTGATTTGGCTGAACAGAATAAGTATTCTGCAACCATTGCTTAAAGACTTCTGCCATTGCTCTTCTAAATGCATGTTGGCTATAAAATCAAGCTAAGCTAGCCCTATATGATATGCTATGCAAAGTTGCAGAATTAAGGAATAAGAAAGCAATTTATATCTCTTACAGCTTGGGTAAGAAGGCTAGATCAACTGCCTTCATAAAGAAATGTAATAAATAAGTTATATCTATATCAAGTCTGTATCTTCAGATCTGTAATTATTTAGGACAGGAGCTGTTCACCTCTCTGACAAATGGCTCTTATATCTTCTGATTATTTACCTAATTTCCGAATATAGCATTTGGATCTTTAGGAGTACAGTTCTAGTTACCTAAAGCATCAGTAAATTAATGTGGAAGTAAAACCATATAATTTCCAAATCAATTATATTATCAGATATTTCAAATCATAAACAAATGGAATAAAAGCACTCCCATGAACAGAAGCACAGGCATACCTCAGTTAAAACTTCTAACAAAGAAGCTTCTTTTTGCAAAGTTATATTATGCCTGTCCATCCCCATTTTTCCTCCTTATCTTCTGACTAGCTGAAACACTTAAAAAAAAAGCAGCATTGGTATTGGGAATGTGGTGAAGAAGGGCTGTAGAATCACAGACATTTAGTATATGGCTGTAGCAAGCTATCTTTTGGTAAACAATGCAGTAAATCTTGAGCTGGAAAGAATGGGATTCTGTTTTAGCAGATCTTATTGTTGCTGCTTGAGCCTGCCTACAACAGGCAAAGTAAACTGCAGGTGCCTCCAGAATCCCTTACTGAGTATCCTTGACCATTTTCCAAGCAAAAGGATGGCCAGACAACCTCATCATCCTCTGTTTAATTTGAACGCTGAAGATATCATCTGTAAAGCAGGACTAGACTCGAAGGAAGGAGGTGTGAAAACTGATGAAGGAACATCAGCAATTGAAGATATGTAGATGATGCCATTCCTCAGGCACAAAATAGCAAAGACTTGGAACGATTACTGTAGAAAGTGAAAATGCAGTTTTACAGTTGATAATTAAGAAAGCAAAAATAAATGACCAAACTACACGAGGGGGGTATCGCAAAGTTTTAATCATCACCTTTAAAAATATTAGACAGAAAGTTTGCTTTGATTTGAGGTTGTTAGCTTATCTCTGTGTGGTCACCAGCCAGATTTACACATTTTCCTAGCGTTTTTTGATCCTCCAAATACCGTTATTGTGAAAGTCTGCAGATTGCACCTTAAACCACTCTTCCACTTCATGAATTATGTCATCTGTGTTGTCAAATCAGTGACCCCACAATGGATTTTTCATTTTTAGGAAAAGAAAAAGTCATTTGGTGATGATGACACTGACAAAATTTCATCAATATACCATAATAACTTCCAGGTGATACTTATTACTTTATGATACCACCTCGTATATGTAAATATATTTAGAGAGAGAGAGAGAGAGAGAGAGAGAGAGTAGATATATATAGTAGATGATAACTTTAAAGTAGGTAGTAAAGGGCCTCTGCAGACTGGCCCAAAGGATCTGCCTCAGGGTAGAGTTGGGTGGGCAGCGTTTAAACACGCTGCACCAAAAGGGCAAGGAAAAGCCCTAAGCAGCTCTTAGAGTGATCTTTTGCCACCCCTAAAAGGAGCAGCATTTTACTGCTCTTTTCAGGGCAGCAAAAGGGAGGATCGGGGCCACAGCGTGGGGTTGCCACGGCCCTGATCCGCTGCTTCCCAGGGCGGCTGTGTGCCTCCTGTCTGCAGAGGCCCAAAGTCACTGAAATAGTTGAAATTTTTACATATTTTGGCTCAGTCATTAATCAGTATGGAGACTGCAGTTAAAAAATCATCAGAAGATTAGGACTTGGAAGGAAAGCTATGAAGGAAATAGATAAGATCCTGAAGTGTAAAATTATATAATTGAATACTAAAGTTAGGATTGTCTGTGCCCTTGTATTTCCCATTTCTATGTTCAGTTGTGAAAACTAGACAGTGAAGAAATCTAATAGGAAGAAAATCAACTCCTTTGAAATGTGGTACTGGAGAAGAGTTCTACAGATATCATAGACTGCCAAAAAGACAAAAGATAAAAAGACCTAGAGAAATCAACCCTGAATTCTCTCTAGAATCCAAGATGACCAACTCATTAGAAAAGGCAATAGTGCTTAGTAAAGTAGTGAAAAAGAGGAGGACTGCATTACAGAGAAACCACAGCCCTGAGTCTACAAGACCTGAGCAGGGCTGTTGACGACAGGGTGACTTGGAGATCGAAGATCGAAGTTGACTTAATGGCAGTAAACAATAGCAACAAACCTTGTGCTGCTACTGACGTGACAGCCACTTGAATAGAGGACCCCTTCCCTATATGGGCAACCCGTGCCTTAGAAGAGTCAAAGGGGATGGGATATTTTATTTTCCTTATATTGCTTCTCTGTAGGTGAGCATATGAGGGTAGATTTCTGAGCCCTTACCTCAGAAGCAAGAGGCAATTGCATTTCAAGCCTCCAGGCATCTAGAAACATAAGGTGGACATCTGGGTGGGTTTGAACAGTGAGTACAACACTTTTAATAAGATCTGAAAATAGCCTCTCGCAAGGAAGGATATAAGTATCTACAAAAGGTGGCATTTGCTGCAAGATCTTTTTCAGGTCACATATATATAGACACAATTTAGAAATATTTTTGTGCAGCAATGCTATAAAAGCTATTAAATTATCTTTTATTTCTCTCTAATCTGTCATTCTTGGCAGCTTTCTATATTGTCCTTTTTTGCATAATGTATACTTCTCATGGCTGAAATTGCGTATTAAATTGCATCTTCTCAAAATTCCTGCTAGAATTCTTAAGACTGCAGATACTGAAATATAATTCTGTACTTGTAACTTCCTTAAAAATAAAAAAATGGTGTCATAGTTTTCACTGTGGGTGACCTTTAATACTACCCATTTTTCAGCTGAATAATATGTTGAAGCAAACCCACCTTCTTACCTTTAGAGATTAAATTACCTTCTGCATTTCACTGGGAAAATGGAGTGGCATACAATGTGATTTCTGTCTCTAGTGCTATGAATCAGTTTGCCTCTTAAATAGTATGCCCTCTGTTCCATTTGAAAGAGAAGGCTACAAAAAGGCACATAAAAAACAGAGATTGGAATAGATAGCACTTAAGAAGTGTGTTTTTCAGCATGATTTTCAGACAGAGCAAATCTTTGATGTCATGTCTATTAAATTTAATTGGCACTATCTTGAATTCTTTTATCTGCCCTCATTTAAATTCTTTTGCTGTCCTTTCACAATAGTATTCCTTGATATTCAGTGTTGTATTTTGTAAAGAAAAAAGCTGCACTGTGGACTCCTTTATGGCCACCTATCCTGAATCCTTTCTAATTAACAATGTGGTTGCTAATAAATGAAAGCTCCAGCCATTATATCACATAAAGGTCATCTTCACTATGGTGCTATTCACTACCTTCCCCCCAGAACATTTCAAAATATGATTTCGAAACTAGTTTCTCTCTTAATGCTCTGAGGAGCTTATCGCATTAACTTTTAAAGTGAATAAAGCCTCATGGGCTGCAGGTGGGACACGGCATGGAGACGGAGATTATCGCACAGTAAGTCGTCGCTGAATCACCAGGCAACTGCAGTATGGGTCCCAGCCATCCTCAGCAAGCCCTTTTTAGAAAAGAGAAAGCTCCTGAGTTTAAATGGCGGCTGGCTGAGGATGGCTGGGACCCAGACTGCAGTTGCCTGGTGATTCAGCGGCGACTTACTGTGCGATAATCTCTGCCTCCATGCCGTGTCCCAACTGCAGTCCAGGAGGCTTAATTCATTTTAAAAGGTAAGTGATAAGCTCCTGAGATTTGTACTGAGGCCTGGGACTTGGATTATTAAAAACTTTTTATGAGATTCATAGTTTGCACTTGAGATATTAAGTATAAGAAATATTAAGAATGAGAAGAGGGACAAAAGTATAGGAGTATCTTTGTTTTCTCATCCTTTTTATAATTACTTTCCATATCCTTTTGCACTGTTTTCATTATGTGTAATTTTTCCATTCTTAATGTCTCATGGTACTTCTGTTAGGCTAGCCATTCATCAATTGACAATGGACCAGCTGTTGGCTTCTCTAAGACCAGCCACAGAATCGACCCATTGAATACCATCCTCAGTACTGTCCCTTCACATCAAGATAGTTTTGGAGTTGACACACCTATCTGACTCATTGAAGACCTCTCATAAAAAGAAAAAGAAGAAATCCAAAGCTTCTTCGAGGCTCCCTCAATCGCCTAAGACTCCACCTCCAGGCCAATATTCTGCCTTGCATCCTGAATGCCAGCTGGCTTTACTGCTGCTTCCCCTCAGTACCATCAAACAGACAATGAGTGCCAATCACATCATCAAGCCTTCCCAGGCCGGCTATCTTACAACCCATCCAGACTGGGGGAAAACCCTAGCCAGTGTGGTGGCTCTGTGTTGACACACTTGGGTCCATGCCTCTGGCCTTTCTCCACAAGCCTGAACCACCATAGAGTCCTTACCAATTGATGAGTCTGCACCCTTTCACTCCACCACTAATGATAAACTTGAACACACACACAAGATGCATACCATGGCCAACATGTTTGGGCTGCCTCAACAAAATTTTCAATCCAAACCCAGATTTCAGTGTTTTTCTCCTCAACACCAGTTATCTTCATCGTTTCAATTTCCTAGACAACAAAAGTCTTCATTCCAATTTTTCAACTTTGTTGCTCTCCCTACAACCAAAAACTCAAACAGAGCTCCTACTATATAAAAAACCACAAGATCAGGCCAAATGTTATCTTTGACAACTCCATTTTCAGACCCTCAGATACCATTCCTCATTTGCTCAACAGACTTCAGTGATACCATGCTGCCTGGACCTCATCACATCACACTCTTGGGTCTTCAATATCATCGAAACCAGCTACCTCATAGAATTCCACTCTCAGGTCTTCTTCGCCACTCCACACCATCAGTGGCCTTGCACTCTGAAATCCAAAACCTTCTGTTCAAGGGTGCCATACAAGTCATCCCTTCTCATCTCACCCACCTTGGATTCTATTCTTGGTACTTCCTTGTGGACAAAAAGGACAGGGGCTCCCACTCAATTCTAGACCTCAGAAACCTCAATTGACACATTCATCCCAAACGGTTTCAAATGACTTCCCTTCACAATGTTTTACCTTCTTCAAGAAAATGATTGGTTTGCCACCTTGGATCTGAAAGATGCTTATTTTCATATTTTAATCCATCTGTCCTATCGGAGATACCTCTCCTTTATACTGCACTCAGTCCTGTTCAAGTTCACAGCAGTAGTGGCAGCTTTTCTTCATCAACAGGGTGTTGTCATTTTCCAGTATATAGATGACTGGTTACACGTTACCCATTCCAGCTCAAAACTGTGTTGCGACATCCACCTCTCAATAGATCTTCTCCACTCACTTGGGATGATCATCAGTTTCAAAAAATACTGCCTAATCCTGACCTAATCTATCACCTTCACAGGAACTGAGGTAGATCCCACCTCTCAAGCCACCTTCCTGTCTCTTAACAAGGTTCAAAAGATCCACCACAAAGTCACTCAGTGTCTACAATCTCCAAGACTTTCAACTCGGTCCATACAGACCCTTCTGGGCTGTATGGCCTCAACCACCACAGTGACACCTTATGCCCGGCTCCATATCTGTCCTCTCCAAACAGTGATCCTCCTTTGATCACTGTCTCAAACCTGCAACCAAACACCTCATGGTACTATGCCTGGTTCAGCAGTCCCTCTAGTAAATGGGTCTCCATCTTCAAAGACATGCCCTTCCTCCCTCCTCAGCCATGCCTAACCTTGACGACAGATGCCTCTCTCCAGGGCTGTGATGCTTAATTCAGAGGACTGTGGACCCAAGAAAGGTGGTCGAATCAGGAAGCTACCCTCTACATTAACATCTTGGAGATGTTGGCTGTCATCAAAGCCGTCACAATGTTTGAGGACATTATCAGATACCAGACGATCCTCATTACTTTTGAAAACACAACTGTCATCTACTATATAAAGAAGCAAGGTGGGACCAGGTCCCTTGTTCTTCTCCAACTTGCCTACCACCTATGGACCTGGTGCATTCTGAGGGGAATCCTCCCAACCTCAATCCACCTCCAGGCATGTCCAACTTGATGGCAGACTCTCTGACCAGGACACCCCTATCATCCTGTGATTGGATGATGCATCAGGAAGTCCTCCATGACCTTTTCTATCTTTGAGGCTTTCTCGATGTAGACCTCTTCGCATCTCCCCTGAATCATCAATGCAAGCTCTTCTGCTCCAGATTCCCCACAGGGAACAGAAATCTAGGAGATGCCTTCCTTTTCAACTGGAATGGCCCTCTCCTCTAAGCCTTTCCCTCATTCCCAATGCTAACCAAAGTCATCATGAAACTTCAATGGAACAAGGCTCAGAGCATCCTGGTCATCCCTTGGTGGCCCAGGCCAACCTGGTTCTCCCCTCTTCTCCTTCTTTCCCAAGACAACTTTCTCTGTCTTCTTTGTCAGCCAGACCTCCTTACACTCGACCACGGTACAATGAGACACCTGGATCTCCCCGCATTGAACCTACGGCCTGGTGGATCCTTCCCTCTTCTCATTACCAGATCCTCCAAGCTACCCACAGACCGTACCATCCACTGTCCAGTCTTACAAATACAAATGGAAGGCCTTATCTTCCTTCCTACAACAGAGATCCCTTCCTCAACAAAATACTATCATCTTTCAAATCCTGGACTTCCTATCTTCACTGGCAGACAAGGATCTCTCCATTTCCTCTGTAAAGTATTACCTCTCTGCTGTCTCTTGGCATTTTCAGTAACAAGGCAAAACTTCCTGCTTTGCCCATCCTGTTGTCAAAACCTTCCTTAAGGGCTATCAAAATCTCTGCCTACCTGTTCTTCCACCTACTCCTCCATAGAATTTACAGCTGGTCTTGATTCACCTTCCCAAATCTCCATTTGAACCCTTGGCGACTTTTGACATCAGACTCCTCACCTGGAAAACACCCTTTCTGGTGATGATTACCTCTGCTAGGATCAGTGAACTTTGTATGCTACATTCAGACCCCCTATACCTCAGGTTCCACAAGGACAAAGTGGTCCTGTGCCCAGGCATCATCTTCCTCCTCAAGATTGTCTCCGATTTCCATCTTAACCAATATATCATCCATGCTTTCATGCAAGATCCTTCCTCTGACCTCGAGAGGTCTCTCTGCTCACTGGAAGTGCGAAGGGCCCTGGCCTTCAATGTCAATTCGCATGTCACCACTTCGCAAGACCAAACCTCCCACTTGGGAAGGCAAATGTCCCCACAGTGTATCTCCAAGTGGGTCACTTCTACTATCCATTTGGCCTATGAGTTGGTGGGCAAATTACCTCCTGCCCCTCTTAAGGCCCATTCAATGAGATCTGCAGCCACATCTATGTTCCTCTCCATGAAGTCTGCTGAGCTGTGGCATGGTCTCAACAATCCACCTTCATCTCACATTAACAGGTCAACAATAGATCTCAGCGAGACGCTACCTTCGGAAGGGCTGTCTTCTTTTCTTCCATCGTGTGACACCCTCTCCTCCTAATGCCCCATATTTATGAATTACAGAGACCACAAAGAAGAAGGACAGGTTGCTTACCTGTAACTGTGTTTCTTCAAGTGGTCATCTGTGATCTTGCAGAACCCACCCTCCTCCCCTCTGGTGTCATTTTCACCGTTTTCATGTTCCTGCTGCTACAGACTTTGAACTGGGATGTGGACACTGGAGGTGGAGTTACTGCCAGAAACAACAACTACATTGCTTTGAGGGCTTCAGTTTGAGTACTGCGCAGGTGCATTACATCCCATGTATAGGTCAAAGATGACCACTCAAAGAAACACAGTTACAAATTGATTGCTACATGACTGAATTCCCAGAACTGGCTTCATTATACAGGTGTCCCCTGTATACACTATACAAACAACCACTTTTTGTTGGCTCATTTTTTGACACTTGCAAATTACAGACAAGTTCTATTAATTCAGTGAAGGGCCTGTTCTTTTGTCAGATTTTCTTACCTATGCTGGATCACTTTGGATTGCTTGTACATGCACACACATATGTGCATGCGCTACTGATAAAGCAATGTGGAAGGGGGGAAAGGTGCCAAGCTGACTATGAAGGGTCTCTTGGGACTAGTGCTGCTTGATACCTTTCCCCCTATCTCAGTGATTGCATGCCATTTTTGATTGTTCAATCTGCAAACAGTTTTTGATCACACACCCCCAGCAGGCACACAGAGTCCTTGTAGAATGTAATAGGGGTGGGAGAGGCGATCGCTGTGACTGGGAGTAGCTGGCCTGCAAAGTAGCCCAGGCTAAGCCTGTGTCTGACTGGTTTCCTGCATCCCTTAGCAGTGGACACTGTATTCATACTTACATTTGTGTGAGATGTCCGCCTCTTATTCGACATGTTAGAGACCAGAGTACAGTAATACATTGTGGTTCTGCATTTCAATCCTTTCCATTCTTTGACAATGCCCTGGTCTGTAACCAGTCAAAAACATGGGGTACACCTGTATGCTGTTAACTCCATGAAGACACTACATTAGCCCCAGCTTCTGCCATCCTAGAAGTTCAAAAGCATGAAAATGCAAATAGATAAATAGGTACCACTTCTCAGTAGGAAGTGTTCTGAGCAATCATGCTGGCCACATGATCACAGAATATTCTCTGACAACGCTGGCTTTTTGGCTTAGTAATGGAGATGAATACTGCCCCCTATGATCAGACATGAATTGACAACATTGTTGACAGGGAATACTTTTACCTTTACCTTTTGCTAGCATACTTACTGCCATTCTTTCTTCCAATATACAAGCTTAAAGTTTGTAAATCAAATGCAAAATGTAGTATCTAGTCTTTAACAATGAGGACATAACTTTTGGAGAAGTGAGAAGACCCTTGCTCTTCTTGTCATAGTAAAAAAGCAAGGGGTGGGTGGGTAAATGGACTGGCCAATGCCTTACTGCCTAAAGGAGACAGTTGTAAGGAAATTGTGCAAAGAAGCCTCTCTGCACCCACGATACTGAATAACTATGGCCAGTTTCTAACATCCCATTTTTGGAGGCCAAGTATTAGAGCTTGTAGTGGATTCCCAGCTACAGGGCTTTTTGGATGGAGATGGATTATCTAGATTTATTTCAGTCTAGTTTCAGGCCTGAAACTGAGATCTTTGGTTGCCTTGGTGTATAACCTATTTATTTTGTTTACTTATTTATTACATTTATTTTCTGCCTTTCTGCCAAATGGGATTTCAAGCAGATTACAATAATTTAAAAAGATACAGCTAAAAGATTAATGTACAAAAGTGCTCCAATGCCAGGAACTGAACAGGGACAATGTGTCCCTGTTGGTTGTGCTGACACTTCCCACAGCTTTCAGTAACAATGACCATGCTGTCTTTCTGATCCACATTGCTGAAATGGAACTTGAAGACATTGCTTTATAGTAGTTCTGATCCTTTTGGAAGAACAAACCTACAACTTGGTGCTGGGGAACTCCTGTTTGCACCATTGACTATCGGCCTGTGGGGTTCCCAAATGCTCAGTTGTGTCCCCCTTGCTGTTTGGCAAATTCATGAAACTGTTGGGAGAAGTAATAGTGCCACTCTATTCTGCTTTGGTCAGGCCTCACCCGG
>CM034703.1:268962979-268977649 GCA_020142125.1 Phrynosoma platyrhinos
AACTTCTTTCTTTCAGTTAGTCTCAAAGGTGCTACAAATCTCTCTACACAAGGAGAAAAGTCATTAGAGGGAAAACTGAGCTATTTTTAAGGCATTGACAAGATACAGATTCTCATTCAACCAGGAGAAAGAAATTGAACCTCCTTTCAAGGTCCTTCAACTTTTAACAGTGTCCTTGATGGACAACATGCTATAGAAGGGTATGGATTTTCACTAAAGCTTATCTATCAGGCCAGTGATTCCAGGGCACCCTTTCCACTTTCCCTGTCACAGCTGCTGAGAACCCCAGTGAAGTACCTGGGGAGAACACACTGTCCTGATAGTTTCCTGTTTTCTCCAAATCCAGATGCAGAATTTTCCCTTCATTTTATATTATCAAAGGCAGCAGAAGATGTCTTTCACTTTGAATTAATATTAGCAGTGCATCTGCCATTCAAAGATGACAGCACACTCTTTTTCCTAGGTATGAACTGGTAGTGGAACTGTCTCCCCTTCATTCCTTTTCCTTCTGTTTCTCTGCAAGCAAGCATGGCTCCTTCCTCCCATTCTGGTTATTTCAAGCATCCAGGGCATGGATTGATTTCATTTTCATTGCTGCTTTTGCACTAATCAGATTTTTTTAAAGCAAGCAGTGAGGTTTGAAGCAAATGTTAAATACATAATAAGAAGGAAAGCAGAGGGGTTCGGAGCTAATTATATATGTCAGAGTAAATTGCACTCTGAGTGGAAAATGTTATAGATATAGCTATGGCATGAAACTGGAGCAAAGGTAAAAGAGTAACCTGAGTTCAGTTGGGAGACATGATGACTCATCATTTGAAGAGTCCCGAGTCACAGGAAGCTGATGATAGAAGGGCAGGAAATGAAGTCAGCAAACTTCAATTCTGCAGAGTCATGGCTATCAGATGACAGGAAACTGGGTGACATACCAGAAGTAGGCTGGACTCAAATCCTAGAGGGAGGTATTGGATATAGGTTAGTGAGCTGAATGCTCAGCGTGGTTGCATTGTAAATAGGAGCCTGGCATAGCACTTTGTCAGTCTGATGTATATAGCTGTACTCAAGAATAAAAGCCTCTTCATGAGAACCGAGTAGTGCAGTAGTTTGTCTCTTGCCGACAGTTTCTTTGTGGGCTGGGTTTTTTTCTCTGCAGCCTGCACCAAACTTCACAGTAGAGACTGTTCTGTGGTGTTTTGTTCCTGGCATAAGTCTTCTGCAGATCACACATGTCCCAACAATATAGGCATTTCATTAATGAGAGAGACTTTCACATTTTTTCCAAGCTTTGGGATAACTTTTGCAGCATTTGTAGTACTTTGGAATCCTAATCCTAAACTAGGCTGCAAGCCATAAAGTCTGTTTGACAAAGATTGCAGGGAAATTACTCCTAGGTAAGAAGTTGAAGAATCTAGGGTCCTTTCACATTACACAGTTATGGCACTATATGCCCAGTGAAAACTCATAACAATATGAACTAGAAACATATACTTTTATATTTTAAATATACAGAAAACAAACATATTGTTATATGTCCCTTTCCTACACTTTACTTAGACTAGGATAGGATCAATAATGTGGTGTATTATAGAAAGGTAATATACCCATTTGAATGCCATGGCCATTAATACCCCCTGCATCTGCTTGCCCAGCAGAAGCCTTGAGGCATTTAACTATGTAGTTAGGCCCAAGGTTACACAGGAGGAGGAAAAAGTGTTGTTGTCAGATGTTTTGTGGGAGAGGGTTTCAGTGCTACTTTCAGTTTTGAAAGTGACCATTATGATTCATTCCACATTTCCTTTCACTGGAAGCATTGGGGTGCTGTTACACTTGAGTCATGTAAATGCCCCAAGTGCTTAGTAACTCCAGTGAGGGTTGAATTTGTTTCATTGTTAGGCCTATGTTGATAATTTACTTAGACCTGGAACAGATGGGCAGGAAAAAGCAGCTGGAACCAGCATTTTCTGGAAGCAGGCAAAAATCCCTCTGTCCGCACTGTTCCAAGGCAGTCTGAGTGTGCATGGCCTGACCATATGGTGTGGCATTAATCCATACCACTGAGTAATTTTTTGTCACGTCTCCACCATGAATGCATACCGTCACATAAACACACTGCTGGTGGTTGCCTGCTGCCTAGATGCTATCCCTTTGGATTGCTGCACCTTTGATCAGCTGCACAATCACACCTGCAATCTTCCACTGATACAGGGCATTGGAGCATCATTGTGCCCAGTGAAACACTGGCAATGCACAACCATGCCCCCCTTACCTGCCCTCTTCAGCCCCCTTCACCCCATACCCCCTCTTGGACTCTATAGTTTGTGTATGTTGTACTTATATCCATTGGAGGTTTCACGCTTTCACTTTTTTGCATTGCTGCCCTGGGTACATCCATTTTTAATGAACACCTGCACTGGTATGTTTAGGTTCAGCTTTAGGGTTAGGGTTAGGGTTAGGATTAGGGTTAGGTTAGGATGGATCACTCCTTCAGAACCACTCACACATTGGGAAATTTATATGCAGGGTCCAATGTGCACATTTTCCACCTTGACTCAGACTATCATATATTCTTTTTGCTCCCATTTTTAGCCTGAAGTGTGGCTTCAATCTGGTTTCCATCTGCTTTGGAGGTGTGACTGTACCTTGAGCTTCAAACTACAGAACTAGAGTTTTCCTTTCTGAAATGAAATCATAAATCATGAAGAGTAACAAATGTACCCTAGGTTCTGGTAGCCAAGCAGTGGGCAGCTGGTGGCTCCCATATTAGTAGAGTGAATTTAGTCCAATTTTAAAGGGGACAGGTTTCAGCACCTTGGATAGTTCTTTAAAGTTGTGACTTAAACCCAAAGCAGATTCATTGATTCCCTGACATAGGAGCCACCGACTGCCCCTATCAGGCAAGTGTTTTTCTTCTGTAAAAAGAAAGAAAATGTCCACCATCTTTCTTTACAACACAACAGAACTATTCTTAGTTTAGTGCGGCATACTGTACTAGGTTTTGTTAGTATTTCTCAGATTGGCAAGCAGTTGTTCTTTTGTTCTGCAGTGCTGATATACCTTGATAAGCTATCAGCCAAGCAGGAGATCACAACTACTATCAAACAAAATTTTCTTGGGACTTCTCTGTGTTTCATATCCCCCCTTTTTCTTGCAAGAGTGTACTTAAGACATTAAATCAGGGGTAGGCAACCTTTCCCCTTTAAGGGCCAAGGGACTTCAGCTCCCAGAATCCCAGGAGCCATTGGCCAACATGGGACTATTGGCCAACATGGCTGAGGCTTCTGGGAGCTGAAGTCCCTCGGCCCTTAAAGGGGAAAGGTTGCCTACCCCTGCATTAAATGAATATATTTCAACATGACTGCAACCTCCCCAAGTTAATATGTTGAGAATAATCAAGGCTTGTTGATGTCCACCACCACCCCCAGCAATGAAAGGCACCACTTAACTTTAGAGTCAGCCAAAGTTCTTAGTAAAAGAACACTAAAAAAGTTTGTCAGAGCTTAGTCCTCTGAATATGGGAACTGAAGAATATGATTCATAAAGTTTTGCTTGAGTAAAAAGAACCAAGAATGTGGTTTTTTTTAAGCCTAAAATATTCAGGAAGCTTTTAATGCTTTTCTATTTCAGTGTTTAATGCTTCTGTGGAATTAAGTCACTGGAAGTATTCCTGGCCTCATTTTGTTTAACATTTTATTAAGACTCCAGATGGCATAATTTAGTGTTCAGTATTAGTGTTTATTTTCAAAACTGAAGTCATTTGTTGAAACATGAATCATGCCAGAGATTAGTTGTTTAATAATTGCCTCATTCAGAGGATGTTTACAAAAAAAGGTGAATCTGAGGGAGAATATTTCAATCTAATTGGAAAACAGTTCATATGCCAATATATCAAATAGATTCTAAATATTTTTCAACATTAACCATTCACTGTGTAGATAGATTAAAGATTTTTTTTAATTTTTAGAATATCAGAGATAAAAATATTTTTTTATGCATTAGGTGAGTTTTAATTACCAGTAGTTCAATAATGGTAAAAAATATTACACACTTTACTAAAGGGAGATGCTTTTATTGATAACATTATATTTACAGCAGATACACTGTAGTAACAGTAATTATTATGTTTTTCAGGACCAAATGTTTTCGTGGAAAAAAGGTTCTTGGGGAATATGATGTCAAAGTTGAACAGGTACTAAATGAGAAATTTATTGTCAAATGTATGCACACCATTTTCTTCAGCCTCATATTTTATTATAATATTGAACTGAGATTACTGACAATAGATTATATTGCTATTATGTAGACATTTTCATTGGTCAAAGGACTTCCATGAAATATTACAAATATTTTCTTAAAACCAATATAATACAATATAATGCAACTGATGTCAAATCATCACAGTGGTTTTCTTCTGAATTTGTATAATGGCTTTCTTTGGAAATTGTAGAATGACTAATATCAATTGATAGTTCTTGTAGCGAATTGTAATTAATCTCTTATTAAAAGTACTGCAGAGGAATCACCATTAATCCTGTATGCCTAATTATTTATTATTGGCTATATATTTCAATGCAAACTCATTTTGAAACAGCTAACACAGTTGTATCATAAAACACCAAAACAAAATAAAATTATATGTTACTATTATTTATCTGTTCACATCCAGCCTTTCCCTCAAAACAGGGAAGCAGCTTCAAAAATTAAAACAAATATGCACAAAGACATAGGTTAAAATGTACAAAAATTACTGTTAAGATGAAATTAATCTATCATAGAATTAAAATATTTTAAACAGTCCTGAGCCTGAGCTGTATACGCCTTTGTAGGTCATAGACAGTACCTCAAATTATTCCCAGAAACAGACCAATGGTCAATGGAGCTGTTATAACATGAAGCACACAACTTCTTTGTTACCTGTTCCAGTCAATAACCTGATTGCAGTTCTTTAGACCAACTGAAGTTTCTTAGTAAATCACCACCACCATCATCATCTCCCACACAATGGAATCTGGAATCAATAGTTTTTTGTGGATTTTTCAGGCTGTGTGGCCATATCCTGAAAGAAATTATCCTTAGAATTGATCATTTTTATATATATATTATGAATGAAAGGGGGTAAAATTGCTGAATCAGAAGGAATAATGTTCTTTGTTGGAAATACCATTAAAAGACTTAGCTATGGTGGCAGTTACAACTATTTTGGAAAAATTACATTCTCTATAAGAGAGTGAAAGAGGTTACTAGTGCTAAGTATATTAAATGGTACACAAAGTTCTAAAATCAGAGTTTAGCAGTATATAATTTAGCAGTATATAATCAGAGTTTAGCAGAAATATAATTGTGACCATAAGTAACTGGGTCATGCTAGTTAATTGATACAGAACAGGAATTGTTGATTGGACTCAAGCAGATCTCTAGATAGAAAATCTTGGAAAATTAGGACAGAAAATTGTGCTTTACATCCTCAAAGTGATCTACAAAGTAATTTTACCTAGCATATAACATTACAGGTGTTGGAGATTATTAAAAGTGAATCTGTTTGTTGAAGAAGATAAAGGTTCCTTGAGTGACTATGTCAAAATAAGCATGTATATAGAGAGAGTTAATTGAACATTGACATATACACAAAAATGTGTATAGAAATAAAATAATGAAAAATTGCCTTGAAGCCTGACAAAACAAACCATTACATGGTCATTACATTAAAAGCATCGAAAGAAAAATTGAGAAAAGAAACATCTAGAAATGGTTGCAGAATGGGATAGTAAAAAAAGAAATTGAAGGGCTTATATTTGTAGCTCAAGAACAAGTGCTTCAGATAACTAGCATCAAAGCAAATATTGGGAAAAACACTGTAAAAAAGAGAGATAATACCACTGACTGCCTTATTCTTTCATGCAGTGAGATAAAACAGACTGAATGTAAGAAATTTCATGATAAGGTGGCTATAATTATATATTTTAATCTATGAAAATAATTATTTACAATCTGCAAAGAACTCATGGGTACATAAGCCTGAGAAAGTTGTTGAAAATGGTGAAGTAAAAATGGTGTGGGGCTTTTAAAATGGAAAGTGATAAACACTTAGAACAGAATATTCCAGAAAAATCTGTAGTTGAGAAAAAGAATATTTGGATCATTGATGTGGCAATCCCTAGGGATGGCAAAATTGAAGATAAAGAAAGGAAAAAATGAATATCGAGAACTACAGAGTGAGATTGAGGAGATTAGCACACAGCTTTAAAAAGTGTTTTACTGCTGCTGAGTTCAATTCTAATTTAGACTGCATCTGGGTATTATCAGATGTATTTTACCGCCAATGCCGCCGGCTGGGTGCAACCTGGGTAACATCCAAGTAGAATCTGAGCTCAGCCGGCTTCTTTTCAAAACCAGAAAGCTCCCAGCTTTGCAAATCAGCCAGCTGAGCTCGGATTCTACCCAGAAGTTACCCGGACTGCACCCAGAAGGTGGTGTCAGTGGCAAAATATGTCTGATAATCCTCGGATTCAACCCAAATTAAGATTGAATTTGGCAGCAGAAAGACACTTTTTAAAGCTGTGCACTAATCTCCTCAATCTTTTTGGAAATAAAAAATAACAGGTGGTTCCTGTTTAAAATTATTTTGTGGGAAATTTTTTTAAAGAAGCTTCATAATCATGACTATTTAACATATATTTTATGCGATCTGTAATAAAAATTAGTGTTTGGCAAGATAATCCAGAAAATCAAGTTACTTTAGGATGAAAGAGCTTTTCCTGGAGTAGTCACCTATATAAACTCAGACTGTTTTGAGTTTATTCCCTGACTTTCATATAAAAATATTTCCAAAAGTGTATTCTTTTATAAATAGAGTTGCTAACACATGCATGAAAATGAAGGAAAGAAGTCTTGTTGCAACTTCTTTCGGCACAGTTAGTAATGGGAGGGTTTGTGGATTTTGGATTGTATTTTAACATTGTATGAAGTTATAATGCTGTGAGCTGCCTCGATTGTTTGACAGAGAGGCGGGATACAAATAAAATTTATTATTATTATTATTATTATTATTATTATTATTCAAGACATTTAAATTGTTTAAACTTTGCTTGACTGACAATATTATAGAGGTAGCCAGGGATACTCACCCTAGATGGAGAAGCAGCTTCAAATATATGAGGAAACTAATCTTAAAGGTTTCTTTATGCAGATTATTTTTTATCTTTCAGGCACAATTTTCAGAAGTAAATTTGATAGCTCATGCAGATGGTAATTATGCTGTAGACATTCAGGCATTCCGAAATGGCACAAAAGTTGTCAGGTAAGTTCCTCTCTCCCACTTTCAAAATTAAAGGTAACACAGAACTGTAGAAAATTTGATCATGAATGATGGTCTTTAGAATTTGAATCCTATCTGCAGTATTATTCAATAGGATCCATGGCTTTTCTGTTTACACATCTGCAACTGTCTTCTTCCAAACAACTCCTTGAGTAGCTTTATAAAGTTTTAGTATAAAAACATAACAACAAAATAGATGTGTCCCAGTCAAGACATACTGCTGTTTAAGGTAGAATACAACAACAACAACTTGAAGTTGTCCAGATTAATATTACAGGACATCGTCGTGCTCAGATAGAAGCATCTGGATGAAAATACCAGCCCCTACTCTATACTGGGGGTGGGGGTGCCAGGTTTTAACTTGAAACCCAGGCAACATCAGTTTTAGATCACCACATAGCATAATTATAGATGCATCCAACACTTTCAGCAGGAACATCCAGTTTTGAAAATGTTCATGAGCCAGTCATAAAATATATATACTATCTCTGATGGATTATACAATAAGGTGACATGTGTACCTTTTCTTGAGAGCCTTGATGAGTAAAAGTTTGTGAAGTCATAGGCTTTCATGGCCGGCATCCATAGTTTCTTGTGGGTTTTTCAGGCTGTGTGGCCATGTTCTAGAAGAGTTTCTTTCTGATGTTTTGCCAGCATCTGTGGCTGGCATCTTCAGAGAAATGCCAGCCACAGATACTGATGAAACGTCAGAAAAAAACTCTTCTAGAACATGGCCACACAGCCCGAAAATCCACAAGAAACTATAGTAAAAGTTTGGTTTCTAAATTTTGAAGGAATGTAATCCAATTTGTATCTTTACAAGGAGAAGCTGGTTTTTGCCATCACATTGACTTCTATGAATGAGAAGCCTCCACGAAACCTCATATCAACAGTCCTGCTAAGTAGAGGGCTGTGACTTCCTTTATTGAGTCAAATTACCTGTAATGTCTTTATTTTTTCCTGATGCCTTCAACTTAGCATTATCAGATTTTCCAGTGAGTCATGTCGTCTTGTCCTGTGATGTGTCCAAAACATGATAATCTTAGGGCCTTTACAGACTGCCAGAAATAATGCAGCTTGAGGTCATTTTAACTGTCCTGGCTCAGTGCTAAAGAATCATGGGAGCTGCAGTTTATTGTGGCACCAGAGCTCTCTGACAAAGAATTCTTAATGTTCTGGGAAAAAATACAGTTCCCATGATTCCCTAGCACTGAGCCAGGACAGTTAAAGTGGCCTCAATTTGCAGTATTTCTGGCAGTCTGTAAAGGCATTTACTTTAGTAATTTTGGCTTCTAGTGAGAGTTTGGGCTTAATTTTCTCTAGCGGTCATTTATTTATATTATTGGTAGTTTATGTTATCTGCAAAATTCTCTTCCAACACCTGCTTCAAATGAGTTGGTTTTTTATATCTGTCACCTTTCTTCCCTATCTTATACACTGAAATTTGAAATGCATGTTAAGGATGATTCTGAGTTTGGTATTTTATAATAATTGCTCTTCAAAGACAAGAATAAAGTGTTGCAACACCTGAGAGAAATTTTGGTTTTGAAGGTGATTTTCCTTCAGTGGTAAACTTTTATTTCCCTTTAGACAAGGTCACTATACTAATTCTGTTAATCTCCTCTAGTCTTGTTGCAATATACAAAAAATCAGGGGTTCATTGTGACAGACCTGTCACTACACACATCAAAAACAAAGGTGTTGATCAATATCAACCAAAAAGCTTTAGCAATTTCCATCTCCACCTGAAACAGATCCTTTGTGAAGCTTATGGGTTTTGATTCTTATCCAAGACTAAGCTATCCCCAAATACTTTACACTATCAGCAGAATAGCCCACATCAATATATTGTTGCTAGAAAAAAATCCATTCCCATTTCTGTCTCCTGAGAGATTTGTACATGAAATCATCATCATCATCATCATCATCATCATCATCATTCCTGCTAACTGAACAGTCTCACCATCACTTACAAGCCGAGAAAACGTATTTGAATTACTGTAACTATCAAAATACTATATAAATGCTAAAAATTACTGGTGCAAATAAGAACATTGGAAAAGCCTTGCTGATGTCGTCTAATATCTTGTTTCCAGTGTTAGCCAGTAATGGCCAGCGCATCTGAAATGCCTCTATTTTGATCGGTCTCCAGTTTTAGATTCAGGATGATGCTGTAGAGCTGTTGTAGTATAGTGAATAAGAGTCTTCACTATGATTTAGAAAACATCCAGTTTATGCACTCCCATAAATGCATTAGATGATCTTAGACATGCCACACTTTCAACCTCAGCATCTCCATCTGCATTGTAAATTCTACAGTATAAGAATAACCATATTAACAGATTTGTTCTAAAGTTTAAAATAAGATAGTGCATGTCAAGCACTTGGAAGAATCACAGCCATGTTTTAAAACTAAGTATTAATTCTTGTTATTTAACATGCATAGGTTTTTGGTAAACAGGCAATTTTATTTAGAGCTGTATAACACTCAATGAAGTTGGCATTTGGTGTTTCAACAACTATGGAATTGTTATAGCAAAAAAAAAAAATCCTTAGTAGTAAGATGTAATAAAATTAACTTTGTGTGGGCTGATTTATTTTTGAAATTATAAAAATATTTTCTGAAAATGGTTATTCCTTTGGCTGTTCTCTTAACAGTATTTGACTAAACTTGTTTGTTTCTCTAAAGGTATTTCAATATTTGGAGAGGCTTGCTTACAACTTCCTGCCTTTGCAGGACAGATGATTCATTATAAATGAAGTCCCCCATTGCACTGAGGTAGACTTTGAAGTAAACAGAAAACATGTTCCTTTGAAGTAAACTGAAAAATAATCTTATAAATAACTACAGTTGGCCCTCCATTTTCATGGGGGAATCCATTCTGGACACCACTGCCACCGCTGTGAAAACAGAGATTCATCAATATTCAAGCCCCATAGGTTTGAATGGGACACACACAGGGGCACGCCCCAATGATTTTAGGGGAGATCATCCCTCCATGAATATGCAAAACCACTGACTTCAAGTCCACAAGAACAGAGGGGCGACTGTAATCTAACTCTGTTGTTTTGGGCTGATTAATAACTCCACAAGACTCACCCATCCCACTGGCACAATTCTCCCCATAGGGCATAACAGAATCTTGTTTCCTGCTTCCCCCCTTGGTGCATGCATAGACACAGGCTTGGTGTCAAGTATTCCAGGGAATTATAATAACAATACTCTCTTAATAATAACCTCACAATGGCCTGATGGGTGCTGCACTGAGAAGCAAGGAAGGTAGTGCTCTGTGATGCCCTATTTGAGTCTCTTTTCCTCCCTAATCCATACTAACAATTGCACTAGAAATACTAACAAATATTTCTGGTGTTTAACAGTATTAAATTGCTTGAATTACATATAAATGTTATTTACTTTGAGGTGACTTATAGATAGATGTATAATTAAAACTGGGATGGGAGACATACATCCCTTGAGATGTTGTCAGATTGCAGTACTCATCACCCCTCCACCAGTCAAAGCCAGTAGTGAGGAATGTGAGGAACAGCAGAAATGTTTGTTGACTTTTCTGGTTGATTACCATCCCTGCTATACAGCCATTTTAGAACATATGGAACAAAGAAATTAGTAGATTTTATTAAAAATAAGTTGCTTTGAAATGTAGAAATATTTTAAAGATGCTCTTGGTTATATTTAAGACTAAGCTATTGTGAGACACAAGCTGTGCGGCTATGAATTATAACTCAAAGAGAACTCTTTAGTATGTGTTATCTGGTAATCTAAGTAATTTTGGACTTTGCATCTAAACCTAAAACTGCTTGTTCCAAAGAATATTCCACTGACCTCAGTAGGATTACTCTCACAATGTAGAGGTGAAAAGGTCCACAGCTTTAATAACAGAAATCAATGAATTCTGGATGAAAAAGCTTCTAGGTTTATGTTCTGCCAAAAATATGTTGTTGTTGTTTTTTGTTTCCTTCTCAGTCCATTTCCTGTAAATGATGTTTAATCTAGTTGTCTAACCTAATAGCTGAAATTTCTTTCCATTAATTTTTGGGTATACTTAAATCTAATTCTCCTAGATCATTCAAGCCTGACTTTGTTCTTGTTCGGCAACACTCATTCAGCATGGCAGAAAATGAAGACTTCCGTAACTTAATTATTGGGATGCATTATGCTGGAATTCCAAGCGTTAATTCCCTAGAGTCAATCTACAACTTCTGTGACAAGCCCTGGGTGGTAAGTAATCTGAAAGGCTTAAATAATAGCCATCTATCTGAATGTGAAAGTTTTGGGGGAGAGGGGGAAAAAAGTAGTTCCCTTGATCAAAAAGGTAGTTTTTGCCTCTACATACAAGGGTTATCCTTCTCTTAGAAGGCATATCTTTGTAGTCCACATCATAGTCCTGGACAATGTAAGTCTATTTCTTTTTCATGTCATTTTATCATTGTGAGTACTCGGTGATGTAAGTAATGACTTACTCCTTAAAAAATGATGTTATTCCTTCTTCATACCTTGTTTTATCATTGTGAATACTGTGAGATGTAAATAATGACTGGTTCCATAGAAACTTATACTAATAATTTTAGCTTAGTCCTGAGAGATAAAAATGGAAGCTTCAAGCTTGTAAAAGTACCACAGGGTGATTTTCCTCCCCATAATCTTCAAGATACAAACAAAAATATCACTGAAATTATTCTTATTCAGAGTTAGGCAGCTAGGCTTCTAAGTTCTGCTAATGCAGAATCTTTATACCTGAGTTAATAACAACTTTTCAGAAAGCCAGTCATGTCAGTGTGTAGAAGCAAAAAAACCTACCTCAGCTGTACCTCTGTTGTTGAAAGAACAATAGGAAGGACAGCCTCAACAACTTGCAATTCCTAATCTGGTTCCTGTGAGAACCAGAGTACGTTTTCAATAATCAGTTGCTTTGGGTACATATCTGCTCAGGTCTACACAGGGCTTATTCTCAGGAAAGTTTGGGTTAGGCAATAATTATGCTTCATAGTAGCATTTCAGCAGATTTTTTTTTAAAAAAAAAAGTTATAAATCTTAAATTATCAATAAACTTCACAAATATCCCAATAATGATACGGATATATGACTGACCAGATGGAATGACTTATTTTTTTAAAAAAAGGAACTGTCCTAATAATAGTTCCACTTCCTTCCACTTTCTATAGTAGACCTTTTCATTATGCCATTTGTGAGAGTTGCTGTTTAATTATAAATGGCAGAATTATGTATGCTTTGTTTGCTTGGAATCATAACAGAACTCAGAAAAGCTGCCCCATTGCAGACTGTCAGAAATAGTGCACATTAAATTGAGGCACTGCCCTGGCTCAGTGCTAGGGAGTCATGGGAATTGTATTTTTTTCTGAGACATTGAGCCTTCTCTGTCAGAGAGCTCTGGTGCCACAATAAATTGCAGTTCCCATGATTCCCTAGCACTGAGCCAGGACAGTGCCTCAATTTAATGTGCACTATTTCTGGCAGTCTGCAAAGGCCAGTCTAGTCCTATCTTCCAGGTTTCTAGTACAGATACTAGAGATGCCGCAATTGAAGCTAGAATGTTATGCATGGTAGGCCTAAAAAGGGAGTTTCCCTTTATCCCAGGTTATGTTCTGAATAAGGACTAATATGGGGAACCCCAAAACAATACTATGAGAATTGAATTTTCCTGATGGGTAAAGAATGCCTTGGGTCAGATGGAGGAGCAACAAACTGGTGAACCAGAGGAAACAGGGTGGAACACCATTGGCAGGGAGGAACTTGGGGTAATTGAAAAATTGAATAAGAACACTCCACACTGCAGTATTTCATTGCTGGCCCCAGGTGTAAGTACTATCAAAGCAACTGTACTAGCTCCTTAATCTTGGTTACTTTTGTGTGCATGCCAGAGTGCTCTCAAAATTATATCTCTTAATGTAAGATAATAAACCTTTTAGGATGCTTTTGCCTTATAGAGGGATTTTTAATAACGTTGGCACTTGCTGGCATTAAAGACTGAACCAGCTAACTTCTAGTCAAATTTCTTCTGCCTTAGGCTTTTCAGTCTGATATTTCTTCTTTTGTTAAAAATGTTCTAGGAGTTTAGATTTACCTTGCATACCTTATCATTTAAAATCAGAGTACTTTGATCTCTCATTCAGCCCTTTGCATAAGAAACTGGCTCTTCAGAATTACAGCATAAAATTGAAGAGGTGAACATGCCAGCGTTCATCAATGTAACTGAGTACTGGCTAGGTGGGATGAGATTACAGAGCAGAACCTGCATGTAATACCAAATGATATTCACACTTTTTGAATCTAGGGCCGTAACAGACCACCCTTTTGAAAGCTGGGTTGGGGCTGTGGCAACTGTGCACCGCAGCCCCAACCCAGCTTTTTACCAGCACAAAAAGAAGCATCAAATTGCTGCTCCATTTTGAACTGGCAAAACGCCAGTTTTTGTGCTGCAGCTTTGCGGCTCTCCTGCAGCATGCAGGGTCTAAACACAATGCCACCGAAGCACCACAAAACTTCCCCCCATGTGGTTGGGTGGGGGCATCACACCAGCAAATACTCAGACTCCTGCATCACATTAATGTATGTAACTAGAGTATCATTAGTATTCTTTTCATGACAACCTTCATCAAATAATTAATGTTTTCCTTTTCATTAAGTATAATGGTGTGTCTGCATGAATCATTACTCAAAAGTCAATATGATGAAGGATTATTGTGTTTTCATAAAAGCAGCATGAAATTACAGTTGCCCGATTTCACAGGGAACCTGTTCCGGACCCCCTCCCAACAAAAATGGAAATCTACCAATATTCACCATTGGCTTGAATGGCAGTGTGCGCCTGTGGGAGTCCATGGGCGCGCACCACAGGCACATGCCCCATTTTGTCCCCCTCCTTTTGCCACCTGAAAATGGGTAAGGGATGCAGACTCCAAGTCTGCAGAAATGGAGGGACGACTGCACTTCAGTTCCGGGGGGGGCTTGTTTGAATTCATCTTTGGTGATTTCCCCATTTTTCCATTTCTTATACATGTTCCACACACTCAGAAAGGAGAAATATAATAGTGATGGGTGACTTCAATTATCCTGATATTTGCTGGAATTCAAGCTCAGCAAAATTCTCAAGGTCTAGCAAATTTCTCACTTGCCTTGAAGACAATTTCATTGTCCAAAAGGTGGAAGAGGCAACAAGGGAGTCAGCTAGTTTGGATCTGATCCTAACTAACAGGGAAGACCTAGTTAATGGGGTGCAAGTAGTTGGATTCTTAGGTGGGAGTGATCATGTTCTCCTGGAGTTTATTATCCATGGAAAGGAGAAGCCAGGCATAGTCAGACACACATTCTAGACTTT
>CM034703.1:268979423-268989484 GCA_020142125.1 Phrynosoma platyrhinos
ATTATTATTATTATTATTATTATTATTTGCAATTGTATTGTTCTTTTAAATTGTGAGCTGCTTTGAACCCCAATTTTCAGAGGAAAGAGGGATACAAATAAATAATAATAATAATAATAATAATAATATTTATTTATAGCCCGCCCTTTGGGGACCCAATCAGGGCGGCTTACAACAATAAAACCATACAATATATCCCAAAACATAATCCCTCCCCCCTTAAAACAGTATTAAATCAAATGAAAATTAAAACTACTAATTTGAACAATTAAAAAAAATTAAAAACATTACAAGCAAAGATTGGCCCAAGGCAATGTTCTTCATGCATTAGTAGATGGGGCCACGCGAAGATCATTGGGGGTGAATTAAATAGAAACAGTCCATATCTATTTAATTTTTTAAACTTTCTTTCTCTGTAGATGGATAATAATAGCAATATGGCAAGGTCTAAGGGCCTTTGCAGACTGCCAGAAATAGTGCACATTAAATTGAGGCACTGCCCTGGCTCAGTGCTAGGGAGTCATGGGAATTGTATTTTTTTCTGAGACATTGAGCCTTCTCTGCCAGAGAGCTCTGGTGCCACAATAAATTACAGTTCCCATGATTCCCTAGCACTGAAGTATGAGCTATGTAATAGTGCTTAAGTATTTCTGTATGATCTGTCCTTTGAGTAAAGTTTTGTTTGTTGTTTTCTGCAGTTTGCCCAGTTGGTGTCCATCTACAGAACTCTGGGACCAGAGAAGTTTCCTCTGATTGAACAAACATTTTATCCAAATCACAAGGAAATGGTAAGTGCAAATAATAAACACAAATATGTGTTTTCTCTTGAAGGTATGGGAAAGAGACTATAATAATTCATTTAGGGGGGAAGCAGACGGCACAAAGGGCTGTTTTGGGGACAAGGAAGGGGAGGGGCAGCTGCAAGGCATCATTGGAGCGCCGGCTCCTTTTTGCCACGGCCGGCGCTCCGATGATGCCTTCCCGCCGCAGCGTCCACACACGCTGCAGTGGAAGTGTGGCCGAAGGTGCACCGCCAGCCTTTTGCAGCGCACCTTCAGCGACTTGTGGAAGGAGCGCCCGTCTGCTTCCCCCCTTAGTTGCTTTGCCAACAGGCTATCTGATTAGTATCAAATGCTATTTTGGTATATCCACCTTGAATGAACCTGAATAATTGAATAACTATCCTGAAACATTTCAAATTCTGAAAAAAGGGATTAAGCTGCAGTATTTTGATGTGAAAGGTATACTTTGAGTGATCACTAATTCATTGTAATTTTTGGTGGATTATGTAATGTGCATGAAGTAACAACCTTTTTAAAAATTGTATTTGGTTTGGAAATTGTTTAAATTCAGTCTTTACATCTTCACATTCCTGCTTAAAAACATTTCTATCTCTGGGCCTGTACAAACTGGCCAATATGGCCAGCCTGGGGATAGAGTCAGGCCGTGGCAACTGCACGCTGGCCGCCTCAACTCCACCCCTATGTTGTCCTCATGCCACTCAAGCAACCGCATGGTGGGCAACAAAAGGGCATGTCTTTGCTGCAGCATTTATGTGCGCTGGGCCGAAGAAGTGGCAAAAAGCTGCTGCTGCTGCTGCTGCTGGTAGGGCGCCCTTTCTGTGACGCAAAAAGGAGCTGCTTTTTGCAGCTTCTTTTTACAATGGGGAAAGGCATGTGGTTGCCACGGCCCCAATCCAGCAAAGAAAGGGGCCATTTGTATAGCCCCTCTGTTTTCAAATGTACCATCTACTGTTATATAATGTAGTAGTATAATAATAATAATAGGATAATAATAATAGGTTGCCACTTGGAAATCTATACTTTCACACATTTGCTTCTTATGTAGGGACATAAATATGTTGAGAGGCCAAATGGTGATCAGTGTATGTTTATTCACTCCATTTTGAAAATATGTATATCTCACTCACTGCACTGGGAAAGGTTTCCAACATGGGAGAAAGGGAGAGCACTGGGTAGTTTTAATAGCCTTAACAGTTTTATTGTCACCAGGGCCCTGCCCCATATGCAAGAGTAGAGCTTTGTCTTTCACTTCATGCTGCACATCTGAAACTCATTTCAGAGTGAGAGACAATCCTTCACTCCCTTCCCTTGCTCCAAACCTGTACCTAGGGCAATGCAGAATTTTCAAAATCAAAGAGCAAAAAGAAACTCCAAGTCTCTTCTTGAAAAGAACAAAGGGTCAGCCAGCCATCACATGTGCTTTCTGCATACTCAGAAACCATGAAAATCCAGTGCAACTCCAGGAATGATAACTGTGTGTCCAGATGCAAACTTGATATATTTGCTATGCTTCCAAAGCTTCCAAGAGTCTCTGATGTCTTGGAAGTGTACTAAACTGCCTTGCTATGTCTTTTTAGCACTGCATTTCCATCCAGTGCAATTTATTTTATTTTTCTTTTATTTATTTATATACCGCCCTGTGGCAAGCCAGTCTGGGTGGTGTACAACAATAAAATACATACAGCTTAAAATAGTATAATTCCCTCAAGCCCTAGTCTTCTTCGTAAAGCTGGAGAGACATGTCCTCCCAGTTAGATTGTACTTCCAAGAAGTATCTGTAGGGGCAATCTCTGCTCTTCCCTAATTCCAAGATTGGAAAGAGGTCTGGGATTTGTGCTTGAGTTAAATGAAACATTAAACTACTGCAAGTGTAATGAGTTTAATTGTGAGTCCCTGATACTAGGTTATGGAAAGCCACTGTTAATTCCTGAACAGATGGCCAGCAGTATGCTTTAGCATCAGGCAATGTAATCTTTGCTATTCCTTTCTGTGATCCACTGGAGGAACAGGGTTGCAAAGTTATTTCAACATGTTTTCTATGATGTTGTATTGTTTCACTGATACATCTTTTAATTGGAATGCTTTAGGGAAAAACAAACATAATTTGCTTTCTCAAAGTGTAAAATACTGTATTTGGTATGTAGAAATTGAAATACCATTTTACACTGTGGTGCTTGTTTTTGTCTCCTCCAGCGCTGGTAGCTTTGAATACTAGTATGACTATGTTTTGTTTTGTTTCAAAAATGTCACAAATGTAGCAGAACGAACACTACTTCAGATTTTGAGGAGTAGTGTGATTCTCCCCAATATGTTCTGTGTTAATCTAATGTTTAATTTATGTGGAGTTTGAAGGCTAGATCCTGTGTGTTTAGGAACACATGTTCAAACTGAAGTATCTCTTAATTTAGGCTCTGTTGGAACAATTTGTAGCTTTTGTAATTTGTATTCTTAGCATGTTTCTCTCTTGCCTTGCAAGCAAATGAGGTAGTCTTTGAAAAATTCTCAGCTGTAGTCAGGAATTCCTGGCTAACGGTATGGTGCAGGAGTACCCCCAGGATTAGTAAAGGCCTTCTGATTTGCATGTCCAAGTGCTTTCCAGCATCATAATGGCTAAAAGCTTGATTTTTTAATAATAATAATAATAATAATAATAATAATAATAATAATAATAATTGTGCATTAGATCCCCCCATAGTGCTTTTTAGATGTATAGTATATGCTTGGTTCTTCCTGTTCGTCCATTGGTAATGATGTTGATGACAATAATGAAAATAACCGAAGTACTTCTTTTATAAGATTTGAAAAATAAATTGTTCACAATGAGATATAAAACATAGCTAGTTTTGCAACATATCTGTTACTCCCAAACAGTTAATGTTTTCAATCTCCTGTGATCCTATATCAAACTCTCAATCCTGTGCATGTTTAGTTCAAAGTAGCAGTGCATTACTAGGCATTTTTACTCAGAAACAAGTCCTACTTAATTCAATAGGGCTTATTCCCAGTTAACTGTGTACAGAATTATAGCATAACTCTCCTTTTGTTCAGTGACATGCTTCTATGTAGACTTTAAAGACTGTGTTGTTTTTTATACATCATTCAGCATAGTGGGACTTAATTCCAGAGTAAACATGTTTATAAGTGCAGTCCTGGTGTGTTTTGGTTTTCTGGTGTCAAAAGAGTTCATCTGAGTTTAAAACCATCCCATTTAATCTTAAAATATGTTTTTTACTCTCTTTCCTCCTCTCTGTATCAGTCTACAAAGTCATGATACTAAAGAGAAATTATTTTTCAATCTACTGAACTCCCATTTAATATAAATGCTGCTTTATGTTGGGAGTGTAAACGTGAACATTATTTTACTCTTCTTTGGTATTCTTTTAATGTGGCTAACTCAGATGTGAAGAAATGACTGTAAAATGTGAAGGTTCTCATTGTAATTCTCTTTCTCTGAGGGAGACTTTGTAAGGTCAGTAGTTCAGACAATGGATCATGCAGAGTAGCACATAGGTTTTGGCGTTTCTGTGAAGAGATTAATTTGCTGTTGTGGGATGATCCAGAGAGTGAGCTTTGTCAGTAGCAAAGTTGGAGCCAAACCATATTACTGAAAGTTGTTGTCTCTGCTGATACTTTGCAATGCTTCAAGAGTTTCCCACAGTTCTTGCCCATCCTTTTTTTCCCCTCTCTGTCCTCGCCATTCAGAATTTTATATCTTAGATTGAGAGAGTATTTTGAGGCTTTTAAGTCCTGAAAGTTTGACGTTACTAGAACAGATATCCTTTTATTTCTTCTTTTATAAAAGTGGGAGTGCTGATCTTTTTCCTTAAAAAAAAGCAATAAAATGTAACTAAACAAAGATAGCCCTCTTCTAATGCAGAAAACTTTAAAAAAAACAGGTGCACTTGGAAAGGATGAGGTATGCTTTCACATTTACTTAAGAAAAGTTATAGTTACAGGTTAACCCAGGCTACAGAATGAGATGATAATAATGGGGTGATCGTGGATTGTCTCAAGTAGGGTGACAACCTAGAGCTATGGGGATCCATGAAGCATATTTTGGCAAGCAGCAAAATGTAGACAGTACCTGAAACAATTACTATTATTCCACGGGCTCATATCTGACATAGTGTCACTTATAACACACATGACACAGGGAGAGTTTTTCTAAGTTTATACAGTCGGCCCTCCGTTTTTGCAGGGGATCCATTCCAGACCCACCACCACCACCACGAAAACAGAGATTCACAAATATTCTAGCCCCATAGGCTTGAATGGGGCATGTCCTCATGGGCATGGGCAGGAGCGCGCTTGTGGGGGCACATCCCATTGATTATAATGGAGGTTGCCCCTCCGTGAATATGCAAAATCACAGACTTCAAGTCCGCAAGAACAGAGGGGCGACTGTACTCCATTGGGAGTTTGAAAAAGGCCAACTGCTAGCCTTCAAGGCATGTTTTTTCCAGGCCCTGTCCTGCTGTTTCCATGGCTTGTATAACAAGAAGACTCTACAGTTACAATGCTGGTGCTCCACTCCTTACCTTACGCCAAATGGTACAATGGGCCCAAGTACCTGCATTTTCCCCTCTCAGTCCCTGCCATTTTCTCCTGGCATTTTGATGCATCATTGTTGCACAAGCAAATACATACATACATACAACACCTTTGTGTTGAGACAGAAAAGTCTGGTGCCAACTGGAAATCTAGAAAAGTACAGCAATTCCTCGAGATTTGAACTGGTACTTGACACCTGATACACTTTTTTTACACCTAAATGAACATAAGGTTTCATGCAAAATAGAAAAAATGAAATATAGAGAACTATGGTTGGAGCAGACAGGGCAAAATCACTGTAGGACTACTGTGGGACTGTGGCAACAAGATGCTGCGGTCCCAAGGGTAGCTGCTGCCGCAGTCCCAAATGGGCCATGAAAAGGTCTGTTAAGAAACCACTCCTTCTGTGCCCAGGTTTGGGTCGCATTAGGTGGCCCTGATGCAGCCTCCGCATGGTCTCTGCTCAATTTGGGGGCATGTGTCATATGCACTCCCCGCTCCCAGATCAGTCATTTGGGGCCTTCTGTTTGAGGCTTCAGTTAATCCTGTTATGTTAATATGAAGAATATATTATTATAATATATATTTCTGTTTTCGTTTTTCACTGTATAACACAATGAATGTACATTGACAAGAGAGAGAGAGAACAAAACAGGCAAATATTGTTGTTAACTGCTATCAAGCCACTTTTGACTTATGACAGTCCTATGAATGAGAGACCTCCAAGTCATTTCATCCTCCATAGCCCTTCTCAGATCTTGCAGACTCAGGGCTGTGGTTTCCTTGATTGCATTTGACATGTGGTATTCCTCTTTTTCTACTGCCTTGTACCTTACTAAACATTATTGTTTTTACTACTGAGCCATGCCTTGTCATGATATGACCAAAGTATGACAGTCTCAGTTTAGTCATCTTGGCTTCTAATGAAAGTTCAGGCTTGATTTGCTCTAGGACTCAATTATTTTTCTTTTTTAGCAGTCCATAAAAAACTGTTGTGACACACCCATTTCTTTAATAATAATCCAAAGTTTTTCATGATCTGCATAATAAAAGGCTTTGCTGTATTCTATAAAGCACAGCTTGATTTTCTTTGAAATTCTATAGTGCTCTCCATTATCCAATGTATGTTTGCCATCAAGTGATGTCAATATACAATGTGCCCATGCCAACTGTGGACTTGCCATCTGTGGTTTGAGGTTCCAGCTTTTTAAATGGGCGCATGTGCACATGATGGCATGAGTAGATACATGTGCCCATTGAAAAGAATGGAACTTAAGGTCCTGCATTTTTTGCTATCCTCAGGGGAGTCCAGAATGGATCCTCTCCCCCCACGGATAGCAAGTGTGTACTGTATACAGTCACTTCCTGGGTTATTGGAAGAATGTGTATGTCATGAACAAACTGGTGGCCTCACAAAATTCAGTCAGTTGGTTTCCTGCTTCATTTCTTGATCCTAGGCCAAATTTTCCCACAATCTTTATTTTGTTCCATTTTCTTATTTTGCATTCAGTTGCCTAAACTTAACAAGAAGTCCTGTTTTGGTGTGTGATCAATTTCCTTCTGGACTCCTACATAGAATAGTGGAGAGCAACACTTCCAGAAGATCTCTCAGAGACAATGGCAGTGGCACCATGGCTAGGAAATCCTATGATGAGACAACCTAACATTAAACAAGTGATAATGCCAGGGTGCACTCAACAAACTACTAGAGTAGAGCAGAAAACAACTAGGAGTAGTTCTGGGGGTAATGACACAACAGAAATCAAGATGAAAGACGCTCAGATGTTAACATGCTGAGAGGTAAAAGGAATGTCTGAAATTGCACATCACATATTACAGAAACATGAAATGGGAAATGCATGAATCAGGGGAAGCTAGACATAGGGGCGAAGCAGATGCCCCGTAGGAGCAGCTTCCAGCCATGATCACACCAGGTCTGCAGTGAGAACCTGACTCATTTCCAAAGCAGGCTGCTGCCATGGTCCCATGGCAGTGCTGCCAGGAGCAGATTGTTTCTGCCCCTTTTTGCAACAGTGCTGGATTCCTTCTGTGGGGGTGGCTTCCAGCCGCTCTAGGACTGTGCATTTTTTGAACAGCCCCCCCCCCCCAAGCCTCTGGAAGTTGCCCTATTCGGCCTGTGTGTTTCAGACCATAGTAAAGCAAGAAATGGAACGTATAAAAATTACAGTATGTGGGGTGAGCAAGCTAAAATAGAGAGGAATTGAATTTTTTGAGTCAGATAAATACACAATACTCAGGAAATGAAAGAATAAGAAGAAATGGGGTGGTATTTATAGGGATGAAAGATGTAGCAAAAGCAGGCAAAGGATACAATACAAAGTCTGACCGAATAAAAAATAGGCAAATGCCATACCCTAAAGCCACCAGTTCCTATCTGATCTTGGAAGCTAATAGGGTCAGCCCTGGCTAGTACTTTGACAGAAAACTACCAACAAATACCAGGTGCTGTCAGCTATATTTCATAGGAAGGCACTGGTAAAACAACTCCCCTGTATTCATTCCCTAAGAAAAGCCTATGAAATCCATGGGGTCGCCATAAGTTGATGGGTAACTTGGAAACACATGCACACACCATGGTGAAAATATCATGCTAGGAAAACCGGGTTTTGTTCAGGCTACATCTCAGAAAAAAAAATACTGGTATCTATTAAAGCTCTGAATGCATTATCTACCAGCACAAATAAACAAATAGACCTTATCTACAACTGTGGGAATTCTGACCAATTATTCTGAAAGATGGGCAGCCACTTTCTTTGAAACATAGAATATCTACAATTTCAATGTTTATGGAATCAAAAGTTGTGTATGATATATTAAATAGAGCAGATGCAATCAAATGAAAAACTTAATCTGAAATAATTTGTTTCATACAAATGTTATAAAAACACTGAAGAAAAGAGAATTTTTTCAGAAAAAAGAATTTGAGATATATTTACTTAAGTTGGAATTTCCTTTTGGAAGGGCTTAAAAAAACTTAACTGAGTCAGTTCTAGAGTAGAAAACAAAATGTGTAACACACAGTTATTGAATGGCGTGATCTTACAATATCTGTACAAAAAACAGTGGACATAAATAAATGGGAAGGATATCTTTACCTGCAGTGATTTTCTTCAATTTGCTTCAATTTCAGGGTGTTCACATTAAAATTATCCACATGTGTTACAAAAATATATTATCTTAATCTTTATATCTAAAATTCTCTGACTCATTATGGTTTGACCCTTCTCCCTGTCAGCCACTGCTTTCAACTGTTGCTTAAGCATATTCAGCTGTCTAAATATTGTACTGGCAGTAAAATATTTTTTTTCCAGAAACATTTTCACATTTCATTGTTCTTTTAAGGAAGTGGAGTATCCTTCATAGGATCGGTATCTAAAACAAAACAATCCTATGCATATTTACTAGAAGAAAGACCCCTGTGGTATGATTAACTGCCACCCTACTGTATCCAGGAAGAAGTGTACAGGAATAAGGGAAGTGTGAAACTTAGCACCCCTTTAGCAAAGTTTTCTGCTTTTTCAACAATATAATATATTGACTTTGAGAAGAATACATTTTTTTTACTTTCACTGTTTAAAAAAAGTGGATTCCAGTAGAACCTGGTGGATGCAGACAATACAGACCCCTAGCCAGTTCATGTAGCTGAGAAACTTGGGTTTCAGAAGACATAAAGGGCTGGAAGGGAGAAAAGAAGAAAGTTTCAAAAGTTTCTTCAGTGGAACATTGAATTTAGCCCTTGTTCTTATGGTTAGCAAAAACATCATTTGTGTTTAATATTATTAAAAGTGCTTTAAAAGCAAAATTTTAAATCATATGGAGTTTGTAGTGTAGGGTAATAGTGTTCGTTTGAAGACCATTCTTGGTGACTTCATCTGTTAATATAAGCTATTCATTAATATTTAATGCAAGTGTACAGAGAGAGGACAGCTCTTCCCATACTATAATAAATATGCAGTTTAAACTTTGATCTTACTTTAATAAAAAATAAACAGATTCAGAAATTCAAGCTCTGCTTTTCCCTGGAAGGAAAAACCCTTAGAGGTTATAGTTCAGAATACATAACCTTTCTGAAATATTAAGAGATATTAAGGTAAAGTATCAGATTCCAAGGGAAATTTATTTTGAAAAGCTTTTATTCTTCTTGAAAGCATACTTAAAATTCTTTATTGAACATAAAAATCTAAAATTCTAAAGCATAAAAGTTATCATAACAAAGAAGGGCCATAATCCTGTTATATTTGCAAGTATAATGTCATATTTTATTTGCATATGTTCTTTAGTGATCATTGCAGAAGGAAGTATTCACTGTTCCTTCTTGCAATAACCCCTCTGCCTGCAAAAACCATCTGTCTCCTCCTGCACCCGTGTTGTTGTTGTCAACTGCTCTTGAGTCAATCCCGACTCATGGTGGCCCTATGGATAAGACATCTCCAAGACCCTCTGTCTTCCATTGCTCTGCTTAATTCCTGCAACCCCTTAATACCATGACCTCCTTAATAAGAGTCCATCCATCTGGCATGTGGCCTTCCCCTCTTCCTACTTCCCTCCACCTTCCTCAGCATTATTGTTTTTTTCCAAAGAGTCCTCTCTTCTCATGATGTGTCCAAAGTACGGCAGTCTTAGTTTGGTCATCTTGGTTTCCAGGGAGTTTTCCAGTTTGATCTGCTCTAGGACCCATTTGTTTGT
>CM034703.1:268999030-269020050 GCA_020142125.1 Phrynosoma platyrhinos
GAGAAAGGATGTCAAAGGCTGTGGGAATCTTGGTGCCAAGGCAAAGAGAAAGCCATGAACTTTTCAATATAAAAACAAAACAAAATAAAAATAGTGTGCCACAACACAAGTCTCTAATACTCTTTTGTATTTTTTAAAAAAAGAGAGACTATATATCTACCTCTGTAGGCAAAATTATCCTTGAAGTTTATCACACGGGATGAATCCCATGTAGAAACTAGATTTACAGTGAAAACAACCCGCTTTTGTTTTTGCAGGTTGTTTTGCACATGACATTCAGGGTTAACCTTAACAGAAAGTAGAAAAGACCCACAAATGTGGGTTGTTTTTTAGACGATGTTTGTGTGAAAGAGAAATAATGCAAAAATAACCCAAACAGAAAGCCAACAAAATCTGCTCCTTTTTTACTTTCGGGAAATTCCATTTGGGTTATTTTCACATTATTTCTCTATGTGAAACGCATCTGAAAAGCAACCAGCATTTGCGGGTGTTTAGCAGATTTTTAAAATCCCATTTCTGCATGAGATTTACCTCTGTGTGCCTCTGTGTGATAAACTCCCTCCCTTCCCTCTTGTAACTAGTGTACACGATGCTTTACAAAACAGATGTATCTGAATCAATGCCCTTAAAATCTAAATAAAATCATGAAACCTAAAATCTGAAGGACTTTATTTGATCATCTATCAAGAAAAATACCAAGGTCAGTCAGATAATGGGTTATACAGTATGTTCTTTTCCTGTATGTTAGCTAATTTAAACATATACTGTTGTTAAAACAAATTGCTGCTGGTCTTCCAAATTCTTAGATTCTTTCTTCCCTTTACTGCTTGATATATTCTTCTTTGTGCCATTCTTCCCATTCCAGTACTGGCTATAACTTTAAGAAGAAAAATGTGATAACCTTAGACAGCAGTTGATGGACACTGTGGTAAGACCCATGGCAGAAGTCCCTGGTTGTATGTCTTCTCTTGTAGGACACAGATGTGTATCCCATAGATCTTGTCATGTGTTTGCTAAGCTAGAATGTGGAGATGTGAATCCCATCACATGATTCAATTGTGAATATGGTCAGCTTTTCTGGTAAAATGGTCACTTCTTCAGTGGTGAATGGTTACTGTTATCTTGTGCTGCACTTCATGAAGCAGATTGTCTTGGATCAACCCTACATCAGGCCTCCCTTTGCTGTCCTGACACTGTCATTTTATGCACTCTCTTCTATTCCTATGGGATGCTCCAATCCCTGATGTAAAGACATATCCAAGTGCCCAAGCTTTTCTGCCTTGCTATCATCCACCCTTTTACTGTTTAACAGTAAAGTCTAATGAGACTTTCTTTCCACTTTTTTGCTTCTGGATTATCAAGATAAGATGTTCACAGTTCCTCAGTTTCACTAAAATTTTTACACCTAGGTATTATGAAAAACATCCTTCATGAATCCAAGAAATACCATCTAATCAGTTTTTCTCATCCCTCTTTCCCCATTCTATTCCTGTGTATTTCTGTTCTTTCACTTTGTACTTACATACATTGTAATCATGAGATTGGCATACAGATGTCATCATCTGGATATTAAGGCCACTTAAGTGAAGTGAAATACACCACTTAGAAGAAAATATTCATAGAAGATCCCTACATCAGCAACACAAACCACAAGGTATCTCCTGGATTGAATATTAAGTCCTCTTTTTAAAAATAGGCTGTTAGAAAGAGAAAGCTTGTAGCCATCATCACCACTTTCTTAGAAACCACATATCTGTGCTGGATTTTGCATTCTTGAATGTGAATTTCTACAGAGACAGGAAGCCAGGATGGAATATTCTTTCAAGGTTCTTTTAGTGGTATAGTGGTAAACTGTGAAGAGCAAGAGGAGGTGACAGTACACAGGGTTCCAACACCTCCATTATCTGCCAGTCATTCCAGAAGTGGAGGCAGCTGAGTTGATCTGCCACAAAACATATCCAAAAAGTGTTGTGTGTGTGTTTTGATAGACACTTCAAAATGTAGGAAAATGTGGATTGGGGGCTAGTAAGATGCCCATTTTATCATTCTTTGAGCTCTTAACTACAGAAATGAAAGGAAATTTTAAAGGTTTTCAAGATGGAATTCTACAACAGTCTAAAGACCTTTTGTGGCATGTTTGTGATTCTATGCAGTTTCCTAAAAATAACTACATTTCCCCATGCTTTCCCACCACTGCATCACTGGCATTTCTGCCTTCCAGACAACAATTCCCTTGGGCTCAAGCAACATTCATAAACTAAGGTGGAAACTTCTACCCGCCCATCCCCATGATAATCTAGTCAGCCGAAGAAGAAAAGGAATCCTGATTCAAGCAAACAGTAGATGAGAAATGGTTTGTAGACTGCCCTAATGTAAATGAGATATGTACATTGACTGCCATGGATGGATGGATGGATGGCACATTTGAGAAGAGGATACAGTGTACCAGCAATCAGTGACAAGGTTCTAAATCTGATTCAACACCTTCTAGAAGAAAATGCAGTCCATTTTGTCTGAAATACAATATTGGGAAAGATTGACTGTAGATATTTCTGTCTTGCTGTACTGAAGAAAATACGGGCATATAAAAAGTCTGGTTAACCAAAATTGTAATGATGAAGGCACTCTTCATAGTAGTATGGGCTGTCTCATCCAGTTTGGCTCTGTGGAATAGTCTTATTTTAGTTAGAATCATGTATCGTTAGTGTGATGAATGGTAGTCAGTTTGGAAATCCCAACTGTGATTAGTTACCTTTCATTCTTTCAGTGGTAAATAAATTAGTTACCTTTCATTCTTTCAGTGGTAAAATACTGGATCTCCCAAGTTTGCTGATTAATATGTCAGCAGCTTTTTAAATGAGTTCCAGAGCTTCAGAAGTCATAATAAAATTGCTGACAGGGACTTTGACATTTCATATGTTGAGGTTTGTGGGTTTGTTTATAAAAGAAAGAAAATATATATTTCCAACATGTTTCCATGCCAAAAAGTTCCCCAATTTTGAGCAATACAGCTCAGAAAAGAAAATACAGCTTGTTGTGTATGAAATGAGCACATCTACAGAAGCCTGTTAATTGGTACATTGTATGGCAAGGAGCAAATATGGAACACAACCCTTTCTGGCTTTATAAATGGCCAGCATCTTAAGCCCCAGAGACCAGGATTATGTATGAACTTTCAGCAACTTGTGGTTGTGCATGACATAAAGGAGAACTGTTCTGGCATTTACAGAAGGTGGGAAGTTACCCTTCAAAAACTTTGTTTTCAGTTGAGGGAGATGTGTGGGAGGAGCAAGGTAATATTAAAAGATAATATTAAATTCTTCCCTACTTTCTGGTGTTTCTTTTGCCTCTGAGGCGCTATGCTATAGCAAACTCTCCAGAACATGTATTGCCAGACCACATGCAGCTAAGGCTTCTCATTACATGTGTTAGATGTTAGATGGAATATGCCTCTTCTTGGCTTGGCTCTTTGTAGTACATCATCTGAGGCTGAGAAGGGATACATTGTTAACGCCTTTCCCCAAATCTCTGCAGGACAGAAAGGAGCTTTCATGTAAAGTTAAAGTCTCTGTAATACCTAGGTGGAAGAGGGAGAAGGCAACTGAGCGACTGTAGCATGTGCATGGAAAAAAAGTGGTACTGTTAAATGTTTTGGTAGAAAAAATGACCCATTATACATCACTTATTGTGAATCTTCTGTATTGTTTTCTTCATTCATATAGAACATTTCTTCTTCCTCCTTCATAGCACAGCATGGAATCTTTTCAACTACAAAACTTATGGCTTTAAAAAAAAAGTGGGACATTTGATACCCATTAATTCACCTGGGCATGCATTTTATGGATTTCAGAATTCTACCCATAATCTTCCAGATCGCACAACAGCTCACTAGGCCAGCTCAAGTTTAGAGTCCATAAACAAAAATCAACCATAACCGGCTGACAGAATTACATGGTTGCATAGTACGTCCATCTGACCCTTCATTCAAATTTAGGAAAGGCCCATCTTTTGGTTTGCTGGAGAGAGTAATTTGGTGGGATTTTCATTTTCTTAACATCCCAGGTTCAATACCAAGGACATCCAGGGAGGGCTCAAAGAGATGTCATTACAGAGTCACTGTTCATCAGTGTAGACAAGAGACAGACAACTTCGAAGCATGGGGTGACTGCATGGGGTGACTTTCAACCCACCAGAAGCTATACCCCTACCTCTACCACCAAAATTCATCAGCCACCATAAAGATTATCCCTATTGTCATAGCTGATATTAAAATTCAGCAGCAACAGTAATGCTTGTCTGACATGCAAGAAGTCTGTGGTGCATTTGCCCACCCTCCCCAGGAATTATGAAACAAGACAACGGAAAGTGGATTCAAACAGGGCCATTTATTAACTTGACCTATTTATTAATTTCTTAACAGAACTGAAAACCAGGTGGGGAAATAGCCAAGGACGGGAGCAGATGCAGCCGGTGGTCTATCTTCGAGGCCACCTCTGCAGCTTCCTCTGGCCAATAGCACCTGAGTGCCAACAGTAATCCAAAAGCTGGGTTATCCATTGGCTGGCCTACATCAGGAAGACTAACATGAAAATCCCTCTCCCAATTAAATTAATTGTTAATTAATTATTAAAGAGAGGTGTTTATCCTCCATGCAGTCCCAAGGGGTGTCTCGTTCCCCACCTCCCAGGTCCCAAGGCCCAAAGAGGTTCCTTCCACCCAAACAGTTAACTAGCCACTCACCAAAATCCAAATTTCTTTAAAATCATGCCGAATCAACCTATTTAGACACCACCCAAGCCTATTTCCCAAGGCCTTCCTGGGAACAGTATGGGATAGGCAAAAAAGCCCTTGGAAAGGGGAAAATATTTCTACCCAGTTAACTTCACACTGCACCAGCAGTGGAAGGATAGGTCGGTTGCAAAATTGAAGTGAAGATGCTGGGGGCAGCAGACCATAAGTTGACTCTGGCCACACCCCCATAAGTTGTCTCCCTGTGGGCTTGGCAAACTGTGCATCCCATCCCAATCCTCTGTGTGGGAGTGGGATGTAATTGTCTCTGGTGCAAGAGAAGATACTAGAACTAGAGTATCTGCCCTGCAAAGCCCTGGATATGGCCAGATTAGATGGTCAGAAGGGAAAGCAGCAGGAGTGTTTGCAGTGTGCCTTCAAGTTGTTTCTGATTTATGGCAACCATTAGGGGTTTCCTTGGCAATATTTATTCCGAAAAGGGCTGGCTTTGCTTTTTTCTGAGGCTGAGAGAGTGTGACTTATCCAAGACTCAGTGTATTTCCATAGTTGACCAGGGATTCAAACTCTGTTCTCTTAGTCCAGCATTCAAACCACTACACTATGCTGGCTGACCAGTCATCAAACTGTAAGTATATAATAGTTTTCTGTGTTCTTTAGCACTATGATCTTGCTTTTCTCAAGCAAGTCATCTCTGATATGGATCCAGCAATGTCTTGCACAATTAAAAAGTCATTTATTTTTGTACAGGGCAGCAGCTCTAGATTGTCATTATGATAGTGTTGATTGGTTTTATACTCCATCTTTTCCTCAGCTTTGGGACTCCAGGCATCATCCAAAATTTAAATCAGAAGCAGCTAAAAATACACATCATTCAACATTTAAATTTAATTAAACTATCAAAAGAACTAAAAGTAATTAAAAGCATTTCCATTAAGAAAACTTACAAGAACAGACAATGTAGCACATTATTAAAGGTCCCTTCCCCATGAGCAATCAGTCCTCCAAGGCCTGCCAAAAGAAAACAAGAGCTTCTAACTCCTTATGGAAGGATAACAAGGACACCAATCTAGCCTTTCTAAGAGTTAACCTCCTTGTACTTGCTGTGCCTTCTGGGATCTCATAGGAATTGATGTTTCATTGTCACTACCTATATCTGTTAGCTGAAAAAGTAAGAAGGCATTCATCCCCTTCCAGTTATTTGATAATAAGTTTGTACTCCTATGTGTCCAGAAAAAAAAATAGGCATGCAATGTGTAATTCTTAATAGTGAATAAAAACAACATGCAATAATTACAGTTTTGGATAGATACAGGACGATTAGTTTAAACAACTGCTAAAATGCAGTCTGAAACATAATGAAAGAAATTGCTTCCTCATGGAGACAAGGCTGAGGTAAGATTGTTGGAGAGGGGGTTAAGAAAAATTGACATTCCTTGGGGAATATTCACTGTTTTACCAAAATGGGTCACAGAACCTAGTTTGTTAGGTTACCTTTGTATGGTTGCATGGAGAAGTGTTGACCATGTCTTATAGCTGCTATATGCTCTACTACAGTGCACAGCTCCCACTGCTATATACCATTCCTAATGTGCTTTTAAAATTCATATCCTTATTTTCTGTGTGCAGTCTTCCCACATGTTATCTCTCAATCTCACACTCCCGTCTGATTTCTCTCAAGTTACTTCAGCCTGTTTGGTAGCTAAGGGTGTTTAGAAACTAGGCATAGCTTGAGACAACAAAAGCTGCCCTGACCGGAATAGCCAAAATGTCACACCACTAATCACACAGACAAATGCTACAATGAAAGTGCTCCTTGTTTCATTTTGGGAAGGTTCTGAATTAGGCAGAGGTCATTTGTAGAAGGTCTATTGCAGGCTCATAGCCTAGGGGTGGGGGGCATGGAGACCCAGCTTCACCGAACCTTCCCTGGGCCTTCCTTTCCAGAGCCGAAATGGACTGACCATTGATTTCACTGTCGTGCTTACTCTGCCTCTGTGCATATTTATTTCATGGTGGAGGAAGTGAAGCCTTTATATTCATGTATTTACAGGGATCACACCTCACCTACATTTCATCTGTCTACGCTGCCCACTATCAGACCATCTCAACTCAGAATTTCTGGTTGTATGCTCAGTCTTGTGCTGCCCTTCCTCTTTCACATGTCATATTTAAAGAACAAAATTATGAAAAAGAATAGAAACTAAAAGGTGGGGGAAGAGTTTTTATTCACTGACATATTGACACAAATCTGGTATCCATCCTGTTGTATAATACAGACTTTCTTTTTGTGGGGAGGAGTTACTAACTCACTTTTTATAATATGAAAAAAGTACTCAAAAGAGTGCTATTTATCATTTTTTAATTTTGTTAGCATGCAGTTTCAAAATTCTATATTTAAGTTGAAAATACAAAGGAAATCAAAATTTGTCTGTTTCCAAAGAAATAGACATCCCGCTTTATGACATCTGTCCACAGGGCATTTTCAGGTTTCATGGCACTACTTGCAAGAAGGGAGGGATTTCATTTTCTCTCTCTTATTATTTGTATTTCTTGAGGTTTGCTCAAACAAATTGATAGCTGTTGTGTTTTAGTGGATCCCTTTTGGCTTCAGTCCTGTTGACACTGATTAGTCGATTTCACTATTATTATATATGACAACAAAATAACTCTCTGCAATCCACATGATCGAGTTTTTCTATACAGGTTGAGTCTCCCTTATCCAAAATGCTTTAGACCAGAAGTGTTTTGGATTTTTTTTATTTTTTTCAGATTTTGGAATATTTACATATATACATAATGAGATATCTTGGACATGGAACCCAAGTCTAAACATTAAATTCATTTATGCTTCATATACACCTTATACACATTGCCTGAAGGTAGTTTTATACATATTTTTTAATAATTTTGTGCACGAAATAAATATTGTGTGCACAGAACCATCAGAAAGCAAAGGTATCACTATGTCAGTCACCCATGAAAAAAGTTTTGGATTTTGGAGTATTTTGGATTTTAGAATTACAGAAAAGGGGTACTCATCCTGTAGCATATAATACTGTTTAGTCCTTATTTCCTACAACTACCTGTAAAGTAATAAAATATTCAGTACATAAAACCAAATATCATGTAGTTTTTTTATTTTTAAGATACTCATGTAAATAAAGTACAGAGAGAATTTAATCTGCTCAGGAACTGAGTTCATCTTCATAAGCAATGGAGTTACTTACTTGCTTTGGAGTAAGGAAACAAACCAAACTTGAACAGGATATTTATTGGTTAGATTTAACTAATTTTGTATAGTCGGTTTTTGGAGAACACAAAATAAAAATGATCAGAATGAGGAACAAATCCTTCCTCATTTTTTCTGTCTTTTTATATTAATATGTCTGCTTGGTCTAAACACTGTAAAATTATTTTCTAGTCTTTATCTGTTCACCAACACAAAATATATCATTATATTTTACACTGAAAAGTAGTATTAGGCATTAGAAGAATGCAAAGGAATTGCATTAGATGCACTTCGAGTATTATTTTGACTTTTGTATCCATTTGATAGCTATTAAACTAAAGTAACACTAACTGGTATTTTTCCTACACTTCACATTATTCTAGACTGGCATGTCTAGCATAGGTAATTTAATGAAAACATTACTTAACACAGCCAGATTAGGAAACAGTTTAATTGATGGTATTAAACAGAGTTTAGAGTTTGTCATGGCTACAAAGATTTTCTGTCAGCACATGAAAGCAATTACTCAGTATGCAGAACGTATTGCCTGCCCCATAGAAATGCTAATTTTGTGACATTTTAGAAACTCATGTTCTACATTTCCTCTTCACTCTGGTTGGAAGGCAACTAGCCATAGCTTAAACTGATAAAGTAAAAAGATGGCAGAATGCAATTTTTTCTTATTCTAGTGTTGTTTACAAGTGAAATACATTTTGGATTAAGTAGATTTAATGCTAATCGAGGAAATTAGGCACCAAGAAAGAGGGACTCAGTGGAATATCTTGGAAAAAAATCATGTGTAGATACATTTTTCAATAACCTGTTTGGGGTATAATCATTTTAAAGCGCATACATTCATAAAAAAGCAGATTATTATATCAAAGCAAACAGTTACTCTGTTTTATTCACAAGGCAGTGTAAGAACCAGCCTAAAATCTATGCACAATACACATGTTATATAACCCATATCCTTACTAGTCTACATTTTAAATGTCAGCAAAATCAACTTCAGCTAAGGTGCTTTTCACTGTACAGAAAGTCCATAAAAGATTTCCCACAGCAGTCCCAACAAAGTGTCACAGAGAAAGCTGAAAAGCAAAAGAAACAGGAATAACTGCTTCCAAATGCTTTCATCCGGTGCCAGAAATCATTTCCATCTTTATGCCTCCTTTTTTCAAGCCCTAAACTACCGCTACTAAACAGGAACCCCTAGAGTATTTGCAGAAAAGTATGCTCACAGTCAATCTCATTTCTGTTGCTTTCCTTCTAGCAGGATAAAAAGTATAGAGTGTTTATGACTCACCTAAAGCAGAAGCGCAGATTTGCTGCTGAGGATGTGCAGGAGCGCAGCTGCAAGCATCTATCAGCTCCTGAATTCTGAGGGTTAGAAGAAGTAGCAGTGAAAATAACAAGGTACTGAGGAGAGGATTCATGCTGCACAAAGCACGGCTTGTTGGCCAGCTTGAGGCAAATGTTCTTTTACTCTTGAGTTTATAACTAAACTTCCTAATGCCTGCTTGGTTTCTTCTTTGTGCAAGCAGCAATTCAATTTCAGCAGAGTTAAAATGCTTTGCAGAGGAGGGGTGGTGAAGAGCCCTCTCAGCTCAGCCTGAACATATACTTATGTTAACTGACTTCTAACGTCCCTGACATAAGACCCTCTAATTTATTGCCCTGACACTAAGTTGTAACCCCGCCTTCCTTTAAGCAAAAACCACATCATTGGTGAAAATATTGTATGACAGGTTTGTGTTACCAAAAGAAAGGTTACCTTATTTAATTACGTCACATGTTGTTGTTATGAGTCATTGTCAGCACTAACCATGAAGGCCTTTCAGAAAAGTCATTCTCCTTGATTTTTAGAATATTTAGCAGAATATTTTCTTTTTTTAAAAAAAAAACATAATGAATTAGCCAGGAGTATTGTATGTCATTTTCACACATTGTCAAAAGCAAAGTGCATGTCACAATCCAATGCAAACTTTTTCTTTGTGGCTAAGCTTTCGTTTCAGCCTTCATAGCTCCTTCCAACATTTTCTTAGAGTGACATCTCTGTGCTGGTGCACAGACCATCATACATGAAGAGTAAGTGTTTCAGTGCCTTGTTTGCGAGGCCCACATAGTTGGTAGATGCAAGGAGTGCCTACTAGGAGAATTGCAGTTGTTATGTAGCTACTATCTGGTAATGGCTTTGTTTGAAGTATTGATTAAACCTTTTTTTTAAAAAAAAAATCTGAATTTGTAAGATAATTTCTAATGTAGCATTGGACTCATACTGAGTGCCTACTAGGAGAATTGCAATTGTTATGTAGCTACTATCTGGTAATGGCTTTGTTTGAAGTATTGATTAAACCTTTTTTTAAAAAAAAAAATCTGAATTTGTAAGATAATTTCTAATGTAGCATTGGACTCATACTGTAGAGGTGTACAACTTGGATTTTTTTTTGGTCCTATTAAATATGTCATGTTTACCATATTAGTAGGAGGAGTGAACATAGGAGGAAGGAACATCAACAATCTAAGATATGTGGATGACATCATAATGCACCTGGAACAATTACTAAGGAAAGTCAAAGAAGAAACAGAAATAACGGCCATGGAGTAGCTACATAAATTCAACCAAGATAATAAAGAAACAAATAGTTAAATATTTCTTTTCTCTTGGATGAAACATTGATCAGAATGGAGACTGCAGTCAAGAAACAAGGAGATGACTAAGAATAGGAAGGACGGCCATGAAAGAGCAAGACAAGATCCTAAAGTGTAAATATATATAACTGAACACTAAAGTTAGAATTGTCCAACTCATCACCATGTAAGGATGTGAGAGCTGGACAGTAAAGAAAGTGGATAAAAAAAAGAAAATCAATTCATTTGAGATGTGGTGCTGGAGAAGAGTGCAAAGAGTACAATGGACAGCCAAAAATGCAAACAAATGGATCCTTGAACATATCAAGCCTGAACTCTCCCTGAAAACCAAGATGATTAAACTGAGGCTGTCATACTTTGGCCACATCGTGAAGAGGCATGACTAATTAGAAAATACAACAATGCTAGGGAAAGTAGAAGACAGTAGAAAGAGAGGAAGATCACATGCCAGGTGGATAGACTCAATCAGGGCGCTCATCAATCTGAATATACAAGACCTAAAGAGAGAGTGGAGGATAGCGGAGCTTGCAGTTGTCTCATCCACAGGGTTGCCATTAGTTGAGGTTGATTCAAGGGCAGTTAACAACAACAACAATACAACAAAAACAAGAACTCATAATTAGAGAGCATGGGGGACCCCAAAGTCAGCCAATGTATGCATTTCTCTGCAGATGTGACAGTTGTTCCACAGGGGATGGAGGGACTGGAAATGAGACCAAAAGAGAAGGGTGAGGATTCATGAGCAGCTGCATAGCAGACAGAGAAGGCCCTTCATTGTTTGGTTGTGGCAGCTCTGGAGGCAATTGTATTCCCATTCATCCATCCATCATTGGAAGAATGGACTGGAGGATACACAGCCCAGAAATTAGCATACCGTATTTTCCGGCGTATAAGACGACCCGCGTATAAGACGACCCCCCATTTTTCCAGTCAAAATATAGAGTTTCAGCACCTCCATCCTCCTTATCCTTATACCCGGCGTATAAGATGACCCCCCCACTTTAACCACAGATTTTGCAGGTTAAAAAGTAGTCTTATACGCAGGAAAATAAGGTAATAATGTTAGATTAGAACTGACACGTATCTAAAAAATTAAGGCACTTAATTTTAATCTTCTTTCTGACAAATTTATTTTATGAATTAAAATAAGCAGTATCTATCTAAACTAATTAAACTAAATAAATAATATATTGGTCTTGTTCTTAACTAGCATTTGCTTAATGTCCATGACACATGGCCAAATCTAGATAGCTCTGTATCCTATGCGTGTGTTGCATTCATGAAGGAGATCGACATGACTGACAGGAGCTGGAGCCTTCCTGGATCAGCATCATAACATAACTACACTGCTGCACAATTCGGGTTCCAGACTGTGTGGGTGCATAGGCTTTCTTAAGCATGTTGCCTTGGTGGTACTGGGCTAGGGAGACATGCAGCATTGGTCAAAGTCAGTGATGTGACTCCATTTCCTACCAGTCGCATGAATAACATATGAGAGGGCTTGTACAATCATGCTACATGTGCCGTAATTATTTAGGATCACATACTGAATGAACAGGAGTCCATACTAGGGTGTGGAGGCAGAAATGGCACTGGGGGCATAGCAGACTGGATCATATGATTATATGAAAGGGGATGAAAATGGGACAGAAAGCATTTTCAAGACCTTTTGGACTCCCAAAGCAGACATGTGGTTCACTAAACATCCTTTCATTTACTTTATTCTGTGGTCATACTTTGAAAAAGAACAGCCCTGCTGGGATTTGAATTGTTGTGTCGTAACCCTTGAAGGCTGCCTAGATAAAGTTACTCCATCAGTGGGCACCCATCATGGGTTATGCAGCCTTTCTGACAATGGGCCTTAGTTTGCAAGGTCCATTGGACTGAGCTTGAGGTGAAGAGTTCAAATTTAGCTTCACCACTGAACAGTTTTATATATGGCAGTAGCGGTAATTTCTGTTTTATATCTAACTATAAACTATAGTTTATATCTAACTCTGGATTGAGTGAATGTATTGTTCTTTATACAGTTGAAATAGGTTATATGTGGTCATCCTATAGCATGTGTAGCACAAGTGGCTTAGTTAGTGGAGTTTTCATGCAACCATGGACTGGTTAGAGGCATCTTCATACCTGTTTTTCTCATTTTTGAAACTTGCTGGCTTCTAGAGTCTGAAACAAATAGGATCTCCTTGGAAGAGATAAGAAACACATACTTTCCCCTAATGTCCAAAGACATACTGCATCCTGAAGAAACAGGCTTCTTCTAGTGGAGACTCTGAGAAAGATCCTGTAAAAAATTTGCTGCCCTTTTAGTTTGCTGAGCTGGGAGGGACAAGCATACATTCCTAACCATGGACCTGCTTTATCTCTTTTCTCACCACATTCCTCATGATCACCTGCTAGACCCAGAAAGAAAGAAGGTACAATCTGAAGCATCATCCATCATAGGATTTCTTCTACCACACTATGCTCTTGAGGGTATCTTAAAGGTAAACGTTTCCCCTTTGACATGATTGTTTGGTCATGTCCAACTGCAGGGGGCGGTGCTCATCCCCATTACTAAGCCAAGGGAGCCAGTGTTGTCAAAGATGACTCTGGGCCACATAGCCAGCATGACTGCAGAGAAGGCTGTTACCTTCCCACCAGTGGTACCTATTTATCTACTTGCACTTTTACATGCTTTCAAACTGCTATGTTTGCAGAAGCTGGGACTTGTGATGGGAGCTCACCCCATCACGTGGCACTTGGGTCTCGAACTGCCGATCTTCTGACCTTGCAATCATCAGTGTCTTAACTGCTGAACCATTGCTACTTCTCCCCAAATCAGAGCACCCAGTGATAGACCAGAAAGAGTGAGTCTGCAGGGCCTGCTATGAAACTCCTCATTTGCTGCTTGACTGGTGTTGGTACAGTACCTTTCCTTGCCAAGCTCTTTGGCAGTTTAGCTACCTTGTGGAAAGCTCCCTTCTGTTTTAGCGATCGTTCCCAGTAGCACAGCTCTGGTATTAATCTTCCACTTGGGCTATCTTTTCGTTGTCTTTGGTTTGTACTCTTTTTTTATGTTATCCTGTGTATAGAATCATAGAATCATAGAGATGGAAGAGACCACAAGGGCCATATAATCCAACCCCCTGCCATACAGGAACTCAAAATCAAAGCATCCCTGACAGATGGCAATCCAGCAAAGACCTCCAAAGTATGAGACTCCACCACACTCCGAGGGAGTGTGTTCCATTGTTGAACAGCTCTCACTGTATGTTTTTCAATATGCTGTTTTAGATTTAACTTTATCTGCTGATGTTTCTAGTTGGTTTGATTTGGTTCATAATGATTGTGAATTGCTTACTCCTTTTGTTTTTCTTGCTCCTTTTACATTTTTTTGAATAAATCTAATTTTTTTGCTTCTAGCTAGACAGCATTTATCCATCTTTAGCTACTCAATGCCTACAAGCCTTGTGGCTGTGGGAAGAAGATAGTCACATAGTTGTGCTGCTCTCTTGCCTGCTTCTTGATTCCCCAAAATGGAGGTAAAACCACACCAGAGTATGAGAGAAGGGGCTTCAACATACCATTACAGTGGGACTGACATATATTTTTGAATAGTGATATGCTTTCCAGCCAGTTTGGCTATGTAGCTAATGTAGACACTTTTCAAAAAAAGCAATTATTAATTACATGTGATTCTGGCTTCTATGTATGACATTCATACAACCTGTGAACACTTTGATTTGGAGGAAACTGTTTTGTAGCCATAGTCATTGGTGCAACATTCTTCAACTGAATTCATTTGAAAGCTATGTACTCTCAATAATCTAGTTCTCTTCTCACAGAACACATGATAAATGGATGGGGTGATTCCTAATAATAATAATAATAATAATAATAATAATAATAATAATAATAATAATAATAATAATAATAATATTTTATTTATATCCCACCTTTAGCCGATGCTATCAAGGCAGCTTACAATAAAAGCACAAGCCCATACAATACAAAGAACATTCACACACACCCCTAAAAATATATTAAATTCATAACAACATTACAAGCCTTTGGCTCTACAGAAGTGAGCATCTGTAGCTTATCTCTACGAATTCATAATAAAAAACAGGAGTAGTCTGTTTTACCATGTTGCAACACACCAGATAAATTAAAACTTCTTGGTACTGCTCCAGTAAGCTGGCTCTTTAATTCTGGTGGTATACTGCTGAAGTTGAAGCTTGTGGCCAATTTCATGCTGTTTTAGGAAATTAGTTCTCCGTTCTTCCTACTGCCTTCAAAATTCATTGTTTTTAACCTGCTGATTATTATACATTTTTTTTAATTTTCACAAGCTGCTTGATCTTTGTAATGAAGGTGCCAGCTTCTTAATATTATTAGCAAAAGCAAAATTTCAGTAAAACAACCACAGCTGGGTCTTGTATGGATCTTATATATGGTAGCTTGTTTGAATCATTAGAGATCAGTCTTATTACATTTGTGCAACATGATGCTGTAGTGCTCCATGTGCTGCAGTGTTTTGTATCTTTTATACAAGCATATACACAGGAGATATCATTTCTAATAATTTATATCTAACTGACAAATTATTGAGATTGAGGGAGGGGTACCATCTACAGGCATACCCCTGGCTGCATCTGCACTACAGAAATAATGCAGAAATGGTTAAATGTAATGAATCCTGGGATTTGTAGTTTTGTGAGATGTTTTGCCTTCTCTGTCAGAGAGCTCTGGTGCCACAACAAACTACAAATCCTAGGATTCCATAGGATGGAGCCGTGGCAATTAACACAACATTAAACTGCATTATTTATGAAGGCCTCAGTTAACAGTGCTTCTGACAAAACCTCCTTTTTACAAAGTCTGGTATTTATGCCTCTCCATTCCCCTTTTTTCTTTATCTTCTGTCTAGCTAGAAGGTTTTTAGCAGCATAGGCATTGGGAGCATGGTGAAGGAGTGCTGGAGAAATACAGATTTTCAGTGTCAGGTGCAGAAGCATGTATGCACTAAACCATGCAATGAAACTTTAAGGTGAGAAAAAAATGGGGATTCACTCTATGCAACACTACTGTAACTGTGTGTGCCTGGCTACAACAGACAAAGTAAACAACAATTCCCTGCAGCATCCCTTATTGAGCATGCATGAAATGCAGAACAGATAAGCCTGCCTTACCAGCTCCCCACAGTATGTTTTTTAAAAGAGTGTAGATCTATACATTTGATTAACAAAATGGAAATCATAAGAAAGATGGAGGCTGGTGAAAGAAGAAAATGTCCCTAGATACATTTTGGAAAAAGTTTTCAGGTGGTCGCTGGAAGGGTGAAAATGTTTTTGTTTAATTATGCAAAGCTCACATTATTATTATTATTATTATTATTATTATTATTATTATTATTATTATTTCCAATTATTTCCATTTTATTTTTGCCTCTGGTAGCAAAGTTTCCATTAAAGAAGTAATGCTCAGGAACACATCTACTTCCTTAACTGAGTATGCAAAGGGATCTTGTAGCACCTTTGAGACGAAGGGCCTCTACAGATGGCCCATTTGGGGTGGCTCTGGGCCACCCCTGCTAGCAGCGGATCAGGGCCATAGCAACCCCACGTTGTGGCCCCAATCCTCCTTTTTGCTGCTCCTTTTGAGGGTGGCAAAAGACCACCCTAAGAGCCAGCGCCGTGGCTCTTCCACGCCCTTTCGGCGAAGCATGTATACACGCTGTGCCAGGAGGGCATCCTCACACTGTGTGCCATACAAATGGGCACACGGCATCAGGACAGCATTGGGATGGAGTTGGGCTGGCCAGTGTGCGGCCACCCCACCCCAACACCACCCCCAGGCCGGCCCTTTAGGCCAGTCTGCAATGCCCCTAACAGAAAAAAAGAAACTGGTATCATGAGTTTTTGTAGACTCATGTCTATGAAACCTCATGCTAACAGCCTCTTTCCTTCAGTTAGTCTCAAAGGTGCTCCATGATCCCTTTGCAGACTAATTTTCCAGACCAACATGGCTATTTATTTATTTACATTTATATACCTCCTTTCTCCCAAGATGGGACCCAAGGTGGCTTCCAAAAATAGTAAATTAAAAATGTTTACAATAAAAAAAATTAAAACAATTAAAATCCCCACATTAAACACCATAAAATCATCTAAAAGCCATACAAAAATTAAAAACAAATAAAACATGGAAATAAATAAAAACCTTTCCTGCTTAACCATTAAACACATACTTAAACAAAAATGTCTTTGCCTGGGGGTGGAAGAAAAACAGGAAGGGGACCGGCCTAGCCTCCTGTGAAAGGGCGTTCCAGAGGCTCTCTCTCTATGTCCTCATCAAGCAAGTCTGGGATGATGATGGAACCATGAATCTGCCTTTCCTGAAGATCTTAGCATTTAGCAGGTTTTTATGGCTTTGTCTGAATTAATTTACTGAGTTATACCTGTATACAAAATTCTTTAAATGTAGCAGGTGCACAAATGGGAAAATCCATTCTTACTCATCTAAATTTACCACGGCAAAGTTTGCAGTTAATGCATAAAAACAATTGGGAGTCAAAGTCAAAATCAAATTTTATTGCATTTGGCCAATGGCTGTTGCCTAAAACAATGCCACAATAACAACAAAATACAACAAAATAATACATGTCATATATCCAACATCAATCGGTGAGTCAAACATATGCTACTTTCTTACCACATTTCTAGAATGAATAAGCAGGACCTGCAGCAAAATATGGTGATACGGGGTTTTCAGGATTTTAATTAATAAGCCATGTTCCTTTCCCAGAATACTCAATTTCATTCCACCAACTTTAGTTGTTTACTAAATGTTTTATATGCATGCATACATATCTACACACACACTCTTTCCTTGAACAGTCAGGCAGCATTTTATGCTCTCTGAACATCCTCATTGGGTATCTTTTAAAAGGCTCCATGCTTCTGATCCTTTCTTCTTCTGTGGGGATGATACCGTTTTCTCTACAGCATCAGAAGTGAGTTTCTACCTGTGATGGCCTGTACAGTTTGGATTGCAGTGTAATTATTTTTAAAAAGGAAATAATATTTGTTCTTTTCTCTTAGGAGCTTCTCTCAATACACCAGGGATGGGAATTCTGTGAGTCTCCTACTTTCTTTTCCATAGGCTATGTTGCCCTAGGCCTGCTGGAATCAGATGTTCAACAATATCTGGAGGGCCACAAAATGCCCAAGCTGCTGCACATCTTTGAATCTGAATAACTATTTTTAGATTTCCTCCCCCCCCCCATGTTGTTTCAGTAGCATCAGAGTGTCATCAGTTCTTTCTAGAAAGGTATAGGACATATAAAGGTAAAGGTATTCCCCGTTGACAAGGTTGTCAAGTCGTGTCCGACCATAGGGGCTGGTGCTCATCTCTATTACTAAGTTGAAGAGCCAGCATTGTCAGAGACTACTCTGTGATCATGTGGCCAGCATGATTGCACAGAACCAGGACATATATTGATGTAAAAATATGGTGTTTGGTGTATCTGGAAATGTTTTTTGTGTAAAAAGTTTCCCTGATTTATCACTGAGGTTAGATGTAGGAAATCTTTAACTATTTCAAAATCTTCGTCTTCTAGTTTAAAGTTACATAAATCATTTGTGGCCATTATTTTTGTTTTCCTAATATTCAACTGTAACCCTACCTTTGCACTTTCTTTCTTGACTTTCTTCAAGTCTTTGTTATTTTCTGCTAGTAGTATGGTGGACGCACTGTAACAAACTGGTGCCACAGCATGTTCAGCATTTCTTTCAGAGTAGTATAAAAACAACCAAAGATATATGCAAACAACCAAAATATTTCACTGTGATGCAGCATGTTTTGTCATGAAAATGCCAATAACTGATAAATCCAATTAACCATAACTGACAATGTGAAGTGCAGTAAAACAGCTATGTAATTAAAGTGCTTATGCCAGAAGAGTTTAAACTTAAATAAACATTAAGTTAAACTAGTACGTCACTGAGTATATAGCAAAAGAAAAGTTAGGGTAATAAAACTTAACAAAAATATTGTATAATTACTGCATATTTAAATCAAACCATATACTTTTATTAGTATTAAAGCAGAAAAAAAGATTGCAATATAAATTATTCAGAGCAATGTATTTCTTAATCTTACTTCTTCTTTTACAGGAGTAACCTACAGATCTACCTTATTGATAAGAAAATAAAACTTGGTTGGCACTGAATAAACAAACCTAATGACGGGTTTATTGAAAGGAATTTAAAACAGAAAGTAAATTTACATCTAAGCATTTTTATGATAGTTATAGTAGGGAGGCAGTATGGATAATGGTTAAAATATGGGAGTGGGACTCTGGAAACCCAGGGCTCCAGTCTCTGAATTCCCCTTTAGCCACAGGTATCCTGTCAGTGGCATTTTGTCTCTGAAACTGGAGGTCCCCTTTTGTTAATCATGTCTAATAGTCGATGGTTATCAAGCATAATACCATGTTGCTAATAAGTTCTGTAAATTTATCATATCCTATGTGAAGAACTTTTCTGAATTTAGTACCAGTCCCTTTCTATGAATTACTTCTGATATAGTGAAATGATCAAAGATATAGAATCCAAGCCCTATGGGGAATGACATAGGTATGTGGGTATGTTTAGCATGGAGGAGAGAAGACTGAGAGGTGATGTAGTTCTGACAGTTATAGTAGAGAGGCAGAGATAACACTCTTTAAATATCTGAAGGGACATCATGTGCTAGATGAGGCAAGCTTGTTTTCAGCTGCTCCATAGCCCAGAACTGAACCAATGGATTCAAAGTATAATAAAATATCAGGGAGAAGTTGTTTATTGTAAGAACTGTTTGACAGTGGAATAGACTATCTCAGAAGATGGTGGACTCTCTTTCTTTGGTAGTCTTTAAACAAAGATTAGATGGGCAAATTTCAGATGTGCTTTAGATGGGCACACCTGCATAGCAGGGGAATAAACTAGATGGCCTTTGCAGCCATCCTGAGGTTCCAGGAAAGAGGGAGATCAGCTTCTATCTGTGTCTATTCTTCATAATTTTATAAATTTCTATCCTGACTTTCTCCTTTCCTTTTTTTCCTTTTCTTTTTCTTTTTCTTTAGTATTTTTAAATACAAGAATTTCTAACTCAACAAGCAAAGAAGTGAGAGTAAAGAGAGAAAAGGTTCCCTGCCACCATAAGAATCTCCTTTATACATCCCCTGTCCCTTACACAAAACAAAGTGTGTAGCCCCACATCCCCAAACTATCAGAATGTTACCTCCAATTCATCACCCAGACATAGAATGGTGACTTTGGAGATCGGTTATTTCAGGTAAAACCTAATACCAGATTGAAGCCATGAGAAAGGGAGAGACGTATCTAAAGATGCTAAAGTTTAATACATTCGTCCCTCGCTGTTCATGGTCTTGCTGTTTGCGTCCCTTGCTCCTTCATGGATGGTAAGCCATGAGGGACAAAATGGTGCACGTGCCCGAGGCACACGGGCCGGGTCGTGTTCAGGAGCACCCCCATTCGAATCAATGGGGCTCCAACATTGGTGATTTTCCCAATTCGAGGGGGGGTCTTTAACGGATCCCCGCAAATTGGGAGGGGTGCCTGTAGTTTTAAAATCTGATTTTTTTTAGCTTTTTTATATTTTAAGGCCTGTTGGAAGTCATAGAGAGAATATATAAGGCAACACAATTACACATCCATATAAACCTTATTAAGTGTGCAAACATTTTAATGCAAACATGCTGCAGAAATTTCTGATCAGAAGAACTTCAGAGTTGTTTGCTAGTGACTGAAAGCATATGAATTGAAGTCTAAAGATTTGTTATGAGTAAATGCTGGATAAAATTGATAACATTTAAGTGCACTGTGGATATAACTGGGCCTGGAAGGGAAATGTGAGGGGAAACATTTATGGGAGCGAGAGAAATTCTGCATTAAGACCAAAAAGGACCAAGCCTGTTAATTTTAAAATCCACTTTATTTTCTTTTTCAGCAAGATATTGATAACATTTATCTCTTCTTATTCCTAGAATTTGAGATCTTTTGCAGAGTGATTTTGTTCCAAAAGAGATCAAATTAGGACAGTGGTTGTTCTATTGCTTCTTCTATTACAGAGATGTTTCCATATATGAAGAGTATTCAGAAAGTTCAGCTGGTCCAAAACACTGCATTCAGGTTGTTATTTGGGGCTGGCTACAGGGAGCATACAACTCCCTTGTTACAACAGTTCTAATGACTGCCAGCCCATTTCCAGGTACAATTCAGAGTGTGGCTTATGACCTACAAAGCCCTCTCCAGTTCAAGTCCAAGTTATCTGAAGGACTGTATTCTTCCGTATCAGCCTACTTGTGTCTTGAGACTTTCTGGGAAAGCCCTTCTTTCTG
>CM034703.1:269020331-269031867 GCA_020142125.1 Phrynosoma platyrhinos
ATAGTGTGAATTGTAATTTTATTAAGTAGATGTTTAATTTGTGGATGATATAACTTTTTATATAACTTTTGTTTATTTTAACTGTTATAAACACCTTGAGTACCACACTGGGAAAAAGTGGGGATATAAATAAATGTTAGAAGGAGAAGGAGGAGACTACTTTTTGAGACACCTACTGTCACTGTTTTATTTTTATTTTTATGTCAATTCCTTTTATTTCATTATTTATTTAATTTATATTGTGCTTTTTCATGGCAGAAAAAATTCATTGAAGTGATCTAATAAAGTCATCATCATCATCATCATCATCATCATCACAGTTATCATTATTGTTATTATAGTTTCCCTTATATCATAAGATATCAGGGCAGTTTGCAATAAAATTAAACAAGTTAAAAAAATAAAAAATAAATTAAACATTCTAAAAGCATATTGAACCATTTAACAGTTTTAAAATGTTAAGACAGTTTAAAATCATGTACCTGAACAGATTTGGAAAAAACCATTCGATCCCAAAGACTTGATTTTTAAAAGCCAGATTTGAACTTGGTGGTGGAATGAAGCCAATCAGGCTCCACCGGGAGGGCATTGCACAACTTGGGTGCCATAGTCAAATTAAGATCCACGGGGTGAAATCAAGTGTCCCTGCATTTTGCTTGCCTGCTCTTGGACCCCTGTCCTCCTCCCCCAACAAATCTACTCTAGGTGGTCCTTGGGGAAGGCTGGCAGGTGATGCAGGAAAGTTATCTTTGTGTTCCACTGATAAAAGCTGTTCAATTAGCTGGAGTCACTAACTGGCTACTACTATTGTGCTACACAGTTTGAGCAAAATGTGACTTCTCTTTCTGATGTTAAATCATCTTAATGAAGACAGTAGATATAAACTTTATATTATATTCAGATTACCCAAATATTTCTGGCCTTCAAAACACACACACAATTTACACTTAACTTCCCTGATTAAATCAGAAATATCTTGGCATTTAATTCTTTCCCATCGAGCCACAACAGCTTAAGAAGAAGAAAAAGGCTTCCATTTTAGAACCAGAGGAATAATATTGTACAACCCTTGTTAAAGCAGGCCTCAAAGCAGCTGTAAAACTTTTAGTACAAAGCAGCTCTTTTTATTCTTGGAGAACCAATCCATCCTTTTGGAACACATGAGCTGGGCACCTGCAGGAATAGTTCTGGCACTGACTTATGGAACCTACTGGCCTTAAGAAATGGAAGCTGAAGCCTGGAAATCCTACAGTGAAAAATATTATATTTTAAAAAATGAGATGTTACAATAACATGGTATGTGCCTTAATGAGACATTGTGTGCCGTAATAAACATTTCTGGCCTTAACAAAATTTTGTTGATTTCTTTACTTTGGACACACAATATTTTTCTTTCTTTAAAAAGTGACACTTTTTGTGTTTCCCAGAAATAGAGGGAAAGTCTAGTGACACATGTGAATGATGTAAAAATGCATCTACTGGGAATTTGGTGTTGTTGTTACTGCTGCTGCTGCTATTAATAGTACTGGTATTTATTTATATCCCACCATTTTCCCAGCACTGGGACTAAATGCAGCTTACAGAATTTAAACCAATGCAGCTAAAGTATCACATCATTAAAGAATACAAAAATCTGTAATTACAATATCAATAGATTTTAAATCAATTTAAGGACATATTAATTTAAAAACAAGAAACAGGAACAGTACAGCACACTATTAAAAGCCTTTTCCTTGTAAATATTAAGTTTTCAAAGGCCTGTCAAAATTAAAAGTCTTTACCTGCTGACAGAAGGACACAATAGAGGGAGACATTCAATCCTCCCTAGAAGGGGGATTCCAGAGCTTGGGAAACAGACGCTGGGAAGGACTTCCCCTCCATTCAGAACAAACATATCAGTGAAGATTGGTAGAACTGGGGTAAAGCTTGCCATTAAAATCTCAGCAGAACCAGCAGGGACCAATTTTCTCCTTTTATGTCTTTCTTTTCATTTCATTTCTGTATCAACAGAGTGAGACCCAAGGTAGCTCACATTCCTGATGAAGGTCATCCATGAAGTCTACCAAAGCCTCTCTGTTCCATAACCAAGCATGAAACCAGGCTGAAATGGATCAAGTTCTTCTTCTGCATGATCTCTAAAATATGTTTGTGCCTGCCTAAAGACAACTTCAACCTTCTAGAGCTGAGCATGGCTTTAGCAGGACACACACACACACACACACACACACTTTATTTTGCATGCCCAAGTACAACATCTGCAAAACAATTTCTTTTTGTTCTCCACTAGAATAACAGCTAGTTTAGGAACTTTTCCTAATTTTTTTTCTCCTCAATATTTCTTTTCCTTCATTCTATATATATTTCCTTTGTTTCTAGAATCATAGAACGTTATTTTAAAAAGATTTAATATTCTCTTCCTCTGTTTGTTTGTCTCATCCCTACATGCTGTTATACATGACTGTATGCTCCCTTATGGCCTCCAATTTTTTCCCCTCTTAAAATGTTTTCAATGTGATTGTAGGGGCCCTGCTATAGATGGCCATTTATGTTGTCTTTTTATATACTGTTTCAGTAAGATTATTTTAATTTGTTTAATTTTTTTGTGAAATTTTAAAACAATTTTATCTGTGAGGTGCCTTGGCTCCCTTATCAGAAAAAAGTCAATATAAAAATGAATTTTATTTTATTTTATTTTATTTGCCTGGGAGAATCTCACATTATTGAAAAGAGCCTGAGTCTTTGCTCTTGAGAAGACAGTTACTCTTGATCACAGCTGATCATGTCTGCTCATGTTCCTCTTCATCAATGACCTTTTTGCAGCCTGACCAAGGAAAGCAATTGCCAGAAGCTCAACAGTCCACAAGCATGGCCTCCCATTCCTGGACTTGGTCTCTTGAACCCATCCTTTAATAATAATAATAATAATAATAATAATAATAATAATAGTTATTCTTTATTATTATTATTATTATTATTATTATTATTATTATTATTATTATTATTATTATTATTATCCCGCCTCTCTGTGTAACGCAACTGGAGTGGCTTGCAACATTAAAATATACATTCCATATCCCACAGTCCCACCCCCCTTAAAATAATGTTAAACAATTGACAATTTAAAACACACTTAAAATAATAACACAAATAATAATTGCAACAGAATCAGGGATAAGCAGGTTGGGCTATCTTTTGGTGGTTGGGCTATCTATTCAGGAAAGGCTGCCAAAAGAGATCTGTCTTAACTGCTTTTTAAAAACTGTTTAAGGTGGTAATATGATGGATCTCATCCAACAGGCCATTCCATAATCTGGGAGTGGTTGCCAAAAAGGTCCTCTGGGCAGTTACAGACAGTCTAATTTTTATAGGCTGCAGCAGATTCCTCCCAGAGGACCTGAGTGCGCAGCGTGGATTATATGGGAGGAGGCAGTCTCGAAGATAGGTTGGACCCAGGCATTTAGGGCTTTAAAAGTGATAACCAACACCTTGTGCTGGGCCCAGAAACTAATGGGGAGCCAGTGAAGTGATCTTAAGATCAGTGTTATGTTGTCTCTTCTTGTTGTTCCTGAGACCAGCCTGGCTGCCATATTCTGTACTAGTTGAAGTTTCCGGACCAAATATGAGGGTAGCATTACAGAAATCAAGACGATTTAGATTTGACATGCTCCTTTACCTATTCCAATCTGTCCAGTTTTGCAGTCAACCCACAAGACATCATTTTCAGGAGAAAAGGAAAGTCAGAGACAAAAAGAAGAAAAAGAAAACTAAGAAGAACATCAGCCATTCTCCCTCGAGCAAGTCCCTCAGTTTCAGGGATTCTGGAGAACTTATTCTTTAGCTCCCCTGTTCTGTTGCCTCCAACTTCAGTACCATTACGTCTTCCCTGGCAGTGCTGAATTTGGATCCAGGTGGTCTTACTCCATCCCACATAGATTGGAAACCATTCTTACCAATCTTGCATTGTATGGACCAAGATCTGCATGATCCTGGCAATCATGAGTTGGAAGACCAATGACTGCCAGTGCATCAGATTGTCCAAATTGTAGCTACCTTCTCTAAAGGTGAAAATTTTGAGTCATTTTCTTCACATATACTCTCACCATACCCCTCTCCATCCTTAGGATTATAAAAGCTTTCTACATGACAAACTACCAGGAACCTGCACTTCACCCTTTTTCTGATCATCTCTCTGGGACTTATCATAAATCACACACAAAAAAATCCATTCCCCAGCCAATTCAGTACTTCACATTCACTGGAACTTGTCTGCAGTCATGGGAGAGCCTTCCTCCCGTCCAAACGCTTGAATGAACTGATGCTCCAAGAACTTTAACTCAAACCAAGCTTAGCAAATACATAGAAATTTCCATGTTCACCAACCTATGGGCTGAACTCCATATGTGTGTTCTTCGTTTCTGGTTCATCAGTCTAACAGGACAAGTCATCATAGATTCTATCCATCCCTATGCCAGTCCATCACTTTCTTCATATGTGGATGATACCAAACAACATATTGAAAGGAGTGCTCTTCAACATCAACCTTCTGCAATAGTATGATAGACCCAACCCAAAAAGGCAAATACAAGGCAACAGGTCCATATCAAATCCATAGCAATATATCAATGTGCTAGAAATGTTAAAAGTAATAAAAGCTGTCAAGGCATTCAAGAATCTTTTTCCGTTCCAGACAGTGATCAAAACTTTCAACAGCTCAAGTGGTGTTCCATAAGAGCAAACAAGGTAATACAAAGTCAAAAATGCTATGCATCACAATCTATCAGTGCATCTAACACAACATCATGAGCTTTCCAGAACACCTCCTGGGTGTCGCCAACATGCTGGCAAAAGAGCTGAGTCACTCAGGCACTTATTCCCATAAGTGAATGCTTTCTCTGGTTGTAGTGAGCCAAACCTTCTTTCTGTGGGAGAGCCTGAAATTGGATCTCTTTGCATCTTCAGAGAACACTGAATGTTATTGCTTTTGTTCCACAGACAATTGGATCCATCTGTGGCCTGATGTGTTCATCTACTACTGAATGGATCCACTCCCTTATATTTTCCTCCTATTCCTACTTCTCACCAGAATGGCAAAAGTCAGATCCAACAATATGAATACCATCCTCATAACTCTGTGGTGACCAAGGCAGCCTTGTTTTGCAACACATTTGCCTCCCACTCCAACCTGGCCTTCTCACTCAGCAGTCCAAGCACCCAAGCTCTTAACAGTTTGGAGGATCTTCCTGAGCAGGAGCTGCAGCATCAGTTTTTGAAATCCTGAAAGCTTCTGAGAAACCAATCACAAGGTATTACTATAGCAGTAAGTGGGAATATTTCATCTCCTTCCTCTGTGATTGTACCTGGCCTAGCTTGATAGTAGCCAAGGAGATCTTCCTATTCTTATTGTACTTGAGTAGTAAGGACTCTCCTTTCTCTTTCTTAAGATCTACCTCTTTTCCATCTCAGCTTTTCAGTCACCACTGATAAGCTCTTCCTGATTCCAACACTCTCTTACCATGTAGTTCTTTAAGGGCATTAAAACTTTCCCTCTCCCTCTCTAGTATCTTCAAGGGAGCTGTCCTTTGTTCTTAAAGCTCTTATGGCAGGCCATTTGAACACATGGCTACTTCTGACCTTGCCTCTTATCTATAAAAACAGTATTTTTGGGTGTCTTCACATCAGCATAGAGGGCTGGTGAGCTCTGCACACACCAACATTTTTGTTGGTGCCCATTATTATCACCCTTGGCAACTACTTCTTATACACAAGCATTTTGATTTTAATTTTGAATTTCATGACTTCCTTTATCATGACCTTTTTCTTTGCCTGCTATCCTGTGAGACATCTAAAGGCTAAGGAATGGAGATTTTGCTTCATAACACAGAAGACAGAATTGCTGGTCTATGACTACCTCAGACAGATATATCAAGCAGAGCATATTAAAGTTGATGCCTCAGAAACCTAGATATATCATGATTATGTTCACATGTCTTTTTTTAATATACTAGAGTGAGGCTCACTTAACTAAGTCTTTCCTGGTTTTAAAAATCACTGAGAAATGTCAGATCCTGTAAAAAGAAGGTTACAAGCTATATAAACTATGTGAGAATTTTAGTTGCAAAAATTAGATAGTGATAGGAAATGGTTTTCACTGGGGAAAGTGTTGCTGATGTTATTGTTCTTCTTGTTGCTTTGAGTTTAAAAATACTGTTTACTTAAAATAACCAAGAGTAAATAATAATAATAATAATAATAATAATAATAATAATAATAATAATACGCACCTCTCCTCAAGACTTGAAGTGGGGTATGACATAGATTGAAATACAAACTAATGACCCAGTGTGGTATAGTGGTCTGATCATTGGACAATGATTCTGGGGACCAGGGTCTGATTCCTGACTCAGAGCCTTTGCAGACTGCCAGAAATAGTGCATATTAAATTGAGGCACTGCCCTGGCTCAGTGCTAGGGAATCATGGGAACTGTAATTTATTGTGGCACCAGAGCTCTCTGACAGAGAAGGCTCAATGTCCCAGAAAAAAATACAATTCCCATGACTCTCTAGCACTGAGCCAGGGCAGTGCCTCAATTTAATGTGCACTATTTCTGCAGTCTGCAAAGGCCCTCAGTCATGGAAACTCACTGGGTGTCCTTGGGCAAATCACATTCTCTCAACCTCATGGAAGTCAATGGCAAACCTCCTGTCAATAAAAATCATGATAAGTTTGCCTTAGAGTTGACATTATTCAGAAACAACTTGAAGGTACAGAACAACAACAATAAAGTAATTACCAACATCTAATTTTGAAAAAGGTTATTCTTAATTATTCTATGCTGATGGTGTGCAATATTTCAGCTACTGTATATTGTATATTGAATTATATTTATATTAAAGTAAAGGTAAAGGTATTCCCTCTTGACAAGGTTGTCAAGTCATGTCCAACCATAGGCAGTGATGCTCATCTCCATTATTAAGCCGAAGAGCCAGAGTTGTCAGAGGCTACTCATGTGACTACTGGATCATGTGGCCAGCATGATTGCACAGAATGCTGTTTACCTTCCCACCAAAGTGGTACCTATTTATCTACTTTCATTTGCATGCTTTCAAACTGCTAGGCTGGCAGAAGCTGGCACTAGTGACAGGAGCTCACCCCATCATGCAGCTCCCGGGCCTCAAACTGCCAACCTACCGATCTTGCAATCAACAGAGTCAGCGTCTTAACCACTTGAGCCACTGTGTCCCTATTTTTATATTAATATATAATATATTAATATATTAAAATATATTAATGCAGTGTAATATTTATATTATTTTTATATTAATATATAATATATTAATATATTTTACCAGGAGAAGAAAGGTCTATCATAGATACCTTTGAGTTACAGTATCATTGTACTAAATTGTACTTGGTAACAATATCCCAAAAATGCATTACCATATGTAGGATACCAGGAGTTTCAAACCCATTGATCAGACAACTATTATGTGATGGGCATCAATACCCCAGTTCACTTACCAATGGTCAGTCAAGGAATAACATAAGTGGGATTCCTACATCAGTATGAACCAGTGTGTGATTTTCCTGACACCAGAGCATGGGCAGGTTCTATAGCCTCCAAGCTGGTCCTGGTCCTAGTAATATGTACCATACATTTCTTTACAGAGACCCTAAAAAGTTGGATGATGAGTATGCAGGTCCTGATTCCACCAAACTGGATTGGACCTATGCCACACCATTGCAATAAGAGGGGGAAAGGACAGCAGAGACAGGTTGCTAAGTAGATTTCAAGAAGCCCATTCAGTAACACCTTGTTTGCTGCCATTTTCTTCACCAAGAAACAACCACGCCACAAACTCTGTGGTCAAGTCTTGTCTGCTGCTCCTAGGGACAAAAACAACTTTAGAAAGATCCTATGTGCAGTGAGGATAGGATAATAAAATATAATAAAATAAAAAGAATAAAAGAATAATAAAAGACAATCTAGGGACCACATTGCAAATGGAACACACCAGGGAATTCCAAAAGAAAATAAACATGTGCTTTATAGACTACAGCAAAACCTTTGACTGCATAGATCATGAAAGGCTATGGAATGCTCTTAAAGGAATGGAAGTGCCAACACATCTGATAGTCCTGATGAAGAATCTGTACTCAGGACAAGAGGCTACTGTCAGAACAGAACACAGAGAAACAGAATGGTTCCCAAATGGCAAAGGGGTCAGACAAAACTGTATCCTTTCACCCTATCTGTTCAACTTATATGCAGAACATATTGTAAGGAAAGCAGGCTTGGACACAGAAGGAGGAGTGAAAATGGGAGGAAAGAATATCAACAATCTAAAATACGCAGATGACATGATGATACCAACTGAAAACCGCCCAGACCTGGAACAACTACTAAGGAAGATCAAGGAAGAAAGTGCAAAGGCAGGCTTACTGTTGAACATAAAGAAAACAAAAATAATGACCACAGAAAATCTAGACAAATTCAACCTAGACAATGAAGAAATAGAAATAGTAAAATAGTGCTCTGGGATCAAATATTGATAGGAACAGGAACTGCAGCAAGGAAATCAGAAGAAGAAGAAGAATGGGGAGGGCAGCTATGAAAGAACTAGAAAAGATTCTAATTTTTTAGGATAGCTAGTTGGATGGACTCTATTAAAGAAATCACGAGTATAAGTTTGCAGGAGTTGGGCAGAGCAGTGAAGGACAGAGGGTCTTGGGGATATCTCATCCACAAGGTTGCCATGGGTCGACTCAAGGGTGATTAACAACAATAACAACAAACATTGGACAGTGTTTATGTACTAGTCTGAGCCCTGTTGGCACAGTGGTTACTCACAAACCACAAGGTTGTGAGTTCAATCCCAGCCAGGGCTCAAGTCAACTCAGCCTAGAATCCTTCTGAGGTCACTAAAATGGGTACCCAGCTTGTTGGGGGCAATTAGCTTACAGTTGTAAACTGCTTAGAGCAGGGGTCAGCAACCTATGGCCTGTGGGCCGGGTCCGGCCCCCCAAGGCCTCTGGACCAGCCGCCGAGGACCACCGCCGCGCACGCCACTGCCATTTTGTTTTCCAAAATGGCAGCGTGACTCGTTTGCGCATGCGCAGTATTTCTGCCCATACGCGAACGAGCCGCAGCCGCCATTTTGGAAAACAAAATGGCAACCACGACTTGTTTGCGCATGCGCCGAGTACTGCGCATGTGCAAACGAGTCACGGCTGCCATTTTGGAAAACAAAATGGCAGCCGCAACTCGCTTCGCGCATGTGCAGGACTCCAGAAGTACTGCACATGCACGAGTGCACGCACGTGAGTGCACAGTAGTTACGCATACTGTGCATGTGCACGGGTGCATGAGCGCACCGCCATTTTCCCCCACCCACCCTCAGCTCGCGGAAGACCTGGAGGCCAGCGGACCGGCCCCAGGTAAGAAAAACTTGCCGACCCCTGGCTTAGAGACTGCTCACAGTGGTATGAAGTGGTATCTAAATGAAGCAGCCATTGCTATTGCTATTGCTACAACTCTGGAGACCAGGGTCCAAATACCTACTTGAGCATAAAAACCCAGTGGGTGACCTTAGGTGTGATGGCAATGGCAAACCCCACCCAAAGAACCTTGCCAAGGAAAACTATGATAGGGTCACCTTAGGGTCTCCATAAATAAAAAATAACTTGGAGGCACACAACAACAACAACAACATAGTATATACAATATACTGTAAGTAATCCATATGAAATGAATTTATATTCATATTAGTGTATTTAGCTTTTATTTTGTAATGTCATAATTTTTGCTTGTGTGTCCTACATTTTGTAGTACCTTGTTGTCTTATGCTGTTATGGAATTTGGTCATAACCTGTGTAGATGGATAGCCTAAGCTCAGGGCATATGTATGATTTAAAGATAGAAGACCTTCATCTGTTTGTCTGGCTTGCAGAGGTGAGGAGCCCAATTCTCCTGAGGTGACTCTCCCAATCCTAAAGGAATGTCCCCTAAATTAGGCTAGTGGGAGCCTAAGTACTATCAGGGAGGTCTGTAGGATGACTGTATACTGAAAGCTTGTGAGAGAGGAGCATACTGCATGAACGAGGGCCCAGGGTCTGGGAGTGAGTGGCCAAAACTTTGTGGTGGGTTGAATAAATATAGGTGTGACCACAGCCTGATGCTCTCAGACAAATGTCTGCCTCATTCCCCAGTCCTGGACCTCCAAATAAAAAAGATTCAACTTGCCTGAATGTAAGGAAATAACTTTCGCCTACAACACTTATCTTGAGCTGTCAAATCGAGAGTCACTGACTGACAATGCACCAAAAAATGTCAGTATGAATGCAGCACCAAAGACCTTGCCCTCGGGCCCAAACAGCAAAATGCTGGGCACTTGCTAGACCAGAGTGGCCAGTATGGAAAATATCATGGGCTTCTAGATGTCTGGTTGCTTTGGAGAGTGCCTTGCTAGGGTCCTGTGATTGCAAAAGAAGTGTAGGGATAGGAAAAGCTGTAGGATTTACTGAAAAAAGAAAATGGCAGAAAGATGCAAGGTCAGATTCCACCTATGTCCCACTGAGTTCAGTGAGACTGATTCTTGGTGTGATTAACATTGCAGACTATGCCCTATTTCCTTGCCCTTGAAAATGATAGCTGCAAATGCAGCAAGAATAGATAGACTTCAAATGGGAGGAGGGCCAGGTAGACAGGTTGCCAAAGTATTTTAAATGATCATTTGGTCATTTAATCAGATGTGTCAAATATGAGTAAACTCTACTGTGAAAGTCCTGTGGTGTAGCATATTCTGATTTATTTCCTGACAATAGTGCTTAGTAGTCATCAATAAGCCTGCCATTTCAAAGAAACCAACTCACATGAAACACTCTTCAATCAGAAATTCAGGAGCCATTGGCTCTTCCTGCCCCTTTCATTTTAGTATTCATTCTTCATTCTGCTGAATATAATATGCAAAGATAACATCCATCAGAAATAGCTTTCTAAGTTCATAGCAACCATAAGCCACTATGGATAATGGCAGCATTATTAATCAGTGTACTTAGCATAGTACTATTTGGGGCATAAGATAACATATGTAGATCTTACTTTAGAAGATTTGTAGAGAAACCATAAGAATGGAAGTTGTGTTGTGTAAATAGAATATTACCTTCCAGCAAATATTTGTATGAGCTGCAAGATGTAAAAGCTCATCCAAAAAAAGTCTTCACTGACCTATTTTTACATATTTATTGAAAAATAAGGGGATGATTGTGACCAGAATAAAAGGTTTATTGACTAATAAATTACTTTACTTGGTGTTTGGGATGGAAGATAATAATGTTTATCAGCTGTATAATCAATTATAAGGTATTAGGTGTTGAAATTGATGGGTGGTGAAGGGTTCTTTGTGTGTGAAAATAAAATCCATGCAGGAGGCAGTCCATGCAGCAAGGCAGCTTGCCTAGCAGAAATCACCAGCACGCAGGCAGTTGCTCCAAACTTTATTATAAGACAGCATAGGCAAAGTAAAAACTACAAAGTCC
>CM034703.1:269041697-269052457 GCA_020142125.1 Phrynosoma platyrhinos
TATCCTGGGCCCAGTGCTATTCAACATCTTTATCAATTATTTGGATGACGGAATAGGGGGCATGCTACTCAAATTTGCAGATGACACCAAATTAGGAGGAATAGCTAATACCCCAGAAGACATGATGAAAATTCAAAATGACCTGAATAGATTAGAAAGCTGGGCCAATGCTAACAAAATTAATTTCAACACAAAGAAATGTAAAGTACTGCACTTAGGCAATAAAAATGAAATGCATAGATGAGGGACACCCGGTTTAACGAGACTACATGTGAAAGGGATCTAGGAGTCCTAGTAGACCACAAGTTGAACATGAGTCAACAGTGTGATACTGCAGCTAAAAAGGCCAGTGCAAATTTAGGCTGCATTAATAGAAGTATAGTATCTAGATCAAGGGAAGTAATAGTGCCACTGTATTCTGCTTTGATCAGGCCCCACCTGGAATACTGTGTCCAGTTCTGGGCACCACAATTCAAAAAGGATGTTGAAAAACTGAAGCGTGTCCAGAGGAGGGTGACTAATATGGTGAAGTGTCTGGAAACCATGCCCTATGACTTAGGGAACTGGGTATGTTTAGTCTGGAAAAAAGATGGTTAAGAGGGGATATGATAGCCCTGTTTAAATATTTGAAGGGCCATCATATCGAGGAGGGCATTAGCTTGTTTTCTGCTGCTCCAGAGAATAGGACCCAGAACAACGGATGCAAGCTACAGGAAAAAAGATTCCACCTCAACATTAGGAGGAACTTTCTGTCAGGGAGAGCTGTTCGACAATGGTGAACAGCTTGCAGTGTGGTGAAGTCTCCTTCTTTGGAGGTCTTAAACAGTGGCTGGATGGCCATCTGTCGGGGATGCTTTGACTTTCAGTTCCTGCATGGCAGGGGGTTGGGCTGGATGGCCCTTGTGGTCTCTTCCAACTCTATGATTCTATAAGGCTCTTTTCTGATTTTATTAGCCTTTTACTCCCAGACAGACTGTTCCATGTCAGGCTTTTACAGCTTGAGGTTCACTACCTACTCAAGATTTTCCACTCTTAAGCAGTGGCATCACCAGGTTTGGTGGCACCTAGTGCAGGAGGGAGTTGCAGAAGGAGGGCGGCAGCAGCAGCCTTCCCCACCTTGCCCCCCCAGGAGAGGGCTCGGCCAGCAACAGATCTATGAGGGGTAAGCTTGCCCCACCACTTCCCTTGCCTCCTCCACCGGGGCTCTTGCCCTTCAGCTCCCACCTAACCAATGCAGTGTGATAACAGGTCTTATTAGTAGTCCACTGAACCTCTTAAAGAGAAATAGAAGGAATATGGGGAAATCAAGCTCCTTCATTTATAGATCTGGTTAAAATATAACTACGGTGACCTGAGATAGTGAATAATGATAATAATCAAAGATTGTTCTGAACTTGACCTTTTCTATTTGGAGAAGTGCTTGCATTTTTACATGGTTTGCTCTTTTTAATTCTGTACTGAAACATTTTACATAAAAGAAATTTAAATCTGATCTCTTATGTGCAAAGAGACTAAGGTCTTTAGTCAAAGATATCACTGAGTCAAATTTACTATAAAATATCAGCAGAAATTATTTTGTATAGAGAATTACTAATAGTTAAGAATGGCCAGTGATGCTATTCTTCTTTATTTATTTCATTAATCCCAAAAATGGGTTTATATTACCAAAACAATGAATTTTAAGACCATTTTGTTATAGTTTCATTTTATACTTGTTAAAATAATTGAGCAGTCTAAAACACAGAGATGAGAAGCTTTAAATAACATATCATTTCCTTGTCTGTTCTGATTTTTGGGCAGTTATCACTGGTACTTCCAAAACAGTTATACAGAAATACAAAGGCCTGAAATTAAAATTATGGCATTATGCCAAATGGTTTAATTGCTTTTGTTGCTTTTCAGATCCTTTCTAGGTAGCTGATCTTAACTGCTGGAAATGCACACAACTGTAGGGCAATCTGAAACCCGCAGGTAGAATGAGTCCCACAGAGCCAGAAAGTTGAATAATACATGTTAAAACATGAAAAACACACAGATTTCTAACAGCAAACATGCAGAGCAACTGAGCTTGGTAAGAATGGATGGTGGGAATTATAGCCATATTTTGACGTTAAAAACGTCTGTGTTTTAGATGTACACGTTTCCCTGAGCATAAGGCAGGGGTAGGATTTTTCTGTCCCAACAGATGTTGCTGAACTGTAACTCCTAGCATTCCTCACCATTAGCTCATTGCAGTTCAACATCATCTGTATGACCGCACAATTTGTACTCCTAGCATAAGAGCATCTTAGAAATGAAATAATACGCATTTCTAAAAAATTAGCAGGGACAGGTTGTATTTTTATCTGTAAGACAAGCCTAACTGTTCTCATCTTTTTTCTGTTTTGTCTCTCATTGCTATATGTTTGTGGGTTGATAACAGGTCAAGGTAGACAACCATTATGATTTTCAGGATATAGCCAGTGTGGTAGCACTCACTCAGACCTATGCCACCACTGAACCCTACATAGACTCCAAATATGACATCAGGATCCAAAAGATAGGCAACAACTACAAAGCATACATGTGAGCAAACCAATTTTCTTTTTTCATCTTTCTTTTTCTTCTACTTTAACCAGATTTTGTTTCATAAATGTTTACCATTGTCCCAATATAGGAGAAGAAAGATCCTCTACAATCTTCAGCAACACATGGGGATTCTTGAAAAGGATCTTAATCTCTTCAGTACAATCCATTGAATACTTTATCTTTTTCAGCCAAGTGCATTAAAATATAGCAAGAGCATAAATGAATTTTAAAAATTTATTATCTTAAAAACAGAGAGGTTTTTCATAACATTGAAAGAGAAAGGGATATGCCATTGAAAGCTGTCATTAAATGATTTTCCCTGGTTCAAAACAGTTGTAAAGACCTAAAGGTGGGCATGAGAGAACCACTCTATCCAAATTTTACAAATCTCCCTGCCTGATCACCTGTAGAAAAGTCTTCTTTGATTCAGGTGAATGAGAATACGAATATTTGTGGGCCAGTTTTTAAATGTGCTGCAAGGTTTTTGGTTTGTTGGTTGAGAGGTTTTTTTTATGTTTTGTTGTTTTTTTTTTGCTACTGTAGCAGAACTCTTTTATGGGTGGAAAATTCATGGGTTGAAAATTCCATGTGGAAACTGCCCAGATTATGGAAAGGAGGGGAAAGACAATAATATCCACATAAATCATCCTTTTACTCCACCAACTTAGGCCAGATCTTTCTATAGCATTCTACAAACAATACAAAGAAAGCCATCTCAAAAAGTAAGGCCTTCTTTGGCTACCTTGCACTCTAAATACTTAGGTAGAATATGTCTAATCTCGTGGCTCTTCAATCTTTTACATTATATAAACATCTGGTTCCACACATAAAATAAAGAAGCGAAAATGAGCACAGAAATATCTTCCTACAAGGAAGACCTTATGATTATCAAATATCAGTCAAATTATCAACCTGTTCCACAATTACCATGTATTAAAATGAACAAAGGTGACCTCCATAGGCTTGAATGGGGTGTGCCCACTGGGGGGGTACCCCATTGATTTTAACATAGGTCACCCCTCTCTGAATATTCAAAACCGTGGACCTGAATTCTGTGAAAATGGAGGGGTAATTATATTAGGTTTAAGAGACAAAGAAACTTGTATTTGTTGTTCATATAATACAAAATGGCAAATTGCCAAGTGACTTACTAAACAAAAAGTTTCATGACAGAGACAGGACTTCATAATGTAACATCCTGTATGGTCCCACTGCTTAAGATGACTGCATTAATAAAAAAGCAAAGAAATAACAACAATCCATGCAGAGGAACAGCCCACTGTTTTTGTCCATTTATCCTACTGCTGTCCTTGTTCTGCTGTATCCATCACTTAGCTTTATTTACTGATCACTTTTTAAACATAACATTCAGTTGGACTACTACTGAAAGCAGAAAAGGCACTGGGGAAAAGCCATTAATTTTGCAGATGTTGGCAGAATGGTCCCCACTTCCCATGCACCTCTATAGGTACTCAAGCAAGAAATGCATATCTGAACAGGGGTATTGGCACCAGCCAGAGAATTTTATCAGGATTCCTTGAAAGCCCATTTCCAAAACTGTGAAGCTAGTGTGGTCAGAATTGAACAACAAAACTACACAGAATGTCTCTTGCATCACCACCACCCCACCACCACCCCGGTGCCTCTGCTTCTGCTCCCAGTAGTAGTCCAACTGAAATTGTAGCAGTATTATAAAGATTACATTTCATTTCACATTTTGAACACAGTCTGTATTGCATGAGACCTTAAGAGAGTTGCTAAAGTGTATTAAGAGGGAACTAATTGACATTAAATCATCTTGAGCACACATACCATTGCTATCATTCCATTTGGACCTTGTCATTTAATCTAATTCCATGATGAACACTTTTTTGCTGATATAATGATATGATATAATAACAAGTTGTAGAATAATCACATGTTCCCACTGGCTTTTAGTACATGCAGTTATTCTGCTGTCAGCACTTTTATTGATTTCATTGTCATATTTGCAAACACTAGTTAATTATTTGTTTCTATTTGTAATTTATTGCTCATTTTAATTCAACAGGTTCCTAACTACATGGTTTTTTCATGTCTTTTAACCCTATTCCAGTTGACCTGAGTGTGTCTTTGGAGTTTATTGCATTCCCATATTTGCCCAATCTGGGCACAGGTTGGGGATTAGTGTGAATGAGGGGAAAATAGATTTTATCACACTTAAACAGTTGACAAGCCATCGCCATGCCATCACCTGACCACTAAAGCCACACTGAGCCAGCCGATTTTACTCAGCCAGAAAGCTTCATTCCTTGAAAAAATGTCTGGCTCAGCGCAGTCGAGCAACAGCATGGAGATGGTTTGTTGACTGTTTCAATTGCAATAAAGTCTATTTCCCCTCATTCATGCATGTTCCCAGCATATGCCCAGATTGGGCAAAAAAGGGAATGTGATAAACTCCTTTGATGCACATCTTTAGATGCTATTCTCGTCCTTTTTTGTCCATTTCCATTTCCATTCTCAGTGATTGGGGTTTTGTTCTTGTTGTTTTTTTCCATCCATGTTTTTCCCCTTAGTTTTGCCATCCATGTTATTTTATCTTAGTGCTTTAGAACCATGATGGTGAACCTATGGCATGCATGCCAGAGATGGCACACAAAGCCATTTTCCCCAGCACATAGCGAGGAGGATGAGGAAGAGATGTGCACCTGTTCCTCCTCCTTCCCAACCCTTCCAGACCTTCAGCTGCCTCTCTGGAGACAGCTGGAGGCTGGAGAAGTGTGGGGGAGAGGAGGAGGAACAGGTGCACAGATCTTCCTCTTCCTCCCCATGCGCCTCCCCAGCCTTCAGCTGCCTCTGGCATGGCAGCTGAAGTCCCGGGAGGGAAAGGGGAAGAAGTCCTGCCCTGGAAGTCCCATCCCCAGAAGGTGGATATCCCACTCCCAGAACCAGGTAATACTTAGTGCCAGAAGACTTTTTAGTCTGGGCACTTGGCCCCTAAAAGATTCCCCATCACTGCTTTAGAATGTTTAGTTGAAATGGGAAGACATGAAGCTCCCTACAGGCAAAAAGAGGGCAAAATGTGAATGCAAGAGACAGTGGTGTCAGTAGGGCTGATGTCATCCCCAGGCAGGCAGCCATTCCACAGCTCTGGTGATTGGAAGTTGCTAGCAGAGGAACAGTTCTGGTTATGGTTGCCTCCCTTCACTCCCAGAGCAAAGATGATGGTGGAAGGGGGCCCAGGCCTGGGTCTCCAGGGATCCCCTCAGTCTTGCAGAAAGGGGAGAGGGCACAAAAGAGGAGGAGGAGGAGGAGGAAGATGCTGTTACAAGCACCGCTTACTTTTCTTTTGTGGCAGTCCAATGGGTATTGTGATCCCAGCGCTGCCTCAATATTTGATGGACCAGACCATTTTTATTTTCATCTATGGGTTTACTCCCCAAACTTGGTTTCTTTATTTGTTCGTAGCGTGGATAAAGATTCCAGCTTCAAACAAGCTTGTATGAAAACAAAATGTAACTTTATTTGGATGATGTTTAACAATGTTTCATTTGCTACAAAATTGCATTCACTTGTTCTTGTTACACTTTGTTTCACACTAACTCTAGAAAAGACCAGATATTCTCTTTTAGGACCCTCACACCATCCTTATTACCTGTGGTCTTTCCACCCTTATTTCTATACTAGCCCTCAGGTTACCTATCCTCGAAACTCCCTCACTGAGAGTTCGGTCTTAGAGCTAAGTCTCTTCCTTCTGAGCTTTAGCCCTCACAGTCCCTGACTCCTGGACTCTTAGACAACCAGACCCAGACTGACTCTAATTGTCAGCAACTGACTTCTTTTATCCCCTACAGCCTGAAATTCTATGGCTGTCCCCAGCTTACTCCCAATTGGCTGCTGCAAGCTGGGCATAATTCTGCCTGTTCTCCACAGATGCCACTACTGCCCTTGCAGCAGCTCCATCCAACCTGGTCCCCCGACACCCTCCTCTCTGGCAGGCAGTGCCAGGTGCTGGGTCCCCCCTCTCCCCACGGTCAGGATGAGCAACCCTGGGGAGGGAGCTGAAGGGAGGTGGGTGGCAGAAGGAGAAGTGGCAGCATGGAGGAAGGGGCACTTGCCATCTGCTCTCCTCTCTTTCACCTGCCTGCCTCTTGTGTCCATCATCCCAGCCCAGCTGCCTGGCAGACTGTTGACTATCTTGCCCTCCCTTCCCTCCTACTGCCTTGCCCCTTGCTTCCTTCTGGGGCAGGGAATACAGAGGACATCAGGGAGGCATGGTTGGCTACAGTATGCCTAACATCTGGGATAGGTGCTGCTGTCTCCTGGCAGCCCTTCTAGGTCTGGCAGGGCTGCTGGCCAGGCCAGGAAAGGGAGGTGACAGCTGCTTTGACTTAGCCAACAGCCCTGCCAGGCCTGGAAGAGGCTACCAAGTGGCAATAGCACCCAGACAGTGGCAGAGGCACTCTGGAGGAGGGTTACTGGGGGGTCTTGAGCTGGAAGGTGACCGACCAGCCTACTGGGTGTTCAATCCCCCATCCAGTGCAGTCCATACCTAGTGATGGCACTGGCAAGAGAAGACATTAATAGCTCATCAATTGGTCCTTATGGGAAGAATGGGTTGGAAATGCAATGAGCACATTGATAAAATAAAAAAGCATCCACTTGTATGTTAGTATGCATCCATTTGGGATATAAATATGTAAATATATTTGTATAATAAGAATTAATCTATCATCTTTACTAAATTTGAATCATACCCTGACTTGAGAGTTAATGCCTTCATATATTTGGAAAAGGAATGAAAAGCAATGTGGACTGTGTAAATATTTGATTGTATATTCCTGCATAGCAGAGGGTTGGATTGCATGGCCTTTATGGTCTTTTCCAAATCTGTGACTCTATAGATATGGAATTCTATATGACCAGCAGATATATGCAGAATAAAAACTGGAAGGAGTTGAACAAAAAGGATGAAAGATAAATAAAATTATATTCACCTGATATAAAAGAGACAGAAGAGGGGTTTTTTTGTTTTTGTTTTTTGGTGATTCACCAAATAAGCAACTGAGAGTTTCAGGCAGGAATACTACCCATCTCACCTCAGAAAGAGAGGGCTTTCATAAATGATGTGGAAGTAGAATTTCCTTTTTATAAATAGATCCCAGACTGTATAGAGTTTTTAAAGTTATAGCCACTACTTGGATTCTTGTAAATGGGCTCAGCAATTGGCCAGGAGCCTATGAAAGCAAACAGTGACAGCGTATGTTAGCTCTTAGGATCAGTTCTCACACACTATATGGGCTAAAATATTTTATTTTAAATACACTACATAGTCCTACAACAATACTATGATCCCCTAGAAACTAAGGCAGATATAAACGTGTTTCTATGAAAAACCATTGTGTAGCTTCTTTGCTTCATATTTGTACTCCATAATTTTCTGTTGATTTGATTTGAAACTGAGGAAAAAAACAGGATTCATTTCTTCACATATTTTGAACATTTTAAATTATGCTTTATCAAGGGAAGGAAGGCAGAGTATTACAAACTTTTGAGACAGTTTCTTTTGGCTTTCACAGTTAAATCACACTTTTAAAAAATGAAATCAGGATGCTGAAAGTCAGCATTACATTTCTATTTAGCTTTCCATGTATTCACATATGTGTAGTCAGTAGCTTGGTGTTCCACAGCTGGTTTTCATTCTTTTTGTATGCATATGAATACACAAGCACAGGATAATTACTTGAAGAGCTCCCACAGGAAATATCTGTTTTTCTGATTTTAAAGCTGTAATCAAGATGTCCCATATTGTAAATTTCTATTGTGTCTCATGTGGATGCAGAACTCACATTATAGTTGGCTTATTATATGCCAATGATCAGATAACTTAAGATATGGCATAGGCTTGTTCCCAACACCACAGCTTCAGCAGTTGTTTAGGAGTTCATACATATGGGCATTAACATGAATATATCATTGTTTCAAGGAAATCATGTGGGGTGAAAAAGAAACAAACACAGTAGGAGCAAAATTGCACACATGGAAACTGTCAAATTTTCTTATATCATCTTGTCTTTCTCCAAAAACAATATACTAACTGGTTAGATTTATGCATTGGTATGCAGAAGTTCACTGGTCTAAATTATATTATGTTCTGTATATTCAGACCTCACAGTGTGATGATGAATGGTATAGCTCTTTAAAATGTCATACAATTATTATAATGGAGCACAAATTATGGGTCCAGTCCTGGCTACTATTTTTCTAAGCAGAACAACAATATTCTTGCCTTTAATACAGCTGCAATGAGCTCAAATTCTGAATGGGTGGTGGATGAGTTAGTGTGTATTTTTCTTTCCTTTTCGTTTTCATAATAGGTTTACTTTTATCAACTTCCTGGTTACTGTTTTCTGTACATATCAAACTAAATGCTGCTTTTTAATCAAAGGGGAAATTAACATATTTTTATCGGGTTTCTCCCCATTTGCTTTGCATGCTTGTTATTAAGAAACAAACATTTATAACAAATGACCAGCTAATAATAAATAGAATTACCATTGTGTTCCTCACTTTAAGTGTTTATATTTCTTCATAGGAGAACTTCTATATCTGGAAACTGGAAGACAAATACTGGATCTGCCATGTTGGAGCAAATTGCCATGTCAGATAGGTATACGAGCATGAATGTATTAAGCAGTCATTTAATTTAAAAATGTAAGCCACTTTTGGAATGGGGTGGGAAACAAGAGGAACCAGGTTCAAAAGGATGGTGTCAGAAGCAGCAAACTATCTGTGACAATCGTTCAATCGCATCTGCCAAAATTTAGCTTAAAAGCAGACATTTAATAGGAAAAACCAATTTCTTTTCTCCTATATTAGATGCTTCAAGGTTTGATTATTTAAGCACATCAAGCGTTTCAGTACTGACATCTTTACATATTTTTTAACACCAAAATCAAGTTAAGAAGCTTCATGTTTGTCATCATGGATGGGTTCAGTTCATTTACTTTTTACCCTCACTACAGTGTGACACTCTGGATTCAGCTTGGCTCTTTTCAGACATTTCCCACATGTATAATGGACATGTGGGGAAAGTTGTAGCAGGACACAATGCAGTATTGCCTCCTGGCCCTCTGGACATGTGTGTGTACTGCTGTGTGCATGTGGATGAGCTTGAAGATCTTCAGGATCTATGTGTAAAAGTTGGAGACAAAGTTTAAAATTCTGTTATTTTTTAAAGAAACATGGTAGGCCTTAGTCACTGTTTTCCCCCAAATTGATGCATTAATTCTTACTAATTCCCTGTTTGATTTTGTTTTGTTTTCAATTTGTAGACATAAAAATAGGAAAATGGCCCCCAAAGCCTCCCAGTAACCTCCAAAGCCTGTCTTTTAAGAAATAATAAGCATATATTGCTAAGTGTGTTCCTTAATTTTTTAAAAGTATTGTTACCATTAATTTGGGAGCCAGAGTACTGTAGAGTGGGGTCACCTTTGCTGGAAGAAAAACAAAGAAGTGCCTCCATATTAATTTTCGGATGTATCTCAGAACCTTTTGTACCATCAACATTGTATATTACTGGGTTGAGTGTTTTCTATACCACCAAGTGGCTTTGGCACCTTATAGAGAAAATCTGCTTTCAATTATTCATTCTCTGATAAATGCTTGTCTAGTCTTGGAGATGTCTCATCCATGGGTCGCCACAGTTTTCAACCATGCTTTTTTTAAAAACTGCCATTTAAAATTTAATGTACAAGTGTATAAACTATGACCTAGACAACTGCATTTGTTGACATTGCAGGTATAAGTTAAGGGCACATCATATCTTTATCAGCCCTGGTGGCACAGTGGTTAAATGCCTGTACTGCAGCAACTCACTCATAAACCACAAGGTTGCGAGTTCAGTACCAGCCAGCGCTGAAGCTCGACTCAGGCCTGCATCCTTCCGAGGTCGCTAAAATGAATACCCAACTGTTGGGGGGCAATCAGCTCACAGATGTAAACTGCTTAGACACCCCATAGTGTGGTATGAAGCGGTATATAAATGAAGCTGCTTTGCTTTAAGGAAAAGAGGGGATATGAAACACAGCTCCCAGAAAATGTATAAAGTGAAATAATAGAGCAACATGTTCCAAGTATATTATAAGAAAAGTTAATAAATCCCTTCCAACCTTTCTGGAGTGCCAAACTAGATGTTACAAGAGAGATAATAA
>CM034703.1:269054386-269064515 GCA_020142125.1 Phrynosoma platyrhinos
GGGGGCTTCAGCAGATATTCAAAGAATATAGAATAGTAATTTAAATGAGATAATACTCAGTGTTGAGGAGGACTACATTATAGGTGGATAGATTTAGGTTGGGCCCACATGCGCTGGAATACTCCAGGAGCAGCCCATAGTATTCTGTCCCCGGAGCTGCCCTGATTTTCTCCCATTACGTGGGCACTCCATTGCAATGCAAGGCAGCTGTTTCTCTTGTGAATCCCACTGTGCCACCTGCCGCTGCTCATCACGCCTCCTAAGGCCAAAAACAAGGTGTCCAGCCTCAGTCACATGTTTGGGGACCTTGTTTTAACCTTAGAGGGAGAGACACATATGGTAGTGGGTTACATATTGGGAGCTCTAGAGTGCTCTGGACCTTCTGGGAAGAGCCAGAAAAAATGGTGTAGGTTTTTTTTTTAACAACATTTAAAGGGCGATATATAGTGGGTTCAGAGTGGAACTGAACCAGGGATTGGGCCTAGTGTTGTCTGTTGTCAGGACTACTTGCTGTGGGAAAAGGGGGAGGAAATACTTATTGGACTCATGCAGAACAGCAGGTCTAGACCAGCCAGAATACACCAGGTTGCTCCCTGAGTATTTTGGCCTCAAAGCTGCCTGTATTCTCCTCATTGCTTCTACATTCTGGAGCAACACCAGGTGGCTGTTTACATTGTCCCACTGTGCCACCTGATGCCACTGGCATGGGTCACTCCCTCTGAGGTAACAAAATGAAGCGCCTAGTTGTCAATTACATGGCACATCACTGTGATCTCAGAAGGAGCAACTCACACCAACAGTGACAGTGCAGGGTGACACAAATGGAGGACATTGTAGACAGCCACCCAGCATTGCCCTGAAGTCCTCTGGATTTTCCTTGACAGTCTGGAGCACAAAGTAGCCTGGATTCAATGCAGAACTGCCTCACATCATGAAGACAGTCTGCAGTCAATTCAGGACTTTGGACCTGGGTTCACAGTAAGGGTGGGAGGAAAATGGTTTAAGTGGCCCATGTAGACATGGCCTATGTTGAATCATATTCAACAAAGTTTTGTTGGCTTCTGATACCATTTCCCCCTTTCAATTTTTATGCCAATTCACACACACCAGTTAACAGCATCAGCTGTCCACACACACACTTCCTAAACATTAAAAAGGTCCAGTGATTTCATCATAGATCTCCTGCATAATGTGTGCTGTTGGCTGTTCTAGTCAGGTCGAAAACAGAACATTGAAACTAATCATTTTATACAGATTGATGAAAGAACATGAATTCAGGCTGTTATTTTTCTGTAAGAACTATGATTTTTAAAACAAAACTCTAATTAGCAAGAGCCACATGAATCTGGTTTGTCCCAATGGCAAGATATCCAACATACATTTCACCAATAAGCTAACCCTGTCTGCTGTTCACATTTTGTTTCCTTTCGCCACTCTGCTCTTCTAGCCTTCGCTTATGCTGCTTAATTCTTTCATTCTCTTCTGTAATTTGTTTTGCACTTTGGAGCTCTTTTGTGGTTACACACTTTGCTACATTATCTGTGCTCTCATTTAGATGTACGATTATGCTATACCTCATTCTGCTTTTGTAGAGAAATGGGCCGGAATCCTTCATGACCTTTCACTCAATGTAAATTTGTGTGTACTTTACCAAATAGCAGAGCTGCAAAGTAAACTGGTTGTCAAATTGCAACAATGCATAACAGAGCACCAACAAGAGCATCAATTTGCTTCAGTCTTATTGCACATTGGTCCCTTTGATGACTTTGTTACATCATTATGTAACAGTAGCCCTCTGCTGAACATGGATGTTGCACATCTTCTCCACAACCCTATTTTCCGTGGATGCAAGTCCACATAGGAGCACACAACACCCCAAATGGATCTCAGCAGTGGGTTACAAGTGCTGGAAATAAATAATAAAAATTGCCCATAATCATAGACCATTCTGATTATTCATTTCCATACAGATCACACAATACAGTGAACAAAATCCCTCAGGAAATCAAGTTCTATTTAAGCTTGTTGTCTCTTTTGTATTGAGTGTACTGGGGTTTTAAAAATCATTTCACAAAAGGAGAAGAAGAGTAATCAGAATGTATCCTAATATAGCACCTTCTCAGTTGGTGAGAAGTACCGGTAATATAACAGAGGTAGGTATGATAGGTCCCAAAATGAAAAGATTAAAAACAAATAGGTTCAAGAGCCATTGTTTCAGCTGAATCTTAAACATACACCTCTGTGACAGTGATCAAATATATATATATACATAACCACAAGCTTTTAAAAATTACAGTTGTTTCCCCAGGGAAATATTTTATGGGAACTGAGAGGCTGAAAATTACATCAGAATAAGTTAGAGAAAAGAAGACTTGACTGTTCCAATTATAATTTTAGAAATCCGTAAACTGTTGGCAGACTTGTTACGTAATCCTAGCCCTATTGTCTGGCATCAGAGCTTTTGTTGCTGCGGATAACTCTGAGTAGCTGTGGGCCAACAGTGCCAAAAATATTTGACCAGAACCACTAAAGAGGACTTATGCCCATCTTTCCAGCTTTAAAAAAGAAGCAAATAGATTGCTGGTTTAGCTAGAGAATACATTTCAAAGAAGATATGCCTTTAAGATCCTCAAAAGTAGAGGTGGGAAATCTAGGCATTGAAACTCAGGTAGTCCCATTATAAACAATTGTAGGTCTGCTGAAATTCCATTATAATCACTGGCTGTCTGAATTAAATATTTAAGTTTATACCACCATATCTGCCTCTGTTGTGGTCATTAGATTAGTGCACACAGTTTAATAAAATAACAATAAAAAGCCTTAAAAATTAAATCACACCTTTCTCTAAAGCCTTTTCATGATCATAAAACTTAAAGTCTGTCTCATAACAGAAATGCCGTGTTTGCATGTTTCTGTTTGCATGTATGTACTCACACAGAGGACTTATGATCAAGTAAATGCTAGAAATAAAAACTTGAACTCTTGCACTGCACACAACAATTATTACAGACTTTAACTGCATATCTCTTTAAATGAAAGTTGGTGTGCTAATGATTTTTCATAACAAAAATGGCAAAAGGAACCAAAAATATGAGAATCCATGCCTGATATCACTTTGTGTTATATTATAAGGATCAAAATGGGAGTGTGGTAAATGGGGCTTCGTGAGGCTTCAGTGGGCCTTTTGCCTTGCCCTGGCAATGGCTCTATCTTCTGCTGTTACCAGCTTTTGGACTTAGTTACGGTACTGCTAAGCTTCTGCTACTGCTAGATTTCTGCCCCTGCATTCCAATGTCATTAAATTCTCCCCTTCCCTGGGCATATATCAAGCTGTCAACCAAGTGTTTTTGTGGGCAAGCAGTGGCAGTGGTGCTTTTGAATGGGGGCTGTTAGATGACTCCATATAAGACATTGGACATTGTATTTCATTGCAGGCAAGTAGCCGCAGGAGATAAGAGCTCAGCTATTTATCTCTTTCCAAGAGTGCCACCACCTAATGCACCAAGGAAGCTTGTCCATTCCCCATGGGTCAGCAGGATGACATATGGGTCCTTCTCAGCCCTTGAACTGTTCACACCTGTCTAGCCATTCTGCCTCTCTCTGATACTAGCCCTGGGGATAAACCTTGGACCATGTGTCTGTGGCTACGCTAACTTGGTTGGTTGTTATGTCAGATGTGTGATAAGATCACAGGCCAGTTATACATTGGATGTATAGCCAGTTTGTATAATGTGCACTTCAGTATGGAACACTCACTTGTATAATCAATGTATCTGAAGTCAAAAGCATCAGTAGATGACTCTTTTTAAGATCTCTCATTTGTCATTTAACAGCTGGCCAAAAATGCAACAAAAAGATATTTTTCATAGAATCATAGCCATAGAATCATAGAGTTGGAAAGGATCACAAGGACCAACTAATCCAGCTCTCTTCCATGCAGGAATACACAATGAAAGCACTTCCAAAAATGCCTGTTCAACCTCTGTTTATAAAGTTTAAAAAAGGAGAGTATTAATCTCTCCCACAAATTTTGTGACCTTTCCTTGTAACCAAAATTAATTAAGGTTTAAACAAAAAAGGATTTTTTTATTTTAAAAAATTATTCTGATTGATGCTTCTCACTAATCTAAATATAGAAATAACTTTCTCTCTGTAGCTTAGGATAGACAATAAGAAAGTAACACACCACAGACAATTAAGAAAACTTGTTCCTCTGCCTAACCAGTTTTCATGTGTTTAGGTTATGGATTCTGCAATGCCTTTGATTGGTGAGCACCAGGCTGAAGACAAACAACTGATAACTGAGCTTGTTTTAACCAGAATGAACCAAATGGTGTCTAAAGCACCTACACCATCTCCTCAGAAACCAACTGCAACTCAACAGCCACAGGTGGGAATTGATGACTTGTATATATGCTCACAAAAAGAAAAAGTATTTCAGTTATTAAATATTGTGAACATTCAGAACATGTTACTAGAAGAATCTAGGAGATAATAATAGAATGTGGTCTGGATGATTCCTTTGAACTGAATGCCAGATGTCACATATTTAAAATATCTAATTAGATCTTAGCAGAAAAGCAGAGCAGGATGTGGATGATTCTGTCTACATGTATATGCTTACATGGACAATTAATGAGGACTCTTTAATCTGAATCAATAACTTTATTCAACTCTGCTTTGAACTGCTTTCTTCCTGCTCACTTCCTTAGAATACTACTAGGGCTGATGCTATGTATTATATGGCCAAAATTATTTTTCATTCTGTTGTATTTATTTAAAATATGTAACAGATCGTGGTGCCGGATCAGCTTCTGGCCACAGTGGGATGGGTGGGGGGTTGCATCATCTGAATGTCATGCCCTGCATCAGTCAGAAGCCCCCTTATTTGGCCCATGTATTTTGAGGCACCAGTTTGGGACCTGCAGTGGCAGCCCACTTCAGAAGTGGGCAATGCAGTCACTGTGGTCCCGGCTCAATCATGGCCAGAGGAGACTATGCAGCTGATTTCAACATGGCCACCATGCCAAGGCTGGTTCCAATGGTTTCATATCTACAAATGTAATGTGTAAACTAGTCCCAACTCAAAACAGTATATAGAGTCAGAACAGAATCCCCACCCCAGTTTAGTTTCCTACTGGACAAATAGAAAAAATATTTGCTGTCAGTGGCACTACCTTCCTGTGGTTATGGGACTGTGGGCTCCTGTGAGGCAAGAGGCTAAGCTGACAGGAGCAATGCTGCTAGTAGGATCTCCCATGTCAGTCAGGCTTTTGGGGAGGAGCCAGACTAAACGTGCCCAACAGCTACTGGGCAGCAGCAGTAGCGGAGGGTGACACGAGCAAAGGTATTCTCAGAGAGAATGGAAGTGGTACCATAGCTAACCCTTGTTAGTACTGAGCAGGGAAAAGCACAGTAAATCTCATTTTGAAGATTTTTTTACCACAAAAACTCTATGGTGAGACAATCTAAAATGAAACAAGAAATAGAGCCAGAAGATGAGACTTCCAGGTCAGAGCTACTAAGGTGAGCACTCAGTGAGCTACTAAGCAGAGGACACCTACAAATAGCACTGTGGCTAATGATGCAACTGAACTCAAGTCAAAAGGATGTTCAGATGTTGATGTGTTCAAAGGTGAAAGGAGGGTCCAAAGCTGCACAACACATGTTGTAGGGATCATATTGCAAACATATGTTGAATAATGGAGTGCACCAAAGGATTTTAAAAGAAAATCAGCCTGTGCTTTATAGATTATAGCAAAGTCTTTGATCATATAGCTCATGAAAAACTGTGGATCGTGGATCTCCTCATGCATAATCCATACTCAAGACAAGAGAGGACAGAATATGGAGAAACAGAATGGACTCAAATTGGCAAGGGGGTCGGGCCAATTTTATCACCCTATGTGTTTAACTTGTATTCTGAACATAATCATACTTCAAGCAGGATTAGACTCAGAGGAAAGAGATGTGAAAATTGGAGGAAGGAACATCATCAATTTAAGATAAGCAAATAACACCATACTACTAACAGAAAATAGCAAAGACCTGGAATGATTCCTGAAAAATGTCAAATAAGAAAGTTGAACATTAAGAAAAAGGAGAAAAAATAATGATCACAGATGATTTACATAACTTTGAAATTGAAGTTCACTTGATAGCAGTTAACAACACAGAAACCAAGTATATTTGATTCCTGTTTTTCTTCTGCACTTATTGAATTAGCAGGGCCATTTCTTTCTAACAGGTACTGCTAACATATATATTCCTCATTCACCACAGGAGCTGTGGCACACTAAAGTAGATCCAAATTTCAGATTGTTAATGGTGTGTGCTTTTGTTCTGCTTTGTTTTGACTTTCTGTCATTGAGTACTTTGATAGCAGGTACATGAAAAGTATCAATATCACTTTCTGGGAAGATCTAAAAATTCAAGAGTGAACCAGAAGAGGGTCACACATCATCTTGATCATCTTGCCACATTTCAGAAGCTGTAAGAACACAGCTTTTTAAAATCCCCTTATAGTTCCTTCCCTACACTAGCCACTACCACAAACAAAATTCTTCATCCACTGTCATGTTTAGCGGGATGCAAAGTAATCTGACAGAAATCTAGCTTTTATCAAAGAGCAATACTGTAAATCATGAGACTCAGCCTGTTCTATGAATATTGGGGTATGTTCCATTATTCTTAGGATGGACTTCAGACAAGCAATTGAGAAAAGGATAGTGTTCATGATGGAACTGAAACAGTAGTGATTGGGCTGAAACTATGTGATGCAAGTTTATAAGATAAACAAAATGTCTATTTATATTTTTAAATTAGAAACTGTATCAGGTAAACAATTTGAAAACAAGCTTGTGATACACCTCAGATTGGCCTGTTCTTGGAGAATATTTAAATATATCATCATGTTCTTTGAGTTAAAAAAGAATCACACAAGTCACACAAGAATGCAAGTGTTGATGCATTGGTTTAGTATTGTACCACTTCAAAGAGAAGACAACACTATTTCAGTCTCATAACTACATATTATGAGAAATTGACTGTGACTAATGTCGATGGAAAGGGTCTCTGAAAGATTAGCCACATGAACCAAGCTATAGAATGGGCTTTGCTATATTCATCATCTAGACAAAAATATATGATCCTGTGTAAATTGTTCCATGATGATAATTATTATATTTAAATTAGGGATGTAAATCTTCACTTACTTCATTCTGACACTCAAGAATGAATTATTTCAAAAGGTCTTGCATGGTTGACCATTTTTCTTGACAGGTTATCACATTCTTCTGATTTTGGGGGAGGAGGGGAAATCAACTCTTTTTCTCCCTAGCCAGAAGTTATATCAACAGGTGAAAGTTTGTATATTTGTAGATCCTCTGTAAATTTTAATAAAAAGAAACTTCACCATTTTTGAATCTCTAGGAGTCAAATCCCTAGAATCATTTCTACAAATTTTGCTGTGGAGTTCGCCAATTAAAAAACACAAACAAAAATATGTTGGGAGAAAGCATGCAGCAGAAATAAACATTCCCAGAGTTTAGAATAAGCAAAGCCAGGACAAACTGAATTTCAGTGTGGGAAATGAGTACCAAAATTGGCAGATTTGTCAGTTACTAGCACCACTTTGAGAAGTAAACATGTCTCTATAGGGGACACTTCCAGGCTTTAAAATACCCTTACAGCTTCTTAAGAGTTAAAGTGTTCTTACAGCTTCTTAAAGAAACACCTCCTGTCTTAAATTGTGCATTTTCCCATTAGGATTATAGCTCCATCTTGTGGAAATTCCTCTCCTGTATTGGCAATCCATTCTATTTTTCACTGGGTGGGTTGACAACTTGAACTAATGTATGGAGAACTATAGGATAAAAGGTTTAAACCACAATCAAGTTTTTTACAATTTTTCTCCTGGTCTGCTTATTTCCTTTTCTACTTGATGTTACACTTGTGCACCATTTTCCCACTGTTTCTGACTTTCTAAACCAGTAATTAGCTCATCTGATTCAAAAAAGTTAAATATAAAGTATGGTTGATCAACTGATTGATCAACTTTTTGGTCTGCTTTGGTATCCTTAACATCACTAGATCTGCAGTATTTTGTTGCATCATGTATGTAAAAGAGTTTGTAGACTCTATGTTGAGAATGTATTTGCTAGTGCAACCCCCTCCAACACACACACACACACACACAAACCCCACAAAAATCAAGCACGCTACAGTTGTCCACCAAACAGTCTTGCTCTTGGAACTGTCTGAGTGGCAGTCTCAATTCCCTATATCAAGATTTCTGGATGTCATTAAAATTAAAATGTACCATCAATGCACCAGGACAGATTACATACTCGTAGAATCATAGAGTTGGAAAAGACCTCAAGGGCCAGCCAGTCTAACCCCCTGCCATGCAGAAATACACAATTAAAGCAACTACTGACAGATGGCCATCCAGCCTCTGTTTAAAAATCTAAAAGCAGATTCCACCACATTGAGGGAGTATCTATATGGCAGTATGATATGGCCTGAGAGCTGTTACTGCAAGTATGGAAATGCCTCCACCAGCACCATTCCTCTCTCTCTCTCCCTCTCCCTCACACACACACGCGTACACGCACAGACACACAGCTCCTGCACCTCAGATTCAAGGGTCATTATTCCTTTTACATGGAATCCCTTTGACTCATTTGGCCTATAGGATCCATAATGGCAAGATGTGGTAAAACCTACAGCAAAACCAGCCTTTGATGTTTGTTGTTGTTCACATTGCTCTTGACCCATGGCAACCCTATGGATGAGGCATCTCCAGGCCCCCCCCGCCCCGCCTTCTACTGCTCTGCCCAGCTCCTGCAAACTCTTATTTGTGGTCTTAAGGTGATGAGCCGCCTTGAGTCCCTATGTTGGGAGGAAGGCAGGATATAAATAAACATAATAATAATAATAATAATCTTTAATAAAGTCTATCCATCTAGCATGTGACCTTCCTCTCTTTCTACTTCCCTCCTTCTTTCCTAACATTATGGTCTTTTCCAACAATTCATGCCTTCTCATGATGTGTCCAAAGTATGACAGTCATCATCTTGGCTTCTAGGGATATCTCTGGCTTGATCTGTTCTAGGACCCAATTGTTTGTCCTTTTGGCTGTCCCTGGAATCCTCAGCACTTTTCTCCAGCACCACATCTCAAAGGAGTTGATTTTCATCCTATCTTCTTTCTTGACTGCCCATCTCTCACATCCATACACAGTAATAGGGAATACGATGGCTTGTATGATTCTGACTTTTGTGCTGAGTTGTATGTCTTTGCATTTTAGGATCCTTTCTAGTTCTTTCATAGCCATCCTCCCCATTCTTAATCTTTTCCTGATTTCCTGGCTGCAGTCCCCATTCCGATCAATGTTTGATCCCAGATATGAGAACTCTTTTACTCTTTCTGTTTCCTCATTGTCTAGTTTGAATGTGTATAAGTTCTCTGTGGTCATTATTTTTGTTTTCTTTATGTTCAACAGTAAGCCTGTCTTTGCACTTTCTTCTTTGATCTTCCTCAGTAGTTGTTCCAAGTCTGTGAGGTTCTCTGATAGTATTATGGTGTCATCAGCATATCTCAGATTGTTGGTGTTTCTTCCTCCTATTTTCACTCCTCCCTCTTTCATATCCAAGTCTGCTTTCCTTACAATATGTTCTGCATACAAGTTGAACAGGTAGGGTGATAGGATGCAGATTTGTCTGATCCTTTTGCCAATGGGGAACCATTTTGTTTCTCCATGTTCTGTTTTGACAGTAGCCTCTTCTTCTGAGTACAGTTTCCTCATTAGGACTATCAGATGTGTTGGCACTCCCATGTCTTTAAGGGCATTCCATAGCCTTTCATGGTTTATACAGTCAAAGGCTTTTCTGTAGTCTATAAAGCACATGCTGATTTTCTTTTGGAGCTCCCTGCTATGCTCCATTAGCCATCGTATATTTGCAATGTGACCCCTGGTGCCTCTTCCTTTCCTGAATCCCACTTGGACCTCTGAGATTTCTCTCTCCATTTTTGGGTGGAGTCTATGTTGCAGAATTTTGAGCATGATTTTGGTTGCATAAGAGATTGGTGCTATGGTTCTATAGTTGCTGCAGTCTCTTGTGTCTCC
>CM034703.1:269064615-269089283 GCA_020142125.1 Phrynosoma platyrhinos
TCTGTGGTAATGTTGTTTAAATCATATTTTGGTATGATGACTGGTTTTGTTTACTTCTTGAGTTTTACTTTTATTTTTGAAATGAATAGTTCGTGATCTGTGTCACAATCCTCACCAGGTCTAGTTTTGGCCACTAGTATGGAGCTTCACCAGTATGGAGCTTAATTGTTTAGTACATTTTTAAAGCAGATTATCCATATTTAAAGACTGGGGGAGGTATGCACTTTTTCCCATTTTTTCCCTATCTCCCTTTATACCTCCCCATACCACATTGGTATACCTCCCCATACCAGATTGGGACGGTGAGGTGGCTCTTCTAAGGTAGTCAGTGCCCTTTGCAAGGTGTTGGGCAACAACACAACAATGTGGAGGGGCAATATCCACCCTTGGGTGATCCCTTATTTGCTAGTGAGTGCCATGTTTTTTAGCTTAAGAATAGCTGTTTGGATGTAGGGATAATGACAGCCCCAAATTAAGTTGACCAGGAAACATTTACACACAGCTAAAATGTTAGCTACTACTGGTGAGGACATCCAAGGCTGGAGTACATGCACAGTTATTTATGCCTGTTGCCTCACTGAACCAGCAGATGGAACTGTTGTCATACAGCCAAAAGATAAATAGCTCACTTCATGCTCTGAATTTTGTTATTGCTCTTGCTGCTGAACTTTATGAATAATGAAAAAGCACTTTTCCAAGGGAACTAGAACAGTGCTTCTTAAGCTGTCTGATGTGGGGAATTGTTAGGGTTTTCTCACCTAATATGCCAGAGTTTGCCCTAATATGCCAGAGCCAGCACCATATTGGTGCCTACTGACTACAGTTGTTTCTTTCTTTCCTGGAAACTCCCTACAGACTGCCAGCCATTATCTCATAGACTGACACCAGGTCATGGACCATATTCTGAGTAGCACTAAGTAGAGGATAGTTAATGTCTCCAATATATGTATTTACTATTTGTTTATTTATTTTTAAATGAATAGCACTATGATCCTGTGGGTCAAGGGAATAAGCCATCCCAGCTAACACAGAATCCTACCTAGGCTCAACTAGCAGAGTAGACAGAAATTTGTGGCTTGGTCTTGCCTTTCAAACAAACCCTAGTTATTCTCTTCAAATGGGCTGAGCAAACAGGCCAGGATAGTATGTTATCTTGGCCTGGGTGATCACCCAGGCTAGTCCCTGGGTTGGCACAGGGATGGATGCATGTTCATAAATCCCTGCACCAACCCAGGACCTAGGACTGGCATGCCGCTCCTTACCTTTCCAACAGTTGATCCAACTGAGAAGCCCCTATTTGTCATGTCTGATGTGGAAACGTGGCTGCAACCATATGGCCAGGTGCTCTGTTTCCATGTCAGAAGGAATGATTAGTGGGCTATTTAGTTGGATCAATCCCCAAAAGGGTAAGGAGCATGGGGTATGTGCACAGCCTGGTTTTGCCATAGAGTTTCCTAGAAACTTCACAGAAAACCAGGGCTAAATTAAAGGCTTTTTATCCTGAGGTTTTGGCCTGAGTCATCAGCACTAGATGATGCTAGGCAGAGGGGGATCCGTACCATTTGGCCCATTCGGACAACCCCTTAGTCTAATTTTTGGAGGTCAGAAAGGAGGAGAATGAGCTACTGGCTCATCTTCCTCCTCCTCTTCACTGATCTTTGACTTTTGTAGGATCCTTTCCAGTGCAAAAAGAAAATTGGTCTCTTTCTGCCCTAGCACTAGTGTATGTGAGCTAGACTAAATTCTGTGAACACTGCCCCCATCTCACATATCTGTCTATAAGAGTACCAAATTTGTATCCCTCTAACTCCAATTCTTCACTTGTTTTCATTTTATAAAGCCCCACTTCCACCATCAAAAGATCTTAGTAAGTTACCCATTTCATTAAACACCATTGCTCTTCTCTATAAAGTTTTATGGGCAAGACCCATAAAGGCATTTTGAGACATAATCTTATATTATATGTGTTTATGCTATTAACAAAGATTTGCTGGCAAAAATTATTATTAAAATCCACATTTACCATAATTATGGCATACTAGAGAAAACCATGCCAACCGAATCTCAAATCAAACCCTCTCAACTGTAGTAGAGTCATCCCTCCATTCTCACAGACTTAGGATCTGCATCCCTCACCTATCCGTGGGTGGTGAATGGAGAGGGGCAAAATGAGGGTGTGCTTGCGGTGCACTCCCATGTGCCCCCACAGGTGCATGCCTCCATTCAAGCCTATGGTGCTTGAATATATGTGATTTTCTATTCTCACGGGGGGGGGGGGAGGCAGGCAAAATGGATCCCCCGTGTGCAACATTTGTCATCAACACTAGATGATATTTCAGAGGGAACAAAATCTTTGGTAAAACATTGATTTTTATGACTGAGAGCCTTCCCAGTAATGACAGTCTCAATCTACTCCATTTTTTTTTCAAATCTTGCTTAATATCATTCTAAGTTTTGATGCAGTTATTCTGAAATAAATTGGAATTTTTATTTATGATATTTATTCCTAGATATTTAACCTTCTTCTTGACTTAAATCAAGTTTTCTCAATCATATTCCTTTCTCATATTCTCAACAATAGTTTTATCTTTATTAAAGGATCATCTAGGAAAACTACTAAATCATCAGCGAAAGCTCTCAGTTTGAACTGTCCTTTAATGCTGATACCCTTGATTCTTTCCTTCTTCCCTTATAGCTCTTTTTAAAAATTCCAGAACTAGTATAAAAGGTAAAGGTGATGGGACAGCCTTGTCTAGTTCCACTTTGAATATCACAAAACTTAATCACTTAACTATTCATCAGGAGCTGCACATTTTGAATTTCATATATCCCTTTAATCCATACAGTACTTCTTCTCAAAGTTCATATTTTCCAAAACAGCAAACATAAATTATAAATACATACATTATCATACATTACCAATAAACCACCCAGTCCAGGGATTTTACCTATGGTTTTTTTAATTCCCTCAACTAGTTCAATCACATAAGCATTAAATGTTAGTCAAAGGCTGGAAGCACACAGGCCAAATAAAGTGTCTTACAGCCACTGTAGGGTGTGGCATTCAAACAACACCCCTCCAAAGCAGCCAGAAGTCACTCCAGTGCCGCAATCCAGTCCTTTGGATTGGATCAAGAAAGAGTAGAAATAATCTGGCTTCTGATGGCAGCTGGCTTGGGACCATGGCAGTGGCAGCCCACTTTTAAAGTGGGCCGTGCAGTTGCCATAATCCCTGTGTGATCATGGCAAGGTCATTTTTTTTTTAAATCAGCCATGTGCTTCTCCCCTTAATCTTAGGGGTTATGCAGATCTTGCATAAAAAGGTCCACATCTTTTTCTTCAAAAACAATTCCTCAGCAACCCTTCAGAATCTTTGAATATAGGGTGAATACTACAGCGGAATATTATTTCTCCTGTGGGGAGAAATTACTGTAATTATATGTGCTAGTATGTGAGGATGAAATACTGCATATACTCGTATATAAATTTTTGTCAAAATATCAACTCAAAAAACTTAAGTGGACTTATCCATGGGTCAATGTACATGTATTATACCTTACCTCCTATTTTCAAAAAAAGGAACTATTCCCTTCTCTGAGTAGAGTGCTGAAAAGCAAGAGGTTATTCTGTCCCAGGAGAGCTAAAAGAAACTGACCTCCTCTATCCTCTTTGCCAAGGCACCATTTCTGATCTTTTGGACTCCTTGGGTAGAAAAATAGTGGTGGGTCTTTGGTGCTTGCCTTCAAAGGAGCAACAAGAGACTAGAGGGAGTCAATGGGCCTCTGCAGACGGGTGGCTCTGGGCTGCCCCGGGAAGCAGCAGATTGAGGCTGTGGCAACCCCATGCTGCAGCACCAATCTTCCCTTTTGCCGCCCCAAAAAGAGCGGCAAAATGCCACTCCTTTTAGGGGTGGCAAAAGGCCATCCTAAGAGCCAGCACACAGCTCTTCCTTGCCCTTTTCGGTGCAGTGTGTCAGAATGCTGTGCCAGGAGGGTATCCTGACAGTGCACACTGTGCGTAATGGTGCGCAGAGTCAGGACACCGTTGGCATGGAGTTGGGCTAGCCGGCATGCGGCTGCCCCACCCCAACTCCACCTCCAGGCCAGCCCTTTGAGCCAGTCTACAGAGACCAAATGCTTCTTTTAGGTTCTGATAGAATGGACTAAGCTCTTTCCTTTCACCATTTTACTCAGAGAAGAAGATTCCAGTATGGTTATTCTAACAATGAGGAATCAGGCTTTGAAGGATTTGAATAAGATATTTGTGTATGTTTGTCAGGTTTTCTGGGTTAAAATCAGGCAAAGTTATCACATTAAAGTTTAAGGATGTAATCACTGCTAATGTAGTCACCATTTTCTTTGCTTTGCCTTAACATCTTTTTTTACATGTGTGCATTTTCTTAGCCCTGCCCTCCTGCACACATCTCACAGCCACCATTTACAATAGTTTCCCCTTCATGCATCCATTGCTTCCATCATAAATCAAAATGGAGACTGTAATTAAGAAATCAGAAGAGGACTAAGAATTGGAAGAGCAGGTATGGGGGTGGGCGGGGACTAGATAAGGTCCTCATATGTGAAAATACATTCAAAGTCAGGATCATCCATATCATATTACTATGCATGGTTGTGAAAGCTGGACAGTGAAAAAGAAGAGACTCAACTCAGTTGAAATGTGCTGAAGGAAAGTTTTTGGATACCATGGACCACCAAAAAGACAACTAAGCTTCCAAGATAAATTAAACCTGAAGTCTCAATGGAAGCCAAAATGACCAATCTCCAGCTGTTGTATTTTGGATGTATCATTGGACAGTATAACTTACTGGAAAAGACAATAACATTTGGTAAAATGGAAAAGAGAAAGATAGTATTACAGATGGATTGAATCAGTCAGGGAAGCAATGTCTCTAAATTTGCAAGACCTGAGCAAGGCTGTTAATCACAGGGTCTGTTGAAGATCTCTCATTTTTATTGTTGTGTGCTTCCAAGTCATTTTTTATGTATAGCAACCCTAAGGCAAACCTTACATAGGGTTTTGTTGGCAGGATTTCTTCACCCAAGGTTACCCAGTAGGTTTTTTAAGTGAAGAATCAAACTCTGATGTCCAGAATCGTAGCTCAGTGCTCAAACAACTACACCACGCTAGGTGTCATTGATGGCACATAATAAAAACAACAAAACTGATTGGCAGCCAAGGAGGAAGGGTTTGCCATTTGACAAGTGATGTTAACCATGAAACCCCCTGTTTAGTACTGTCGTAGCTGTGTGTCACTGAACCTCCTGACCGATGTATGGGTTTTGTGAAAACATTACCTTTCCTTTTTGTAGCAATTGAACATTCTAAGAATCTGGCTTTCAAAATACTTTTACGATTCAAAGCTCGGTTACTCTGTCTGATGGGCACATGTCTGCAAGGGAAATACCTAAATCTCCTTGGGTGAAAAATAAATCCTCTAAGTAAATGTCATCCCCCTTCCTAATTTCTCATAGTAATTTGTTCTCTTACACAGATCACCTCATCAGCAAGGGTGATATGGCTGTGTGAGTGATATAAGGAGCCTGCAAATTCTGATGGATGTTTGCTTTAAAAAAGATTCTGCTTGAGTGATACAATTAGGGAACTGCAACCAGCGATTAGGGAGCAGCAAGTGTATCCGTAGGAAGGGGTGCAAGGGCTATTAAAGTTCCAAAAATCCTTAAACAAAAGCATGTATTTGAGGAAATGCAGTGAACAGGAAGCATGATCTAGCATGCTGGGAAGCCTAATTTAAGTCAAAGGCATTTCCTCTGAGATGGACTATATTAAGCTTATTAAATTGCAGATTTGTTGGTTTGGTAAAGATTTTAAACAATCACACTTGAACAACACTTGAGAAATACAATTAATGGCCCTGGCAAATCCAGATACCTCCATATCCAGCAAACATTGTTCTTCTGCACTCTTGTGAAAAGCTGATGTTCAGGATATCTCTACTTAAAACAGTTTCCATGAGTCAAGAAAATAATCTTAAACCTGAATAGGCAAAAGTCTCTTTGTACCACTTGAATGAAAAGGCAGAGGCAGCATCTACACTGGAGAAATCATGCAGTTTGACAGCACTGGTGCTGTAGCACTATCCTGTGGATTTGTGGGATTTGTAGTTTTACAAGGTCTTTAGCCTCTGCCAAAGAGTGCTGGTGCCTCACAAATCTATAAATCCCATGATTCTGTAGGATGGAGCCATATCAGTTAAAGTGGTGTCAAACTACATTCCTTCTACAGTGTAGATGAACCCAGCAACAAAAAAGAAAATTGTTATATTTTTCTTTGCCAAGGAAAAATTGCAGCTTCCCTATGTTGCCATTGACTGTTTTAATCTACAATAAATTTTACATACACTCCAGCCTTGTGTGAAGATTCTTTTACCAGTCTGAAAGCTACTTCTATGGCACAGTTTGTCTCCTTTTATCAGGATAGATGCTAGTGTCAGTTTTCAAATATTATCGGTGAACATTGGAGATTTAAATTTCAACCTCATGTGCAAAAATGAATAATTACCATAGTTTTCTCCCCATTGTAGGAATAAAATGAAGATTTCTGCAGGTTTTGTATTGTATTAGCACATTAGGAATGCTATCTGTGAGTTAATTTGTGCAGAAATATTCATGGTTTTTGTGCACAAAATCATGGGCTTTTTTTGGAGAGAAAACATGTTTTCTCAGCAGACAACAGTTATTTCTTTCCAGAACACACTGCTTTCTACATAGAAAACATGATTTGTCCACACACAAAGATGAGTTTTGCACCAAAAAAACAGATGTATTTTTGCACCAATGAATTGCCCTGGAGAATTTTCCAAAGTGAAATAATTTTATTAAACTTTTCTTCCTAGTGGGATTTTCTGGGGTTTGGAAAATGCTTTGTTGTTGTTGTTTGGGGAATAATTGGGAAATAAACAGAAGCCACACAGAGTTTTTGTTCAAATGGAAGAAAGGTAGGGTTTAACCTAACCTACTCTTCCAAATGATTCATTTCCACAGGAGTGTTGCTGGAGGTATGTATTTCAGCTGTTCTAAGATGAATTCGCCAAAGCTGTCTTGCATGCTTAGTTAGTAACAAAGCACCAGCAAAACTGTACTTGATGTGTACAGTAACAATTTTCAGTAGAATTGCCACTTCTTATCCCAGACATGTACTTTACAATTTCTCTATACAGCATCATATTTAGTCCCTTGGTGTGTTATCTATCTTTTCCCCTTCACCATTTGTTCCAAGATTGTGTCCAGGAAAGATGATCCACAAACCAGGTTATCAAGGGGGCAAGATAAGAGGACCAGGGAATAATTCATATGGAGAGAGGGCAGGATTTGCAGCTGCCTTGTCTCCTCCTGCATTGGAAAATCTAAAGACTTGTAAACATCACAAGAGGCAATAATACTAATTTTAAAGCGCAGGAAGAAAAACAGTTGTAATTTCTGAATGACTATGACCTTCTGAATATAGCAATTAAATCATGGGGTCAAACTAGATACGACACAGTTTCCACAAGCAGCAATTGCATGACTTGTAAATGGTCTGATCTCAATTGGGACTGTGGTGTTGGTGAACAGAGGGCTTCATCACCCCCTCTATTGTAGTCTTTATTGGAATTGGATCCCTTATGCCTTCTCTTTGTATAGAAAGAAAGAACCCCAGTGCAAATACAGTCAGCCCTCTATATCCACGGATTTTTTATCCACAGATTCAAGCATCCATGGCTTGAAAATATTTTTTAAAATATATAAATTCCAAAACATAAACCTTGATTTTAGCATTTTATATAAGGGACACCATTTTACTATGCTGTTGTATTTAATGGGACTTGAGCATTCACAGATGCTATCCACGGATGATCCTGGAACCAAACCCCAGTGGATACCAAGGGCCCTACTGTAACAGGTGGTGCAAATAACAAGTGAGGGCAGCCTAACCTCATAACTTAAATTATTTAAATTATTATTTAAGTTAATGATCATAACATCTGAATTGCATTTTGCTACTTAATTTTCTGATTTAGTCCTATATTGGTGTAGTCCTGTAGGTCATTTTTTAAAAATCTGGTCCCTGGGGTTTTTTGTTGTTTAGTTTTTAAATATTTTTTTTACAGACCTGACTAATTTGGACTTTATTTTGTTATTTCCAAGAATGGACACAGCCCCGCATTAAGGCCCCTTTGAACTGGGATTGGTCTGGAACTGCTGGATTGGTGTCCAAACTGACGGATCCCGGCCCGGGACTATTTTGGCCTATAGGTACAGGCCCAAAAAAGAAAATAAGCCAATAAATTTTGTAATCTTGTATATCAATTTGCAGTTCCCTTTTCAAAAGTATTCTGGAGTTTGATCTAAATAAAGTGTGTACTCCGAAGATAATGGCACCTGAACTTTCCCCAACTCCCCTGAATAGAGTGTATGAAATCTCTCTCTCTCTGTCTGTCTTGTAAAATAAAACTCTACAGAGCTTAAGGAGGATGCTGCCTAGCCAAGTATTTTTCTTGTTGTATTCCTTAGAATATTTCAACCTGTGATCTGGGAAATTATCTATTCTTCACTATTGACATCCAGCCAAATCTCTTTTTATTTTCTACATGTCTGCTGAACTAAATTCATCTTGGTGGATTACAGGCAAGCTTTGTGCATGCCAAAGCAGACCTGATGCTAAATGCATCATTAAGAACCAGGTCTGCTTCTTTCTTTCTCTTGCAGACAGGGGTGATTGGCAAATTTTCACTGCAAGGAGTATGGATCAGTTTAATTTTTTCCTCCCTTCTTGATATCATGAAAAAAACATTAACATCTCCTGCACCCATATTGCCCTCATGGAAAAGGTTCAGTTATCATGAATGGGAGCTCATTTTTGTCTAGAGATAGTAGCAGTGTGAGGTGAGATAGATCATAACCACAGATGGTGATGAAAGGGTCAGTGCTCCTCACCTGTTGTAGTACCTATGAATATCAAGCCAACAGCCCAGCACCTGCTATTATTTAAGGGGAAAATGTGATGTGCATTCTAGTGACATATTTAGAGTTATGCCTAGTTTGATGCTGAGAGTTGGCTTCCACCTGATGAGAGATTGTTAAGTTGTACGATGAGAGCCTTAAGAGCAAGAAGGACTATCTCCTACTTACAATTCTGTTGTGGCATATTTCAGTCACATCATGAGAAGGAATGACTCACTGGAAAAGACAATAATGTCAGTAAAGGTGGAGGGAAGTAGAAGAGAGGAAGACCACATGCTAGATGGATAGACTTAAGGAGGTCACAGGTATGAATTTACAGGACCTAAGCAGAGCACTGGAAAATAGGGAGTCGAGATGTCTCATCCACAGGATCACCATGAGTCAAAGGTGGTTAACAACAAACTAAAACCATATTGTAGTCCTTGTCTTAAACCTCTCTTCTGCTTTGCTTTGCTTTGTTTTATTTTTCAGAGTGGATCACACAAGGAACCAGAAGCAAACAAAGTCCCACCCCAGCGACCACCTCCTCAAGGTTGTTTACAGTACATTCTCGACTGTAATGGCGTTGCAGTAGGACCAAAACAAGTCCAGGCTACTTAAATTACTGAGTCTAAAAGCAGGGGTTAAAGCCAAAAAAGGGGGGTTGGGATCATACAATACCCATTTTTGTGCAGATTTTGCATTGTTTCAGTGCTGACCTGGACTGTGTTTTTCTATGCAGTGTCAACTATACTGTCTGGTTGTTTATCTGTTCATGTTTGTGTTGTAATGCTTACTTAATGTTTCTCTGTAAAACTTGTGATTCAGGGCCGTTGTCAACAGTGTACAAGAATTGTGCCTATACTGAGTCAGTTTGACTGTATAATATGGATGGTTAGACAGTATTTTTCGAAGTATTCTATATTGTGGGGTAAAAAGAGTAACCAATGCAGGTTGAGATTTAAATACTTTTGCTTAACTATGAGAGTATGTGTTATATTTGTTTTTAAAAAAAACAGTGCATGATTAACATGGAAAAGTGATTCTGATATTTTTTAAAAATCTCATTGAGTAGTATGTTGAATAAGGAATCATTCTTTTTATAATTTTATATGGATTATTAAGTATTGAGTTCATACTCATAGGTAAGAGGAAAGACTAGTATTTTTATTTTATCACTTCCTATGATATAAGAAAGAAATTATTTCAAGGAATACATAAATATCCTCTATTTTCAATGCAGACCTTTTTCCTATTTTAAAAATCTGCATTAAATTCTGAGCCTCAGTGCTATAAAATGGACCAACAGTGTGCAATAGTGGTTCAGCATGAAGCTACTGAATGTATTTAATTTCAACGAGAGAGCTTCTTTGGTGTTCATGAAGTAGCCATCTGGTCTTACACAAAATTAAAATGTGTTTACCAGAAATTCTGTATCTAAATAATGCAAGTAAACTACAACTCTTGACAGAGAAAGTCAATGAGGTCGTTCAAAGTCTTTTCAAAATACTGGGCTTGCCACTCTGGAATTTTTTAAAATATTTACTTTCTTATTTATTTATTGGCTCCAGTTTTGATTTTCAGTGTAGTTCATGGATGCAGTATGTAACTATGTTGTTCTGTATTAGCTAAAAGTATGGCCAAGCAATTAAAATTATAAGACAATGCAGCTATGGTCATTTTGAGCATAAGAGAAAGCATGAAGAAATTTTGGCATATCCATGGATGGCCCACAAAAGAGTGTAGGTTTAGAATGTCATACTTAGACTCTAGTGTGTGTAAATATGAATAATAAAGCAAGGTGACTTGAGAGATTTTACTTTTGTCAGACTTTCTTATAGCCACAATTGCTTGACTGTCACCTAACCATTGGCTATGTGAATAATCTTACAAGCAATATCCAGGCAAGCAGTTAAACTGTTACAGAAAATCCAGCCTGTAAACACTGAGGTGCAAATATCAAGCATACTGTAGAAGTAGCTGTGAGCAAAGAAAAGAACTCTGTTTTATCAATTAGATTCTAATTCTGAGTAAATAGTAGTCCCTCGATTACTAGAAACAAGCCTGTTTTCATGTGAATCCATACCAGGATCTGATTTTATTTTCTGATCTGACTTTATTTTCCTTTCAGACACTGTCAGCAAAATGTATAGCTCCATTTCCAAGTAGTTGATTCACTCTTTTTTGTTGGTTATTTTTGTGGGGAGATGCTTAGGGAGATGTTTATTATTATTATTATTATTCAGCTGATAAGAATGTCAAGCTGCTTTTGATGTCAGTTTTGATGTTTGGTGGGCATGCCACTCTTTCACGCCCATTTTTGGTCTCCTTTCATTAAGAATTTCTGCTTTTCTAGTCATTGTTACTAGTTAGTGATCTTTTGATGACCACGCTGATCCTTTGGGTTGTGTAGAATGCATGCATCAGGTTATCTGCTCCATATCTCCAAATCTCAGTCCAAGTGAGCCAAAACACAATCCCCTCCTGGGGTGAAGGAATCAATCTACTGACTTAATGCCATTAATATCAAGCCATGAGTGTTCTCTTGCATGTAGTACTCTTGAGTATTTACAGATGCTTTTGTGCATTGTTTATGGGTTCTATGTGTGTGTATGAGTGTGTGCGCACATGTGTGCAGACCGTACAGAAATGATTTGTCTCCCAGCAAGACTTCAGTGTCTTTAACACAAGGGGTCTTAGAAGGGCACACACCAGTACTACCTACCACAGATCAAAAGCAAACCAAAATGTCTCTCTGCATGCAAGCATGCTTAGGTGCAATATTGTGGGAAACAGGGAACTGATATTTTTCAATATAGGATTAATGTCCAGGGAGTTGGTGTATGTTTGGTTTTTTTTTTTTTCTTTTTTGTAAAAGCTTTTCCAATTATTATTATTATTATTATTATTGTTGTTGCCTTTTTGTACCAAACTGGCTGCAAGAAAGTGAGCAAATGCTGAAGTGTGACTGCAGTATATATTTTGTGAAATCTCTTGTACAGCTTAATGTGCAATAAAAAAAAAGTTACATCTGTCTTCAGTGTACAGTTTCTGGCATACAAGCCCTCATACTCAAATGTGGAAAACTCTTTTCATCAAAGTCTTTAAAAAAAAAACTCCAAGTAACTTAAGAATATTGATCAAGGAAGCCCAGTTCTCCATCCTAAAACAGATCAGCCCAAACACAAAAGTCTCAGTTTACTGAAACCTTCTGGTCCACAGGTAAGCAAACTGCTGCCCTCTAGCTGATTTGGACTACTACTCCCATAAACTCCAACCCGAATGGTCAATGATTGATTGGGGATGATGCGAGCGACAATCCAAAATAACTAGTGGGCATAATGTTGTTTGCTCTGTCAGCCCTAGTCATACAGCAGTGTAGCTACAAGAAGAGCATGAGGAGATGGGGTCACTTGTGACCAACATATATTCATTAACGCTTGTAAAGAGACATGCACCCATTCAGATTTGCAGCATCCCAATCATATATACAGCTTAAGTATACAGCTTAAGGAGCCCTGATGGTGCAGTCGTTAAATGTCTGTACTGCAGCCACTCACTCATAAACCACAAGGTTGCGAGTTCAATACTAGCCAGGGCTTAGGCTAGACTCAGGCCTGCATCCTTCCAAGGTTGCTAAAATGAGTACCGAACTGTTGGGGGGCAATGAGCTTACAGTTGTAAACTGCTTAGACACCCCATTGCACGGTATGAAGCGGTATATAAATGAAGCTGCTTTTGCTTTGCTTTAAATAAGCGTAGGCTGCATTCATAAGCTGTATCAACTATATTTTATATTCGAGGCAGGATAGGAGATATGGTCTTCGCTCCTCCCCTTCCTTGTGTCTCCTTTACCTGACACATCATATCAACAGGGCTATGATTACATATTCTCAAAGTGTGTATTCCTAGAACTACACCAAGTTGTATAAGTTGCTGCATGTTAAAAATTAGCTAGAAGCCTCTGCTACCCAGGAAGAATGTATGTTTGACTACTGCAGATGTTTTTCTGAAATGATTGGATCAATTTGCATGTGGCTTTGAAAGAGAAAATGAGAGCTCTTGCACAGCAGTTTCCTTTAAAATCTGCTATTATTTTGCCAGGTATTTTTAAATCCCCACATTGCTGAAAGTAAAATAGCAAGATTGCCACAGGCTCAATTGTATAATCCTGAATGACTGACTTTCTAAGCCAAGTAAAAGGTCCAACAAGTGTTTGGTCTTCATGTAGACATACTATTATGATGTGAGACAGGAAAATATTTTGCAACATCTGTGAATTCTTTCCAGACGTCTAGGTGAAACTACATGCAGAAATCTGATATTAGATAAAGCAGAACATGGTACTGAAAGAGTACTTTCTGAAGTTATTTTTCAGTTTTTGAAGTGTCAGATTGGCTGATCATACTGCACTCTTCTGATAGACTAATAATCAGCTGAGGTGATTTCACAATTTACAGTGTACCGTACAAGCCTGTCTTATGATTTCTACAATACAGGTTTTTCCTTTACATCTGAGTGCATCCTGAGAAGCAAAGTATAGTCTTTGTGGGAAAGTAACTTACACCGAATACAATGAGCAAAACATTGTTTGTTCCCATTTCCCAGTACAGAATTTCATGTGCATTTTGATACATGCATGGAATTTCTCTATGAATTGGCTTTCCCATCATTTTGCTGGAGACGTCCATTCTCTGAGTGGACCTTGTTGTATGCACAAAGTTCCTACCACAGTCGTCATCCAGAGTGAACAAGGAAACCCTTGCAAGCAAGGGCTGAAAGCCAAATACCTGATAAGGTTCCAATTAGGGGCTTCCACTATGTCAGTGGAATTTTGGATTTTTAAAATCTCATATGACAATTGCCTTTACCATGGGATAGACATGCTGTTCTGGGTGAGGGAATCTTAACGTGTCCTTAGGCTCATCATATTTTGGGTCCTGGCCAAGGAGTTTCATAATGGCAATGCTGGTATAGCACTATGTTGTGGTTCAACCGTTGACACAACATATCCTAAGCATTCATTTGTTGGCATAATAAGTCTTATGATCAAGCTATAAATCCATTTAAATTCAATTAGTTTGCAGTTGGCCTTTAAGCTGCACTAGGACTGAAATAGTTCATGTTAAGTTTCAAAAAGCTTGACATATGGCAAAATAACTAGCTAAGGCTTCTATTGCGATGTGCAACAGTATATAGTGGTCACGTGCCCTACATTAGAGAGGACAGCAAAAAAAATGCCAAAAGAAACTAAAGCAGCTGTGCTCTTGAAAATGCCCATCAACAAGTATCACCATCTGGAAAGCAGGCAGGCACATGCACCCTAGTCTTCTCCACTAGGGTAAAATGTATTTATTTCTATTTACATTATAGTATTTATTTCAGTGAATCAATCATATAAATGGAGATTGTGTGGAGATCTGTGCCCACTTTTGTCCTCATTTTAGGAGACAGATTTCCTCTTTTTTGACTATCTGTAAGTACCATAAACAGGTGCCTTGTATATATTTGTAAAGCCATAAGTAACCAGTCATAACTTCCACGGTATTCACTTTGCAATGGAACAACTTGCGAAATTTTTCTTGCTTATTGGGGAAGTTGGGAAATGACATGGAAAGATGCTGTAACTAACATGTCTTGGTTTAGCTAGTTATTAACCTGTTGATCCCAGGGAGCAAGAAGATGTGATTGGTAACAGTATTTTTAATGCTGAAGTTTACTGGTTCCAGGTTTATTTTTTATTTTATTTTTTAGTGTTAGCTATAAGAGGTAGTACAAAATTATTGATACATTATGAAGTTTTTCTTGTGCTGAACCTAGGGGGCCCAGTGCAACCCCAAGGAATGCAGTCACAAAACCAGGAGCCATTGCAACCACAGCGTGTGTTCCCTCCGGGGCAGTCTGCAAAGCCCTCAAGTTCCCTGCCTCCACGTCCACCGGGCCCTGCAATTCAACAACTACGTACCCAGGCCCCCGGTCCTTCAACTGCTGGGCCACCAACAGACAAAGAGACTGAGCCCTCAACAGCTCCACCTCAGAAGCATCAGTCACATCCCCAACTGAAGTAAGACTGTGTTTTAGTTTCTCCATTTTTGTTTTTCATTGCTTTACCAGAGAGGTTTGAATGCAAGCTCTAAAATACCTAATTTTACCTTTTTGTAACTTGATTGTAACAATTTGACTAGCAACAGGAGAATTTCCAGTGAACGCTGTAATCTGCTGTAAAAGCAACATTTAATGCAGTACATGCAGATTTCGTCTCCTAGGAAGCCAGATTTTGAAAATTTGTTATCCTGTGCTTCTCTCCACCACTAAAGGCATTGACTCATAGCAGTTGTGCTGTCTGTAAGACAGCAACTGAGGAGGAAAAAGGAACCCTTATCTACTTAAACTTTTAACCTCCTAGCCACTCAAGACAACATCAAATTTCCAGTTTAAAAGGCTGGTCTAAAATCCCATGAGATATCTTTCTTGCTAAAATGTTGATATACCTAGTCATTGCATAGGTAATGTATGCCATACATAGGGCTATAGGCAGCGAACCCCAACTGATCACTAAAGGAACTAATATTTTTCACTTGGAATAGGTTAGATATAACTTATTCTGGTCCTAGACTTTGCTTTTGAGGAAGTCATGATTTTTAAATGTGGCTGTGGATGGGGGATAACTCAGCAAATAAATACTTTTAGCTTGGGATTTCTTTTCTTTCTTTCTTTTCAATTGCTACTTGCTGTCCTACTACACACATATTGTGACTCATTGATAATGCTCCTTGTTTGGTATTTTAGAGTAATGCAGTCATTTTCAGTTTGTTTAAACAAAGCCCACAAGCCCACCACATGACCTTCCAAAAGCAAATTTTAGAAGAAGCAACTAAATGTTGCTGATTAGTCAAAGAACTTGGAATTGCCTTTTTAGAAAAAAAGCAAAATCACTCCAAAAAGTAGCAAATTACAGGCAATGACATTACTTGCAATCCATTGCTTCCAAGATCAGGAAACACTAACTTGTGGCAGTTGTTGAGACAGGAAAATCGTGTATTATTCCAGAGCAGGGAAACCTCTAACTTCAGAGCTTTCTGAATGATTATCCTACTGTCTGTTTCAAATTTGCTCACCTCTGATTCCTAGAAAGATATGCCCATTATCCAATTTTAGATCATAGTCTACACATCCACAGAGGAGCTATAGCCATACAGCTGAAACCAAGGAGGATTCATAAGCTGGGATCCTGCACTGTGCAGGGAGAGCATAACACTCCATCTGTGCAGTTCTGCTGGGTCTCTCTTCTGTCCCGGATCCACCACTTCTGTCTCTCTTCCACCCCTCCAGCTGGCCCATGCTTTATAATAAGTTTGTTCTCTCTTAACTATGGCGCTGCAGCTGGACACTACCTAGGTTTCCCTCCAGCTCCCCTGTCTGAGTATGTTCCAATGCTAGGAAGCTGATTTCTGCAGAGCAGATTATTGTGTAAGGAGGTGCTGAATACCTCTGTCAACATCCTAAAATTCCCATACACTGGCATAGCCCAAGCTTATACAGGCATATGGCACCAACAGGATTCCAGTCACAGCTTCCATGTGTCTAGTGAAGATATTTCATTAACTATATATAGCCCAACCACAATATAACACCTTCACCTTCATGCATCATCCTCTGCTGCAGTGATTCCCATACTTCTGTCTCCCAGATATTTGGGACTTCAACTCCCAGAATTCCTAACTATTGGCCAAGCTGGCTGAGGGTTCTGAGAGTTGAAGTCCAAAAATCTACAGGACCAAACTTTGGGGACTGCTGCTCTACTGGAATCCTTAATTATAAAAGAATAATAATAATAATAATAATAATAATAATAATAATAATAATAATAAATTATTTATATCCCGCCCTCTGGAAGTCCAATCTGGGCGGCTTACAGCAATAAAACATATACAAATACCCATAAAAACATATATACAATACAACAAACCCCCTCCCCCCCTTAAAACAGTATTAAATCAAAAAAATTATTAAAATAACATACAATTAATAAAACAAAACAAAATAATGGGAATTAGTGTCACAAGGCAGTAACAAGAAATCATAATGTTCCAGTACACCTAGCAGATCACAACCCAGTATTGATTCATTTTTGATAGAATTTATATCCCTTTCTCTGTAAAGCAGACACAAAATGGCTTGCATCAACAAAATAAAACAATCTCACAATAAAAGAATATAATTTAGATTTTAGAAGTTACAGTACAAACAGAAACAATCAAAGAGCAATCCTAAGTGACCTCAAACAAGAGGCTTTCAAGTATGCATTTAAATTAGAAAGAAGTATTTAATGACTTTTAATCAAATATTACTGGAGGTGTGGTGGGAGATTCCAAATAGAAGAATAGCATGGAAAGAAAGTCTTAGCTCAGTGCACCAAATCTCCCATCCACCATTACTTTAAAATTTCAAGAGGTTGTGTTTGTGGATCACCCTCATCATTCCCCTATTCATGACAGTTACACAATAGCTTGGATACAAAGATAAATATTTCCTGTTCTCCTTATATGCACCATAGACCTATCTCACATCTCATTTCACTTCAGGAGAGTATACCACATTTTTCATGTTTTTCAAGGGAGCAGATGGTTGCATCAAAAAGGAAGGAACTTTCCTTCCATTAATTCTTAAATGGACTTATCTGCACATCCTAACCAATGACTCAGAGAAATCCGAGCTCTTAGCATTATTCAGACATTTCTCTTTTGCTACAAACTGCAATTGGTTTTCTACACTTTAGGTGTACAGGGCAGTTGCAAGTGTAATAAATCCAGAAGTGTTTCATCCACACCTGTGGGAGTGACATAGTGGTGTGAATGAAGAAGAGGATAGTTACAGTACTAGAGCAAGTCCATTTAAAAGCATTTTAATTGTTATTAAGCATTTTTTTAAAATTAATGCTTTTTAAATTTTCATGCTATTGCATCCATGGTTATTTCAGTACTGGGAAAAAGAGAAGAAAATATATTTAAAAATTAAGTGTGGGGACCAGTGAAAAACATGTGACCAGAAAGACTAGAATAGGTATGTGCATGGCTTCAATCAATTCCAGTTTAAATACTTGGTAAATGTAAGGGCAATGGTACAAATACTTTGATTTAATGCCCAAAGGTGCAAAATAAAAAAAATTATTCTTAAAATCCATGTAAAATGCTGCTGACTATAAAGGTAATAGTGAAGTTGTGCAGAAGTATAGATGCACGTTCACTTGCTCTATATATCACTGCATGCATCAAAAGCATGTTGAAAAGATGGAAGGCCAGTGCTAAGGTCACCCAGAGTACACACACATAATGTATCTCTCTCTCTCACACACACACACAGATTGTCACTTTTTGTGAACTGAAGAAAGAAGAGCATAGGAAAAATATGGGATGACAACTGTTTGATGCCATCATATATAGATACACCATTAAAACAAGTGAACAAAGCACAGCTATTTATGATAAACATCTAGCACAAAAGCAATGAAGGGGAGTGTCACTGTGGAAGAAACATCTGGGTCTTGACTCATCCAAATTAATATTATTTCCTAAATGTGCTTTGAATTGTTTTAAATTAATGTTTTGTTTTAGAGGACTGTATTTAATGCTTTTCTTAATGGTATTCCAGATTGTTTTTAGCTGTATTGTTTTAATGTATGGTGTGAACCACTTTGGGTCTCATATGGGAGAAAAGCAGGATATTACTTAATTGTACAAATCCCTCATTATTTTATGGTTAGCTTAGCTTCATGCTGTCACAATAAAACACATACAAAATAAGGTTGTTGGCCCTAACCTAGTGTAGACCCCCTGAATCAGTGGGATTTAACTATGTATTGAATCATCATTCCGGAGCTGATTCAATGGGTCTACTCTAGTTGGAGACCAATCAATAGGATTCAGGCCAAGGACTTCATTAGCATCAGATGAAATAGGAAAAAGCTATTGTGGAACACTGGCCTTAAAACTTCCTAATGGAAACAATGGAAATTAAAACATCTTTAATTTTCCCAGTTCTTTATACCATTGTTGTCAGGTGCAATTGAAACTCCCCTTAGTCAAATGCAATTTTTTATTTAAAAAAAAGTTTTATAAAAAAAAAAGTCAGGGTTAGTGCCACAGTTAGTGCTGGCATTTCCCTGGAAACACCAACATAACATCATGGTTTGCCATCCCAGGTGGAATCAGCATGGCCCATGTGAGCCACTTATTTTCTGACATGGCACACCTTGAGGTCATTCCTTAAGACCTGAAAAAAATGTGTGCCATTGAGCCTGCCTGAGGGGCTAACAAGTTGCATCACAGACTTGTTCCAATTCATATTTCAATTTCCAAAAAAAAAAAATTAAAAACCTCCAAGCCAAATTGCCAATGGGATTAACTGTACCGAGTTCATTTGGCAAGGATCTGCCTTGCGTTCTCACCCACATGGTCTTGCTTAACATGTGAGTGCAGGTTATTGCCCTGTGAATAAATATTTAATTAGACCATTTATTTTTGAGTTCCTAATCAAGTGAGGTCCTGCTTTGCCTTTCCACCCCCTCCTTTCAGTGAATATTAAATCCAGGTACAATAGAAATGAAAGACTGAGCACACACGCAACAGTGCTTGCTCTCATTTCCAACAAAAGATCTATGTTGAAAGCGGGCAAGCTACGAACTGTTGCCTCATGCTCAGGTTCAGGATAGGAAGCCCAAGCCTCATTGTGCAGCAGCATCCTCACAGCTTTTTCCTTCTATTAGGGTTGGATTTTATAAGACAAAGAAGGTGGAACAATCCAGCCCTGTTGGGTTGAGAAACACTGTTTTGGAACAAATGCTTCAAGGATTGCAGGTTCCTCTTTCCAATCCACTGCCTATCTCCAAGCCATCCTTCCACCTCCTTGAACTCTGGCTCTGCACTTCCTGCCCCACAGTTTTGCCGCTTCCTGGGACATCTTTCAATCCTCAGACAGCCCTGTCCACTCCTACTTTTGTGAATCAAGGAAGCTGGGCAACCCCACACCTTGTTGTCTTCCCACCAGTAGGCAAACCCTTTTTTTATTCAGGCAGGTTTTCAGTACCCAACCTAACAGGTTGGGAAATGGGGCTCTGTATTTCAGCTGATGCTGTCTCCTTCCCTTAAATGATCTATATTTAATTGTTTTACATTTCTAAATTGTGCTGGATCTTATTCATCTTACTCTTAAAGGATCCCTTGGGGAAGTTGCACTGACAGGCCCAGAAAGAGGCGATGGCCCTGCACAGATCCTGCCCAACCTTGATATCTGCTGGGAAACATTTCAGGCTAGTGGCAAGGCAGGGATGTAGCTATGGGAAGCAAGGGAGAATGAGGGCATTGCCTCCCAAATAAAAATTCTGTGTGTCCCCCCTGTGAAATTTTCCTTCAGTCCCTATATTTCTAGCATTGCAAATGAATAAGACATTGACAAGTGTTCATGCCTACAACTCTGATATTTGCTACGTTCACATTTTCTTGGGAAGTTTGCCTGCCCATCATGCAGCAGCAGCACCAACCTAGGAATATCCAAGATGCTAGGGAGCGGGATGGTGAGTAAGAAATGTCAATGCCTCTCTTCGTAGTGAGGTTCTTTTTGATAGGCATTGTTGGCAGCAGCAGGAGGAATCCCTGTGGAGTCTTGTCACAATTGCTTGTCAAAAAACACAGCACTGCCAGGAGAAGGGTGGGTGCATCACTCATCATCCTGCCCCCCAGTGGCTTGGAAATGCCTATATTGGCAGTGCTGCCAGGCTTCTAAGGTAGATTGAGGGGGATACCCTCAGTCACTCCTGCGATGCAATGGCCGTATACATGTTTTCAAAAGGTTACAGTATTGTAAGTCCAGTTTACAGCATCATAAATACTGAACAGGATGTCAACCTATGGCCAAAACCCCACACCATCAGATATAGCTGCAATGACAAAGCTCCCTCATCATAATTACATCTCCCAATTCGCCCCCACCAAAATCCACCTTAGAAGGAACACCAACAGAAGGAGTGCAGGGCCTTGAATGATGAAACATCTAGCGCCTTCCTCCAGTGAGGCCCAATGCAAAAAGCAGCAGCAGGGATCCCTGTGGATACCTATCTCAACCACTTTTTGAACCATGCCTCACTGGTGGGACATATCATTGTTCAGTGCCCTGCTCTCCACCACTTCAGAAGTCTTGGTATAGGTGCCTGGTTTTTATAGTGGTGGGCATTTACCATTGTTGAAATGGTGCCACCGCTGATTTTCAATACTTAGGATGTCAATAAGTGTGGTTTATGACATTTTAAAGACTGAACAGTATGCTATCTTATATTTCTACATTCTCTATTCAGTTTTAAGTTAGTGCAATGCTAGAAATTTAGGGACTGCAGGAAAATTTCAATTGAATGGGCAGAATTCTAGCAAAGTAATTGGCTTCATTTTATGCCCCCCCCCATCCCAGAAGCTACTTCCCTGTGGGGAGGGGATGAAGGAGAACGTCTTGCTGCAGACACTCTAAAGAGAAAGGGATTGTTTCTTTCTGGACCCCGAGTAGGGCTTTTTCCATCAATAGATATACCGTTCCACCCACCTTAGCCTTGGGTTTTGAATTTTTTGGGACACATGCAAATCTAATATATAAAATAAACAAATACCGTATTTGTTTTGAGATGCCATCTGGAATTATTACATTCTATAGATATTTCATATTGACATGAATTTATACACATTGGATGCAATCCAGAGCAAGCTACATATGAATAAAGCTGTAATGCAAAACAGGTTTATTAGAAAGTAAAGCCCAGTAACAAAAGTGAGGCATCTAAATAAACATGCTTAGGATTGCACTGCACATGCCACTGAAATCAATGTAAGTTAAACAGCTAAGCTGTAGGTTTGCACTCCTATTTACTTACCAGGGACTAAAACTCACTGAAATGAATGGGCTTCATTTCCAAATAAACATGGTTAGAGCCCAAATCCTGTTCACTTCATTTAGACCTAAATTATACTCCTTATGTTTCTTGGTCCAGAATTCAGTGTGATCTAATGGACAGTGCCGGTCATTTAGAGTTCTGTGAGATTCTTCTATGTAACATCTGACATGCTGGATGAAGTAATATTTCATACTCTGCTAAATAGGAGAAATCACTGTGATTAGATCTGAGTCCGGGTGGGATTTGCTCCAGCCTATGGTCCTCAGTGTCTAAGATCTGATGGTGCATGCATGGCTTCTGCTCCCATTTACATCAAATTATAAATGGAATTCTGAAAGGTGGTTTCACCAGTAGTTAATGGCATCTGTATGGAAGTTTCAAATATGCTAACCATTGTGTGGGTTTTGGTTTTGTCTTCCAGCAAATCCCAGTCTCTGACCAATGCCTTCAACTTCACGGAGTCGTCCTTCTTTCGATCGTCCGTGAATGAAGATGAAGCAAAAGCAGAAACCATCCGAAATCTGAGGAAATCCTTTGCCAGCCTCTTCTCTGATTAGCCATGCCGAGTTTGGTTTTGTGTATCTGTAACATGTGTGGAAAGTCTACTGTGAACATCATTTTGCAAACAATCTCTTCGTGAATGATCCTTGTTTGCTTTTCCAACTGTTGTATTAAGCAATATGTTGAGCTCTTTTTTTTTTAAAGGGACTATAATGAGGTACACTTCAGGTATTTAATAAAAAAGCCAAGAGGAAAAGCTAAACAGCAGAATGCTTAAAGTCCTCGTCAACTGTGATATTGTGGCCTTACCATTAAATGCACTAGGGCATTGCTTTGGACTCCCCTTTGTGAAATCATTAGTTGTGAATTTTGACCATACTACAGTTTCTTCCAGTGCTGAACCCACTGCATGTTTGTTTATTTATTGAAGTATTTTGTTCTGCAGGGGTACAGACTTTAAACTTGCTTTCTTGCCTCTCCCCCCTCTACACACACACACACGCACACATTTAGGTTCAAAACTTGAAACTACTGTTTCCTATGAGGCCCTCTTTCAGCTTGTGAGAAACTAAGCAGTTTTCTTCCCTTAACAAGCTTACCATTCCTTGAACTTAGCATTGGGAGATCTTGTTACAGGCGAGTCCCAAGATGAACCTATGTTCTAGAGCTATGTGTGTCTTCGCATTTGTTGTACAATTCTTTGCAACTTGTTAACAGTGACCTTTGATTTGTCAAGTGCCATGCATGATCTCCTGTTACCCATAGTTCTATGTAACCTACAAATAAATGCAAAGCTGTATACCTGGCAGTAAGCCCAATTCTGCAGGAATTGTTTGAGCTCTTTTATTGATTTCTCTAACAAACAGCTTGTGACATGCAAAGCATTCTTTTTCCTAGTTTCTCTACTTTCATATTAGCCATGGTTACCAATCAACCTGAAAGACACTCTCATTGCCATACAAGACTTGACAGAAACAAAGCAATTTGTTTTTACATTGCTAAATGCTGTCTATAGAAACAAGCATCTACCTCTACAGTCTGGGCAATCTATTTTACCCAGCAATGGATTCACAAGGTGCTTTCTATGCCAAATGATATTCTGAAGCACCACACTCACATATTTTGCTGACAACCAGGGGAAGCCACCGTTTTCGCTTGCCTGGTCTTTATGCTCACCATATGTGTAGGGCAGAATGATCTTTTTAGTTTCAGAGCACTAACACCAGTGCCCTTCTATGAAGCAACCAGCTTCTATTTTTTTGTCCCACCATACCAAATGCAACACTGATCATCATCATATAAATTGCTGCATGAAACTGAAGATACGTATCTTGGTTACAGGGATCCTAGAAACCACTGCCACAATTGTGAGTGGATGGGGAAACCTTACATGTACTTCTAGCTCACAGATGTTTATGTCCAAGGATGACATTGGAGGAAATCAGTTTGTGTTTTGAAAATTACCACAGTGATGTATGGCTAGATCATGGATAAAAGGTCTCCTAGAAAACAGCAGAAACACATTTATTCTACATAGAAATCTCACAGCAGGGACTTGATATTTCTGAGCCCAGTTATAAATTACAACATGCCCTCCCATACTTCCATGGAATGAAGGCACTTTCAATCAGCTATACCCAAAATTTCCCACAAGGCACTCTAGAACATATCCGTGGAATACCCCCTATTTTTCTTTACCACAATTGGAGCAATCACAGTGGTGGTGCTTTCTGACACCCATTGAGTATTAGACCCTCTTTCTCTGCACTTAAAAGGAGAGAAATCCTGTGAGCCCTAGGACCCCCCACCCATGAATAAGGAACATAATATTTTTAATTTTTGCTTCACTACAACATTCACATCTCACTTTTCTATCTTGTGAATCCCAAAAGACAGCTAAACAAGCAAGTAAAACATTCATCATTTACCATTTGCCTTATTATTATTATTATTATTATTATTATTATTATTATTATTATTATCCCACCCTTCTCCCTGGATTGGGACTCAGGGCAGCTTACAACATTTTAAAAAAAAAACACAATACAATTAAAAACATACAAAAATACATAAAAACAAAATTAAATTACTATAATAAAATAAAAAAGATAAAAATGTTTAAAATTCATTTAAAATAATATAATATCCCAGGCTGTTCATTAAAAGTTTTCTGTTTTGAATGCCTGGAAAGGAAGGTTTTTGCCTGTCAGTGGCAGGCCATCAAAAAGGGGGCCATTCTGGTCTCCCTGGGCAGGGAGTTCCAGAGTCTAGGGGCA
>CM034703.1:269089383-269105016 GCA_020142125.1 Phrynosoma platyrhinos
TGCCTTCCGACTGACCAGGAGCACCTCTGTCTTGTCTGGATTAAATTTTAACTTGCTTGCCCTCATCCTATCCATTACTGATGACAGGCACCAGTTTAAGAGCATATTAACACTTTTGGAAGTATGCTTTCATAATTTTAAAAGAAAAAAAAAGCTGCAGACATTTTTTCTTCAGTGTGTCAATTCAGTGAAAGGCATTCATCAAGATAATTTATTGAAAAGTTATATAATAATAATAATAATATAATAATAATAATAATAATAATAATAAGTGTATATGCATGTGTGTATATTAGCACACATAACACATAGACATATGCATTTCCCAGCTGACCATGGATCAATTTGCTTGCTGGCTAGAGATCAAATCTGATTTCTGGTTTAGCTAATAGTCATATGTTGTTTTTAAAGAAAAAGAAATGAAGTGCGTAGCATATGTTTACTCATATAGCTTTTTATATCACTAATTATTTGGATATCGTCTACTTCCATTTCCAGCTTACCTATGATACTGAAATTGCCTCAGTTGCCTTGAGGGGCAGCATTGACCAGACAGGATCAGGATGAGAACAAAACAAAACTTTTGCCTGGAATTCCCTTATTATCAAGCCCAGTATTTTCCGGACCACCCTTAGGAGACTGGGTGGCTTTGAGGCCCTGTGTTGTTGTGCTTTTTCTGTACAAAAAAGTTGAGAACATATTGTTGAGAGACTACTGACCAACCTTGCACCCATTGGCCTTTGGGGTTCCTCAGCATTCCAACCTGTGCCACAAGCCCTTAAATATCAACATGGAACTACCAAGGGAAGCCGTCCAGACATTTTAGTTGAGCTGTCACCAATATACAAACAAACTCCACAAATTAATTCCAAACCAGCAATGGAAATTTCACACAGGTGTCTAGAGACAGTTCTAGAATGGATGAAACAATCTGAAACTTCACCCAGGTAAAATAGCAATGCTATTGTTAAAAAATACTGTAGACCCTTTGCAACCCATTTGGGATGGGATGGCAGATGCTCTGAAAAATCTAGTACACATTTGGGAGATTCTCTGATGCCTCAGTGTTATCTATGGAGGTTCAGATGGCCTTGGTGGCAAAATAGTTTAGGCTGGTTCACCAATTCTGATCCTATATAGCAGGGCAGACAACCAGGAGGAGTTGTGCATGTGTCTTGACCTTCATGGGATCTTGCAACAGTACCCTTCCCATTTTTACCCCAATGCACCCAAGATAGCCTAAATCTGGGAAACTCTGCAAAATGACCCAAAAACAACCCATAGCAGCCCAAAGCTTCCTGAGAGCATAATAAACCATTTGTCCTATTTGGGGGAGTTTTCTCCCACCAGGACTTTGTTCCAAACAGGAAGATTCATGGAGGTCTAGATAAGTAAGGAGATGTCCACAAAGGTAGTAAAATGACCCATTAAGCCCCCAGGAGGCCATTTCAGAAGAAAACAAATCAGAGCTCCAAATTTGAGGAGTTCAGGAACCCTTGGAGATGCTGAATGATCCCACAGGCCACACTTTGCTCGCTCATGTCAATTATGCACTGCAGCCGAGATCTTGTATCATCTCAACACAGCATAAAGATCCACTGGTGAAATTAGGCTACACTAGTGTTACGCTGTACCTATACTGAGTACCCCCATAACACAATGTATGGGAAACTATGAATGTGCGTAGCTGTCCATTGCAGAATAGACACTGTGCAATGCAATGAGGCAGTACTAAATGTGTAGGGCACACAAGGCACATTGACACACTAGGTGCATAACTGCACATCAAGCAGTCAATCTGCATGCACAGCACAACTTATGTTGTGCACAACTGCATATGTCATCAACAGGATTCTGGCCATAAGCTGTTTACACCCAGACTATGCAGACTTAAAGATAGTCCAGAAACATGGACAGGTGCAAAATACAGCTGTTACTGGAATGCCCCTAGAGCTTTTGTAGGTTTAATCATATCATATTTTGCCTAAGCCACATTAGTTAACAGTTTCATTCGAATATCAATTTAAAATGCTAGCATTAATCATTAAAGCCTTTTTGAAAGGTCTGAGATGCGGATGTGTGAAAGAGCATTGGTCGATATCAACATATCCAGGCACTGAGACCAGCATTAGCAGCCTTGCTGTCTGGCCAGCCACTAAGGAATCAGGTTGATAGCTGCCAAGAACACAGTCTTTTCTGCAGTGACCCAGCTTCTATATATTTCCTTACCTCTTGTCATCTTCTTCAGCCACCTCTGTTGTGGTCTTTAAGACTCCTAAAGACTTTAATAATATACATTTATCAAGCTTTATATTTCATCTCCTTACTCTCAAAAAAATATGAATTTACAGACAAATATATTGCATTTGTTTTCTTTTAAACCTTTTTTTATCATATGCTGCCATGTGACCACTGCACTTAAGGAGGAATAAAAATAAATCACCGTTCCATGCACCTGAATAACAGTGATATCTATCAAGGAAACATTCCCTGAGTAATAGGGCTGGTACTCTTCCCCACCCACCCTCCCTTTTTTTTACCAGCCCTCTTCTCTGTCATTCAACAATTCCCCATCTCTTGTAACCTGAAGAAATTTAGCAGGTTTTTGTCACTTTCCTCTATACTATGACAATCTCACCTACATTTCTACCTGTTGGTTTGTTTGCTTATTTGTTTGTTTTACAGGAGCTGGGACAATGAAGTTTTCAATTGAGTAACCACAGATTACAGTCTCATATCTTGGCAAGAAGGCTATCAGAAGGTAGGGCTTCTGGGTGATATTAAATCCCATACCACCCTTTTTGTCAATAATAATATCACGTAGCAATTTGTGGTTAACTTCCACCTCCCTTAGTTGGAAGAGAGAGAAAACTGGAGGGAGCAAGCTTGCTTGCAGTTTAACAAAAGTTGGTCTGGAGTTGAAAATTAGGTCCAAATTGACCTTGGATGGAAAGACTGCCATCAAGCTCCTTTGAAGTAGGAACAGCCACAGACTCAGGCAAGATGAAGCAATGTTTGTCCTTGTTTCAAGGTACTACTATTGCCCAGAAGAGATCTGACTTCTCTTTGTACTGGTGGAGCCCTGGTGGCACAGTGGTTAAATGCCAGTACTTCAGCCATTCACAGCCACAAGATTGTGAGTTTGATTCCAGGGTCAACTCAGGCTTTTGCATCCTTCCGTAGGTCACTAAAATGAGTACCCAACTTGTTGGGGGCAATTGGCGTATACATTGTATATTTCTTAGGGAGTGCTTAAGTGCACTGATAAGCAGTATAGAAAAGTATTTGCTATTGCTATTGTACTTATGTCATGGGGCCCAGGAGTCTAATGTAAAATTTCCCATAGCCACATTTTAACTATAGTTCTGATGTTCAAGTTTTGTAAACATTGAAAAAAGCAGCCATGGGTTCTCCAGACCCAACCTCCTTCTATATAATCTCCCTAGGTTGAAAGTCCCCTTGATCCACCCTCCAGCTCCTTGTTTTGAAATAATTTCAGCCTTTCACCTCCACACAAAAACTCATGTCCCCATCTTTGGTAAGCAAAGTCTACACTCATACTTACAGTTGTCCATGGAATGAGGAACCTGATTAAGGTAGGGATCGCAGTTCCACAGCTTTTTGTAATTGGCTGCATCCACACTGCATCAATAATACAGTTTGACCCCGCTTAGTGCCATAGCTCATGCTATGGAATTCTGGGAATTGAAGTTTATTTAGTGGTCAGAGCTCTCCGAAAGAAAAGGCTAAATGTCTCATGATACTAAAATTGCCAGAATTCCATAGCATTGAGCCATTGCAGTCAAAGTGGTGCTGGAACTGGATTATTTCTGCAGTGCAGATGCAGCCTGTGAGTTTACTTCAACATGGTTATATTTTCACTACAGGCTTTCCCCAACAAAACAGGGGCATTGGGAGGTACAGGGGGCAAAGCTGAAGCTCATAGCCCCACTTACCTCCAGCTTACAAGATCTGAACACCCAAGTTTATATAACTTTGTCCAACATTCTGGATAGCTCAGCAATGTTTATTTTAATTGAGTGAATGTATCTCAAATTTCTTGAGAAAGAAGGCAAGTACTAGGTACTGCAGGTACTTAAATTGGGATGGGGGAGAATGACAGTTTCATTTCAAAGTGGGTCAGATTCTGTTATGTTGATAGAAAAAAGGTAAGGTGCATTTTTCAGGACCCCTGAAAAGAAGTGAGAGGAAATCCCACCTTCTTCCAGTGCAGGGCCCCATGGTGTTTCAAATCTGTTTGGTGGTGCTCAGAACTCAGAAAACTAAGAATTAACATTCATAGGATGCACACCATATTTCTGTGAATACACACATGCACAAAGCTACATGTAAACATTGTACTATACATTAGACACCCTTGCTTTGAGAACTACAGCATGTTGCTGTTAATTAAAGAGTATTCGTTGTTTTGGGAACATATCTTACATTCTGAATAGGAATTCTGATTGGAGTGAGGAACATTTGGGGGGGGGAACCACATTGGCAACTTTTTGTAATTACACCCTTTATCCCTTACCCCTTTGTCAGTTGGGTGAGACGCAAAACCAGAGGCAATAGCACCTTCACCAACTGCCCCAGCTTAAGTGAGCTATATCTTTTCAGCATACACTCTAACTGAGATTGTGAAATGGAGCACACAAGGCTAATAACTAAAACTTTGGCAACTAAGTTTAAAAAAAAATAAGGTGAATCAGTTCCAGTCTTTCCTCTGAACCTGGTCTTTCTGTTCCCTTTAATGCAGATGGCAAGACATCTGAACAAGCTGCAGGAGAAGAATATACCTGGCCCCTGTGGCCAGATTCCCCTGCTCAAAGGCTGTTGGTGCTTCATGTGGCAGCATGACTGCAGAGGGGTCATTCGGGGAGGGACCATAGCTCAGGGCAGAATAAATGGTTTGTATGGATAGAGTCCTAAGTTTAACCATTAATATTTCACATTAAAGCAGGACTCCAATAGATTCATGAAGTCCAGGAAAGCTTGTAGTATGTAAAATAAAACTGGCTAGCCTTCAGCATGTCACAAGAAATCTCTTGGTTTTGCAGACTTGGCTAACTCCTCTGGTAAATTTCCTATTGTTAGAGTTACACTGCATTGCAAATTTTACTGCAAACTGGTCAACTGAAGAAAGATATTGGCTAGATCCTTTTGGTTACTCTCATTACTAAACAAAATGGTTGTTATGACCATGAAAAATCTGGCAACCATGATTCCCCATCATTAACTGCATGGCTCATCCACCAATATCCATCTCTAAGAATCTCATGATGATATGAATCTTAACAAGAGTTTCCTTCCCTCCTGTGGGGAGACCATTCTCATGTCAGGGAAGACTGGAAGCAGCGAAGACTTAACTAGATACCTTAGAGCTACAATGCACATTTCGAGACAGATATGTGGCACTGGATGGATAGGGAACACTGGTAATGGCAGGCATGGAAACAGGAGGTTAATAGGAAGGAAAGTCATGGGAAGAAACAGGTTGAGAGGTGAGCAGATAGCTGAAAAGAGAGGGGTGACATAAGAGGAAAAAGATGAAAGAAGATGTGCCTTTGGTAGAGAAAGAGGAAGTTTTATTCATTGATAAAGCAAAGAAAAAGAGCTGATCTGACAGGCCAGCAGGACCATAAGGCTCATATAGGACTGTGGCAAGAGCAACAGTAGGGTATATAAAGAAGGGAAATCCTGTGTGCCCTTGCAGTCAAAGAAATTGAGGATGTGCAGGAAGAGGAGGAGAGGATATTTGATTGAAAACTGACAGAAATTTATTGTTGTTTATGGATATTTACTGTTGTTATTTGAAATGCAAAAGAAATCTACTGTTGTTCCCAGGAATTTGATTGAGTCTTTTAATTTCCTCTCAGATCTATTATTTGAATGACACTCTGGCCCTCCTGTGACACTGGGACATTTTGCTTTGTTTTGTTTTGCACTAATATTTATTACTCAAAAGTCAGACAACAAAACTAACAGTCAGTCTTTTATGCTTTCGGTATCAAACTGATTGAAAATTCTCATACAAGCTTAAATGATTTGATTCTTGGAATGAAAGTCAAGTTAGCCAAAATAATCCATCTCAATCCTGTAACCATTATTTGTTAACACTAGAGAAATAGGTTTTACCTGCTGTTCTTATGGAGCATCTCAGAAGACAGATCAGATAGCAACTGAAGAGGACAGCAATGTATTGTTTGATCCAGTTTCCCCTGAACAGCCAAATCTCAGCTTGTCTTTCCTTGAGACACAAGAATAATTTTTCCAGGCTTCCCCAATACATAACTGACATCCTTGAAAACTGAGCCCCACATTATATTAACCCCAAGGAGGTAAAGCAAAACTGAAGTTGCTTTCTATTCACAGAGTCAGCTGATTCCTACATAGCAAAGATGGGATGATCAACTTGTGAACTTAGCACACATGTGACTGTACATCTGAATCCATGCAGCCCTCAGCGACAGATCTGTTCAGACATTTGGCAAGTTGAACTCAAAAAAAAGTTGGCAGGCCATGGGAAAAGGGAGAACAGACCTCAGAGTCACACATTACAAGTGGCAGAGAGCAGTGAGCTTTGTTTTATTTTGTTTTTGGCAGCCTAGATGTCATAAACTTATCTTTCAAGTGTAACATAACAAGTGAGATCAAAGTTACTTAGCTAGCATAATGCAAAACATTTTCTACTTACTTTTTAAAGTTACATTTAAAGGCCACGTAAGGCACTTTTAGAGGCATTTTAACAGGAATTTTCCAAGTTTGATGTCATTCTCCCAGCAATCCTAAGAATTAAAAGAAAGAGAGAGAGAGAAGAAAAGCAAAAAGCAACAAGTACTGGAATGAGCTTCTCCCAGCATTCAATCACTAATAATTGTTTTTTAAAACACTATGAACAAATAATGGAAAGAGCTGTTTCTATGAAAAGGGACTTTAACAGTTCAGAAGAACTGAGAAAGGAGTGGCAGAGAAAAAGAAAGGGGAAAGAAAGGGGAGAAAAGTGATCCAAAGTCCCCAACAATTGCCCCAAAGAGAATACAACCCATGAGAAAATGCAACACATACATGGTCCTATTGTATGCTACATTAACACAAAGGATATTCTCCACATCCCATGACCATCATCTGAAATGATTGCAGGATATCTTTCAATTGCATCCCTACACATAAAAAGCTTGCTATGAAGGGGTTAAATTTTGATTAAGTTTCATGATGTCTCTTTACACTCCTTGCTATTTTGTGATGGATGCCTGAAATATTTAGCGTGTGTGACTGCAGTCCATAAACAGTGGAGGATGGAAACAAAGCAGAAGCAAGCTGCTTCCCTGTCCACAAAGAAAAGACCAAAGGCATTTTAATTTAGGAGGAAAATGTTTATAAACACAAACTAGGCCCTTTGTGGATCTGCAGAGATGGATGCAGCTCAAAATCTACTGCCAGAAACAATTAACTCCAAAAAGTTACTCACTACTATGAACAAGCCCGGGTGGCTATAAGAACAGGTGAGCAATGGGCATTGAAACAGGAAAACTCATATGGACTCAAGAAGCAAAAAAAGTGACTGCAAAAAAAAAATGAATCAACACATCAAACTTTCACTGATTATTTAGATTCTTGGCAGTGGCAGCCATAGAAATGTTATCTACCCTCACTTTGGGTTCACATAAACCATTATCTTTCTTATTCTTTCCAAGGATTGATTAATCTATTAATAATACAACACACTCAAGGAGCTAATTAATGATTGCTCCCAAGTAAAAGTACAAATAATTGTGCATATGTGGTCCCTATGGATAATTTGCACCTATCTCACTCCAGCAGTACAGACTGTCTTCCTGATAGCTCATTAGTTCAAGTCCCACCTCATGGCCTGGGGCAAAGTTTCACTCTTTATTAATGTGACATTCCCTCCCACCTCTTCCTTAGGGGCAACGGGTGGAAAGACCTTTACAGCAGCCATTGTCTTCCCACCCAATGGGTTGGGGAAGTGATGCAATGGGCCCTGCGTGACAAAGTCTCTCCCACGCCAAGTGGGAGTGCCAGAAAAGTAGCTCTAAACCTTTGCAGTATGCTATCTGGCATGACACACAAGCTAGTGCATGCCTTGTTTCAAAAGAAAAGGCTGAGGTTTGGAATTGGCTTAGAAGAGGCATTGATCTGCCATCCAAATACCAAAAATGCTCTCTTGCTTAGAGATTACAGAAACTAACTGCCAGCAGGGATGGGAGGATTCAAAGAGCGAGTATTCCTGATAAATGTGTGTTCTTGGTCAATTTTTATCTTGTTCAACAGAGTACTGTGAAGTTCTTACTCTGCAGCTGTACATTCTCTCTTCACTATTAAATAACTTCTGTTCTCCAGAAACTGATGTGGGAAGATTTTATGTCTGTGCTTGGGACATTTTCATAGGGGGGACAGGATCTGTCCCTTCCTCTGCTTAAACCGTGTTTATCACACAATCGTGAGAAGGACTTTCACACAAAATTGCTCTTATCGAGACATTGTCCCATCCAGAAAGTGCGATTGACCGTAATCATGCAAAAGGCTTTCTCACTAAATCGCACTGATCCCATGAATGTCCCATGAATGAAGTGGAATTTTCTCTTCATTTCCCCTATTTTGGTATTATCAGTAATACAATTCCACTTCATTGGTGGGACATTCACAGGATCAGCTCAATGTAGTGAGAAAGCCTTTTGCGCAATCACGTTCAATTGCACTTTCTGGATGGGATAAAGACGTTCATCCCCATGTGATAAAGTCCTTGATCAACACTTCAAGAGAAAGGGAAGGTACAGTTTAGAAAAATTACTAGCCACACTGCCTGAATGATTCTGGGAGTTGTGAGCCAAAAAAGTCACTTTCCCAAAAAGTCACTTTCCCAGCCCAGAGGAGCTGGCTGTAGAAGCAGGCCAGGTATTGGCTGCTAGACAAATAAAACTGTGGTATCTGCACTAGAGGGGGAATCATTGAAAAAAAAATGTACTGCAAGATGTATCCATAAGAATCTTCTTCTGTTTTTACCATTTTGAAATCAGACCACCCATGCGTCAGTTTGATCCCACTTTAAGTGTCATGGAGCCATCCTAGAATTTTCTCATGTAATGTCATGAAGTGCATATCTTGCCGCTGTGTACTTTTTATATAATATTTTATTAAACATTTAAGACATTTAAAACATTTAAAACAATATCCTATTCATACAATCACAACTATACGCAATCTCATATTCACCAACATACATACCTCTATCTATATTATTTTGCAAACGTAACTTATTTGGTGTGTTTGGCAATGATGGCATTCTACTATTCTTCCTCTCCATAAACATTCCACTTTAAACCTTCCTTTCTCTCTCTTCTATCCTCTATAAACTTTACTTCCTTATCTTAAACTTTCCTTAATTTTCTTTCTTCTCTTTCCTCACTTTCTTATCCTCTTCTTTCCTATTTTTCCTAGCTTTCTTGTTGTTTTCCTGTTTCTCTATTTTTCCTACCCTTATCTAACATCCAGTTCTTTCATTTACCATCTGTTTACATACTCTTACCTTCAAACACTTTCTTTCTCACTCCACAGTCATTCATTACTTCCTTTCCACCATCTGCCAATTTGTCTTTACTTCTACTGTTGGCTTTCTATTATTGGTATATTTCTGTTGACCACATCTACTTAAATTGTTATAATCTTAATTCCAATTCCTGCTAGTCTCGCCTCTATAATCTGTTGTCTTATTTATTTTAAAGTTATACAACTATAACCCTTTCCTTTCTTCTTCTTTTTTTCCCTACCATGTTCCTTATTTATAGTATCTACTTTTTTGAGTTAGTGATTCCTAAGATTTGAGACTCATTCTTTCTTCACTTTTGTAATATCTTTACTGTGTACTTTTAAGCTGTTTCTGACTTACGGCAACCCTAAGGTAAACCTAGTATGTGGTTTTCTTGGCATCTTTCTTCAAGAGGGTGGTTTCCCTTGCTATATTCTGATTCTGAGAGAGTGTGACTTACCCAAGGTCACTCATCGAGTTTACAAGGCCAAACCAGGATTTGAACCCTGGTCTCCAGAGTTGTAGTCCAACATGCAAACCACTACACTACACTGACTCCTTATATATATGGTGTATATACTCTGCTCTATTATAGCATTTCAATTTCACCTTAATTGCCATGATCCTATGGAATCATGGGATTTGTAGTTTGATGGGGGACTTTGAATGCTGTCATGTTGCAGTCCCTGAACTGTAGCACTAGAGCTCTATAAAAGTCATGTTTCCATAGGATGGAACCATGACAGTTAAAGTGATATTTAAATAATACAGAGTAGATACACCACATGACATTACACAAAGAACACAGAACTGTCAAATTGAGAAATAATCAAAGACAACTGCCGGCCCTCCCTCCAACCCATCCCACTGAATGAGCATCACAATTTTGGCACACAAGGTTTGGGCCCAAATATAATGACTATGGAGCTACATTCAGTATTAGTCTAACCAAAGTAGACCCACTAAAATAATTGGTGAGTACCAATTTAATGATATATTTTGCTATTTTAATGAGTTGAATCTCATTGGCACTAAGATGGAGTTTATTTCTACTTCTCCAATAATGCTTTCTGTCTGTCTATGGTGCAACTATGGTTTTCTTTTTCATCTTCTTATCAAAAAGCAATTAAAGTTTGTTGGGAAAGTATGCAGAGCTTAAAGAGTCATTGAAACAGTTCTGTTTGTGTAACCAAGGACTCACACTTGGCTTAAAAACCCCTGGCTTTTTGCCTCTCCACTTTATACACACCCTACAGATAATAAGACAACCAACCAATTTCATTTTTTAATTAAATGTAGATCCATAAACCTATCATCCCAGATAATATGAACACCATTCAAAACCTTCCCATTCAAATACTACTGTATATACTCATGTATACGTCTAGAAATTTAGGTTAAAATTATCCACAAGTCAATGTAAGTACTGTACTTTAAATCATATATATATAGGCAAGAGTTTAATCTGCCCTGGAAGCACTGATGCCCCACTACTCTCTCATCCATCCAGCCTTTACAAATGGTTGTGCCTGCTGGAATTCTCGCTGTAAGTTCTTTGGCATTGTTTTCCTTTGCTTTGTCCCATTACATGCCTCTTAATTTTTTTCCTAGACTTATCCATGGGTCATATCAAAATCCATAATTCGTCCCCCAAACCTGCCTTCAACTTATACATGAGGTCGACTTATAGTCAAGTATATATGATAATCTACTACTACACTTACATTAAAGTGTGTTTTGTTTAATACTTGTTTTGAAGTGCAAGCCACATTGCACATTAAAATTTCATCCTCTTGGGCTGCAATTCTATAGCCACTTTCCTGGGATTAAGTCCTACTCAATTCCATGGGCCCATATATATCATTATGTTATTAACACCGCCACTCCTCAATACATATGGTCAGTGGTTAAACTGCAGTTTTAGACTGGAGCTTATTGCAAAGTTAAATAATACGGTTTACCTGAGCCAGCTTAAAATTTAAATTTAAATTGGGCAGCATCCTGATATTATCACAAGGATTTTGCTGCCAAATTTGCTGCTCAAAAGTAGCCCAGGTCCATCCTCATTCCCAGGTGTGCTCAGTGCGGCTCTTTTAGAAGCTTGGGAGCAGGGATAGACCCAGGATGAACTCAGGCAGCAGATTCAGTGGCTAAATCCTTGTGATAATGTTGAGATGCCACCCAATTTAAAATTTTAAGCTGGATCAGGTAAGCCATATTATTTAACTTTGTGATAAGCTCCTAAGACTTACATCCAACTAAACATAAGGGGGTTGCAGACTGCCAGAAATAGTGCAAATTGAGTCCACTTTTAGGGTTTGGGTTAGTGCTAGGGAATCATGGAAATGGGTTTTTTTTCTGAGACATTGAGCCTTCTCTGTCAGAGAGCTCTGGTGCCACAATAAACTACAATTCCCATGATTCCCTAGCCCTAAAAGTGGACTCAATTTGCACTATTTCTGGCAGTCTGCAACATAGTGGGAACTGTATTTTATTGTGGCACCAAAGAAGGCTCAATGTCTCAGAAAAAAACCAATCCCCATGACTCCATAGCACTAACCCTAACCCTTAAAGTGGACTCAGTTTGCACTATTTCTGGCAGTCTGCAAAGGCCCATAGTCTTACTCATAAAAGCAGCACACATAACACCAGACACATACACAGCATAGCACACAAAAATATTTATATAATTCCACCTTATGGATAACAGAGATTTTGGAGGGAGAAGGCTGCATATTAAAATAAATTAATCCAATTTGCACTTCCTAGACTAATATGCAAACTACAACACACTTATTCATGCCTGGAGTCCCCACTTTTGGTGGGTTGCCACCTAGTGACATGGGGGTTCAAATTCTTTAGTTTTCATTGTGGTGAACTTCAGGCAAGAGAGAAGGTGCATATAATCCTCCAGTCAGGACTTCTAGGTGGCAGCTTGCTACACTTGGCAAAGTTTAATGAAATCAACTGTTGCAATTTGCAAATACTGTACACTTAATTTCCAACCAGGAAAATACATTCTGGCGGGTTGCAGACTGCCAGAAATAGTGCAAATTGAGTCCACTTTTAGGGTTAGGGATAGTGCTAGGGAATCATGGAAATTGTTTCTTTTCTGAGACATTGAGTCTTCTCTGTCAGAGAGCTCTGATGCCACAATAAAATACAGTTTCCATGATTCCCTAACCCTAACCCTAAAAGTGGACTCAATTTGCACTATTTCTGACAGTCTGCAACCCCCCTCTGTTTCTGTGCATATTGCAAACAACTGTGCCAGATTCTTAAGATATATAGTGGGCCTTTGTATCCATGGGGGGTTGGTTCCAGGATCTGCTGTGGATACCAAAATCCATGGATGCTCAAGTCTCATTAAATACAATGGCATAGTGAAGTGGTATCCCTTATATAAAATAGCAAAATCAAGGTTTGGTTTTAGGGATTTATATATTTTTAAAATATTTTCAAGCCATGGATAGTTGAATCCGTGGATCAAGCACCCTTGTATATGGAATTATGGACTGTACTCCTTAATGACATCACCAGATTCCACCCCATGACACCACTGGGGCCATCCCTAAGTCTCAGGTTTTGCTTCGAAATCTCAGTGCCAGGGATGATCCTGATCTGGCAATCCCAAAAGAAGGAAAGACAAGGACAATATGTCAAAAGAAAGAGCAAGACTTGATTTGAATCAATTTACAGCTTTCTTTATGGTGATGGCTTTTGATAACCTACCCAATGCTCTTGATCTTACTGGGCTGTACTTTTGGATTTTTCTCATCAACTAAACTGGAGCAGAAACAAGGGGAGGGCAAAAATTTATTTGAATGCTGACAGCCTTACCCCTGAGCTGAGAAGCCCTTGCCAAATTATGGTTTGATTCCTTGCATAGAGGTTTTACTGCCTAGGTTTCCTCAAACTGATGATTATGCAAATATGGAATCTGGGACTTTTCAAAGTGTTGTTGGTTGACCGATTTCAATTCAAGGTTCACATCTGTTGGATCTCATCTGCAAAAGCCAAACTTGTGTTAACTTGGCAAATAAATTCTTTTCTTTCACTAAGCCAGAGAAGCATGAACAGTTCTGTTCAGGACACCTAGCTGCATGTCAGAGAGAGCTGCATCTGAAGAGAAGTTACAAAGACTGCCTCCAGCTTCTTTACCAGAGATGAACCTCTTCCTTGGCACTTTGCCATGTCAGCTCTACCTGCTAAAGAACCACCAATAGTTGACAGAGTCAAGAAAGAAAAGGTGACAGTAAACATAGAAGGCATCTGTCTGACAAGACAAATATTTTGCTCTCTTGGTCAAAGAGTGATCTGTCTTTCACTTTAATGGATCAATATTCACTTTAAATATTCTGAATATTCACCTTATGTTTGAATATTCTGAATATGTATCTTTTAAAACTGACAGGGCAGACCTATTCACCAGGGGAAAATCTTGCTAAGAAGCTTGCTTCTTTTGAAATACAAGGTTGTGTGGTTTAGGAAATGGGTGAGGCTCTACCTCCTGCCTGGAAATTGCCCCTAGAGAGGGCAAGAGCCTAAAATTCAGTAAAAAGACTCCAGTTTGTTTTTGTTTTTTACAAAGAACAGATGAATCAATGTGTGAAGCAGGGAGAGAGGGGATTGAATATAGAGCTGGGAAGTCATGGAAGAAACTGAAGACTGCAATCCAATGCAGAATTCCAGCCTACTCCTTTTTCCCTGAAATGCATTACAAACCACCCATCATGCCATTCCATACCCTCCAATATTTCACAGATGAAAACCAGGGCACATGTGGCCAAGCAAAATCAGAATGTAATCAAGATGACAAAAGTTGTTAGTGATTTAGCATAAGCAAGCTAGAAGAGATATGGATCAATTTGCATTTGCCTGAGCCTACAGGAGAGGGCAAGATCCCCCCCCCGCCCCTTGCTGAGTTAACTGCATGTAAACTACTTTTGCACTTTGAATTCAGTTTGCAACAATGGAAATAAACTGAGGGGGAAGGGGGAAAGCGGGTAGAGAAGCTGGGACTTTTTAACACCAGTGGGGAAAACCGGATATCCGTAGATATCCAAATTGGGTGCATTTGAGGGAATGCTGTTCTGGGGGAGGTTCTCCAATCCTCCAAACAGCTCCCCCCTCCATGATCTGAAGACTGATGGGGGAATCAACATAAACTGATTTTCTCAATTTAGGAACAACCCATGTGTGTGGGATGCTCCTCAAGGGAATCCTCAGAGCTTGGATTGTAAAGCAATTGGTTACTCATTGCCAATTCTCCCTGCTCCTTCCCCAGTTACTTTTGAAAAGTAGTTCATTGAGTTACAAATTGTTAATGTGTTGCTTTTCAATTACTTTTAGCTTATTAACAAAATATTTTTAAAATAAATATGTGGCTAAAAATGTCAAAATCCCCTACTCAAATAAGCCATCCCCCTAAAAGCAAAGTTTTAGGAATAATGAATACATGTTACTCATTGCACCAAAAGAGAAATGAATGTTACCAGTCATCACAATAGTTCTAAGAAGAAAATATGTTTATAATAAAAAAAAATCAAAGGTAGGGCATCACAGCTAGCACCATTAGTTGTAAAACATTCTGAAATCCAAGGTCGAACCAAATGGCAACTCTTTGACAAGCTTCTTTGGCTGCTGTTCTTACATTCCTTTTGCAATGAAGTGCACAGGGGGCTTCTGGTGCTCAGGTGAGAAAATGATCCTGCTGAATCAGAGCAGCCTGAAGATCCTTTTAATAAGCCAGTTTACCAGGAAAACGCTTTCAGCACCAGATCACCTAAGCTCCCAAAGATTGGCCAGTCCTAAAAGCAAAAAGAACAGGCCTCAGGTTCATTTGCTCCTTTCATGTTTTTGGGTTATTTGATTTTTTTTTAATTGTTACTTCTAAAGCTGTAGTAAATGGGAATGAGTGATGCATACACACAGGCCTTTGAGGTGTCAAGAGTCCATTATTGAAACTTCAAGGCGTGTCTATGATTGCTACAAATCTTCCCCTGTGATAGCAGGAGGATTGCATAACTCTCTCACTGACGGCATCAGCATGATTCAGCACTTCAGGACAAATTTCACTC
>CM034703.1:269105221-269115907 GCA_020142125.1 Phrynosoma platyrhinos
ACACACACACACACACACACACACACCAAGGAAGAAGAGGAGGAAGGGAGAAGAAGAAGCCAAGGAAAAAGTTGTCGTTTATTTCTCTCCCTTAAAAATATTTGACTGAGAATTGTTGTTATGAGCCTTTAAGTCATGTACAACTTATGGTGACCCCAAGGCAGAGTTTTCTTGGCAAGATTTGTTCAGAGTTGGTCTTAGCCTTTGCCTTCCTCTGAGGCTGAGAGAATGTGACTTGGCCAAGGTCACACCATTGAGCTTCCATGGCTGAATAAGGATTTGAACCCTGATCTCCAGAGTCGTAGTCCAAAACTCAAAGCATTACGCCTTGTTTTGGATGGTTATTGTTTATTTATCAGTTACATTTCTATCTCACATTTTCTCCAATGAGTTCGATGGGGCATACACAGTTGCGTTCCTCTCTAAGTTATCTTCTCAACAACTCTGTAAGGTAAACTGTCCCCAGCTCAGCTGAAATCCTATAAGAAATGATTTTCAAGTTAAAGATCAAGATATTAGGTTGCTGCTTGGATGGATGTGACATTGATATATCCTAGGAGAGGGGAACACCCAGACTACCTCCCACATGAAAAAATAGAAATAATTATGTCCCTTTCATTTGTAAGACAATTTGTAATACTATGCCAGTATTTGCTCTAAAAGAAATTGCCTCCCTCCTCATGTCTATACAGCAAAGAACATTGTTCTGGCAAGGTGGTTGGTGCTTTTTAGGGGCTACGAGTTGTTCAAGACAGCCAGCCTGGTGTAGTGTTTTAAAGTGCTGGACGAGGATTTCAGGAGACCAGGGTTCAAATCCCCACTCAGCCATGAGTGACCTTGGACATGTATACTCTCTCAGCCTCAGAAGGCAAGGCAAGGGCAAGACCTCTCCAAATAAATCTTGCCAAGAAAACCTTATGAAGGTTTGTTTTAAGGTTGCCATAAGTTACCTCTCTCAGGTAAATGTATGTGCACCTAAGTAAATGCTTATGGTCACTCCTGAACAAGGAAGTAGCATCTGGTTTTTCTGCTGCAGGTCCAATTAAGTGCAAATAAATAAAAAATAAACCTCGAGTGTGAGAGCACCACACGCAATGCCCAATGCATTCTACTAATAAAGTCATTTGGACAGCAGCTTTTCCTCTGTCCAGCACTTTCTCTCTTGTAAATGTCTCACAAACATTACACACCCTGCCCATTGTAATGATGCATGAGAAGCCTTCCCTTTTGTCTGCCAGTCAGGTTGTGAAAGATCAAATGGGGGCACTGCCACCATGAACCATGCAAGCTGGCAGGCATTAAGACTGATGCAACACACAACACGCCCTGATAAGCTCAAGCCATTCTTCTTAAGCATTCATCCAGCCTTCTTCTCATGGTGGTTTAAAAAAACCACTTCCTGTCTTCTGTCAACAGAACTCTATAGAGTATTTAAACAAAAGTATTGCAGAGCTTATCACTACTATAAAGCTATCAGAAGTAAATCGCTGGGCAATGGCCACACTTTTTAAAGGCCACTTTTGCATTTCCTGGTTAGCCTAAGATGACACAAGCTCCATGATTAGGAAGTAACTTCTTGCAAATAATCAGTTCCTTGTGATTGTCGTTTGGCAATAACTAAAGTGTAACCGAGCTGCATTATGATCGTAACATAATAAAGGAATAACAAAACTCCTTTTTCCAGTGTACTTGGGAATGTGACCGTTACTTTACCAGAAGAAAGGTGGGGTAAAAATGAATAAAACCATTATCATTATCATTATCATCATCATCATCATCATCATCATCATCATCATCATTTTATAGGTGGAGCAAAAGTGTGGTTTCATGGCACAGGAATCTTATGCATAAACCAAGATCCTGTAGCATTCTCAATTTTTTAAAAGGAACTAAATGTAACATTGTGTTACTGTTGAATAATGAAAAATTAAAGCCTTGTTTTAAAAAATGGTAACCAGAACTAATTTTGGGGACCTTTGAAGAGTAACATCTCTCAAACTTTCCAAGCTCTGGCGAAGGAGATTGTAGCGTGTCACATTCACCTCTTGTGGCCTTGCTTGTTTTGCCATTTTCATGTTGATTTCTCTCTAGCTAAGCAGAATGGAGAGGCTAGGGAGTTGGGGAAGGGTTTCCCGGAGGAAATGCTGGTCCTAGTGACATTTGGGGATATGTTTGGGTTTATTGTTTGACTGAAAAAATAGAACAGGGGGCTTTGTGAGTCTTGGATGGACTGCAGAAAAGGGTTTGAGGGTCACATGCATCCCATGGGCCCTAGAATTTCCTAATGGGTTAATATATATGGATACAAGCACCAGGTCTTGAATAAAAGTTACCACTTTTTTTGAGAGACAGACTTCACATCATTAATACCTCTGTGGCAGGCAGGGACAGCATGACCATCTCCACACTGGAAATAGGATTAATTTATCAAATCTGGCCAGTGCTGGTAGGGGAGAATTTTGTGTCTGGTTTTTTTTTTTTTTTTTTGGAAGGGAAAGTGAGAATTTATCAATATTCACAAATACACAGGACTGAAAGAATTTGAGATTTTAAAAGATCAGATAGGCACAAATTAGAATTGGATCCATTGTGCCTAGTTAACATGGGGCCTTTTAAAAAGCTTTCTGTCTGCTTAGCAAGTCTTCACATCTTCATACTTGAGAGATCTGATCAATGCCTTTGGCTAGGTGAGACACTGGGGAAAACATTCAGCATATAAATAGATTATGAAAAACAAGGGCTTTTACCAGAAATCCTGTTGTCCCACCTACTGGTCAAGATCTTTTGACCTGCTAATGCCAGTAAATGTTAGGTACTTCAGTGAAAAAATCCTGCAGGACAGGTATAACCAATAATGTTGCCTTTCAAGAAGAGCAAACCGGATATCCGCAAAAGGCATACCAGAAAGTTTTTGTTGTTAACTGCCCTCAAGTCAATCTCAACTCATGGCGATCCTATGGATGAGACATCTTCAAGACCCTCTGTCTTTCACTGCTCTGCTTAATTCCTACAACCCCTTAATACCCATGACCTCCTTAAAGAGTCCATCCATCTGGCATGTGGCCTTCCTCTCTTCCTACTTCCCTCCACCTTCCCCAGCATTATTGTTTTTTTCCAAAGAGTCCTCTCTTCTCATGATGTGTCCAAAGTACAACAGTCTCATTTTGGTCATCTTGGCTTTCAGGGGGGTTTCCGGCTTGATCTGCTCTAGGACCCATTTGTTTGTTGTAGTGAATTGCTAAGTAAGTGTTTGGAGAAAAGTCTTGAAAAATATATTAAAGGTATATGGGGGATTTGAAATCTAGCCAACATATTTTGTTTGTTTGCTTTTCTCATATAAGTGATGTTCAGCATCTCTAGCTACTTATTCATGTAGACAGATGCAATGTGTAAACTGAGGGATTCCTCAGCAAGTGCTATCTAGACCAGGGATGGCCCTACAGAGGTTTTCAGTTTATAACCCCCATAAACCCACTGGGTGACCTTGGGTAAGTCACAGTCTCTCAGCATCAAGGGAAGGCAATGGCAAACTTCCTTTGAACAAATCATGCCAAGAAACCCCCATGATAGGGTTGCCTTAGGGTTGCTGTAAGTCAGAAACGACTTGAAGGCACAGAGCAACAACAAACCCTATCCAATATAGCCAAGGGTGAGGGATTGTGGGGCTGCTGTCTAAAAAGCAACTCAGTTGTTTCAGAGCATCCAAGCCCAGCACTTGCAAATCAGACATACACAACTTTGGACTCACACAGTGGTGGCTGGTAACTTCCATATTCATGATACAGTCAGCCCTCCATATCCAAGGATTTGTTAATCCACAGGTTAAGCATCTATGGATTGAAAATATTCAAAAAAATACAAATTCTATTAAGCAAATCTTGATTTTGCTATTTTATATAAGGGACACCATTTTGCTATGCCATTGTATTTAGTGGGACTTGATCAGCCATGGATTTTGTTTCCATGGAGTGCCCTGGAACCAAGCCCCAGTGGATATTAAGGGACAATGAATTTGCTCTAGATTTTTAATCTAAACTTTACATGTTCAAGAGATCAGCACCTCGGATACCTCCTTTAATGTTCAAACCTAAACTCAGAGCAGAGTCATCATGGACATGGAAGCCGTGAGCCACTCATGGATTCTTCTCATGCAAAGCAGTCTCCCTGAATTCTGGTAACCTACTTCCTGCTGGAGTTTCCTAAAGGCTCTTCTGCCTTCCAAAAAATGGGTTTCAGAGAATGCAGGGGGCAGAAAGGGAGTAGGAGGAAGAACTAAAAAGAAGCCTTATTGCTTGAGTCAAGTTCTACTTGTTCTTTTCTGGATCAAACTCCATGACCTGAAAAGTTATGAACAAATAACTGCTAATTAGGCACAATCCAAAAAAAGAAAAGCACAAAGTTGCAATGGTTTACACAACTGCCTGAGAGTAAGTCCCTCATAAATTGAGAGTAAGCTTACTGCTTGAGAGTAAGCCCCTTTCTGAGCAGACGTCAACTAGGGGCCTGCCAGAAATAGTGCACATTAAATTGAGGCACTGCCCTGGCTCAGTGCTAGGGAATCATGGGAACTGTAATTTATTGTGGCACCAGAGCTCTCTGGCAGAGAAGGCTCAATGTCTCAGAAAAAAATACAATTCTCATGATTCCCTAGCACTGAGCCAGGGCAGTGCCTCAATTTAATGTGCACTATTTCTGGCAGTCTCCACTATTAAATCATATAGCCATTTATATTAGATATTAAAGCAACCTGTGTGTGAATGTTGTTTGGGTACATAATATGTTGCTAATATATTTTCTTAATTTTTTAAAAAAATTGTCCAGTGCTGTCAAAGATGCAACCAGATCTTGGAACATTTCAGTTCATGTCTTCCAGTGAATTCCAGGATTTGATCAAGAAACAAGAAAACCTAAAAGGTAACCTTAGAAGTGGAGAGATTTTAAACACTGCATTAAAACCGGATCACTGACTGTTAACTGCTGAGACTGTCCTGAAATCTCTTCTAGAAGGATATAAGCAATATTGAAAATGTTTTGTGACACTTTACAGTCTAACAAATGGATTATGCTATACATTTGTATATCCCTCCTTCAAAGGGATATCCAGAGATATCCCTAGAAGCCAAGATGACAAGGCTTAGACTTTCATACTTTGGACACATCATCAGAAGGCATGAATCACTGGAAAAGACAATAATGTTAAGAAAGGTGGAGGGAAGTAGAAAGAGAGGAAGGTCACATGCTAAATGGATGGACTTTATTAAAGAGACCATGAATATGAGTTTGCAGGAGCTGGGCAGAGCAGTAGAGGACAAGAGACCTAAAGATGTCTTATCCATAGGGTCACCATGGGTCGAGATTGACATGAAGGCAGTTAACAACAACAACAACAACAAAATATATTTGTATGGACTCCAGACCAGTTATCACCCAATTGGTATCCTGCATTGGGAAGCATATGCACATAGCTATAGGCAGAACAATATGGGCACTGAACTCCAAGGAAAATTAAACAAAAAAGGATAAGTTGTGACCTAAAGAAGAAAAAAATAATAGAAGATGCACTTATTTTACATGGGCATTGAAGCTTTTATGTAATTGTTACAGTCTGATTTTTATTTTATTTATTTCCATTCCCCTTTCCCTCTGACTTCATCTCACTGTTTACATTTTTCTTTTAATTTACTCACATCTGCCAACTGAAGGGAAGACTTCAGTCACCTGAAGGTCATGCCACAATAAATGCATGCTTTTTTTTTCTTTTGAGATGACCTTTTGATGTTATTAGTCCTTGCAGTGGAAAGGTGGACCACTTTAAGGACTAGAATCTTTAAATGTGTAAGAAGAAGAGCCCTCCCTCCATTCCATCCAGTATCATCTGGGGGAGAGACACTAGGCCAAGCACCACCCAGCCTAGAATAGGAAGGAGGGATGGGATTCGAATGTATCTGCTTTAATGTTTGTTTTGATGTTTTGAAATGCTGTACGCCGCCCCGATTGCCTAGCAGAGGGGCGGGATATAAATAAAAATTATTATTATTATTATTATTATTATTATTATTATTATTATTATTATTATTATTATTAAAAAGCACATGAAGTGAAAAAGGAAGCTCATGCTATAGCTTAAGCAGACTGGTGACAAAGCAGTATCAAATAATAGAGCTAAGTGAACATATTCCAAATGAAATGGAAAAGGAATCCCCAGAAGGGATTGGACAACCTAAGAAAACAAACTACAAGAGAAGGTACTATGTAGGATACCTTTTTAAAAATGTTTTTGAAGGAGGGCCAGTATGATGTAGTGGTTTCAGCACTGGACTAGGGCACTAGGAAAACAGGATTCAGTTCCCACCATGGAAATCCACTGATCGACCTTGAGCAAGTCACACTCTCTCAGCATCATAGGCAGGCAAGGCCAGACCCCCTCTGAAAAAACTTGCTCTGAAAATCCTATGGACGTTATCATACTGGGTCTAAAGCAGACCCAATCCACACTAAATCCCGTCCTCTTGCGCTTTATTTTTCCGTGTGTTCACACGACGTCGCACAGAACCCCGTCACAACCCTGTCCCAATGCGGCATCATCCCCGTTCTTTTGAATGCCGGTTTCTTGGGGAATTGCAATTGCGCGACCGGAATGATAGCGCAATCATTGCGCTTTCACCGTATGTCTGATCACCAAATACGTATCGTGGAGCATGTGCAAGAACATCCTTGCTGGGTTCTGGATGGGATCTTCTCACTTGTGTGTGAACGGCAAATACGGTTCCCAGGAGTGCTTCCATCGCACTTTCGTTAATTGCGCGATGATGCTAGTTGCGTCTGATAGCCATTTCCGTATTGTGGGGTTTCTACCGGTATAGTTCTGGATTGATTCTTATGTTGCTTTCTTGCCGCTTTGAGCCCCGCGTGTGATAAGGTCCTATGATAGGTTAATCTTAGGGTCGCCATAAGTTGGAAACTACTTGAAGGCACACAACAGCAACAATAACAAGAATTTTTACAAAGGTTACATGTAGCCATGTTCGGGAAGAATTTATTCCAGTGGACACATAGCCCCCCCCCAAAAAAACACATAAAACTATGGATGCCAACCGTGAAAGCCTTCAACTTCACATTTTTGCAAAGGTTCAAGTCCCATTGAACTCAGGGATGCATGCTTCTGAGTAAAGAAATGTAAAACAAACCTGTTAGTTTCTTGAATTATCTGTTCTTTTATTTAAGGGACATATATTTTTAGTTCCCATCTTTAGTGTGATATTTTACAATACCTTTAGGGGCTAATCTAAACTGCAGATATAATGCAGTTGGACACCCCTTTAACTGCCATGGCTCAATGCTATGGAATTCTGCAGCTTGCAGTTTATTGTGGCACCAGAGCTCTCTGACAGAGAAAACTAAATACCTTACAAAACTACAAATCCCAGGATTCCATAGCACTGAGCCATGGCAGTGAAAGCAGTGTCAAACGTCATTATTTCTGGAGTACAGATGCAGCCTTAAATGAAATTCTACCTCCCCCATCTGTGAACAATTCCCACTGAATCTGGACTTCCAGATATAGTGCAAACTGAGTCCACTTTAAGGGTTAGGGTTAGGGAATCATGGAAACTGAATTTTATTGTGGCACCAGAGCTCTCTGACAGAGAAGGCTCAATGTCTCGGGGGGGGGGGGGGGGAAACAATTCCCATGACTCCCTAGCACTAACTCTAACCCTTAAAATGGGCTCAATTTGCACTGTTTCTGGCAGTCTGCAAAGGCCCTTACTGCTGAGCAGCAATATCATTTAAAAGACAAACAGGAGTCTTCATTTTTAAAATTTTAGATTCGTATTTCAGTATGTTGCTCCATTATCCACCAGTATATCATATCAGGTATTTAAGACAGAGGCTGCATCCACACTGCAGAAATAATCCCATTTGACTGCATTAACTGCCATGGCTCCATGCTATGGAACTCCAGGAACTGCAGTATCTGTGGCACCAGAGCTCTCCAAGAGAGATGGCTGAATATCTCACAAAACTACAAATCCCGGGATTCCATGGCACTGAGCCATGGCGGTTAAAGTGGCATCAAACTGGATTACTTCTCCAGTGCGGATGCAGCCCTGGAAACCCAATTCTCGATTCTTTTTAACAAAGATGAGATAAAATCTGAACTGTGTACCGAGCTGAGCTGTGTCACTTTTATATATCAGGGGCCATTCATAATGTGTGTGCGTTTGTAAGGTGCTGGGTGTATCTGGGGGTGAGGGAGCAGAAATCATAAAATATTTCCTTTTTTCAAATGACGTTTGTTGCCACGAAAGAATCAGGCTGGGGCTAAATACATATAACAAAGTCTTTTATTTAACCAAGAAGCTCCTGGCCCTATGTCTCCCTCCTTTTCGATCCCTGTAATGTTGTGCTGAGTCACTTCCTGCTCAGTGTTCCCTAATCTGTGCCTTCCCTCTGGGTCAATAAGTTACTCTTGCCATCTCCTCTGCCTAGTTTTGAGTTATTTGTCAATGTTTCCCAGTTATCATAATGTTATAGTATATAATAACCATATAACAAATGTATCCTGTGTAACATTATTTACAGATTTGATATTAACAGAGGAAAAAGCAAAAGTTGTCTTGCATTCTGTGGGTTTGGCAGCAGTCTCCCAATATGTTTGTGCACTGTGCGGAAGGGAATTCAGACCGTTCAACAGCCTGCTGTGAATAATTTGCACTTTGCTGATAAAATCGGTTGGATCCGTTCCGATTTGGATGCTATAGCTGAGTACAAGCCCACTGGATGTAACTTTAGCCCCTTCTTGTCCAGTGATAATGGGTGTTTTTTCATTTGAACAACTCAGGGATGTGGACTTCTTTGGGGAGCCGAGACTCACTCAGGCTAAATCCGCACTGCAGAAATAATCCAGTTTGACACCACCTGAAGAGCCATGCTCAATGTTATCCAATTTTGGGAATGGTAGTTTTGTGAGACATTGAACTGTCTCTGTCGGAGAGCTTTGGTGCCACAGCAAACTGCAATTCCCAGAATCCCATAGCATTGAGCCATGGCCATTAAGGTGGTATCAAACTGGATTATTTCTGCAGTGTGGATGCAGCCTCAATCTATTGTGTGTGCTAGATCCTTTCCTGGTTCATTAAAAAGGCCAGGAAAATTGGCTGCATGGGCAAAATGAGTGATTAATGCTTCCTCACAGCAAGACAGGGTTCCAACATGCCTAAAAGAGGCAGCAGTTAAAAAAGTTTTGTGTAAAATCCATCCCTGAATTCCAATGTATTTGATCATTACTAATCAGTCTCCAAAATATATTTCTAGGCAAGCTACTGGTACACATGGGATGCATCTACACTCTAGAAATAATGCAGCTTGACACCACTTTAAGTCCTATGGAATCCTGGGATTTGTAGTTTTACAAGGTCTTTATTCTTCTCTGTCAAAGAGTGCTGGTGCCTCACAAAACTAAAAACCAGGATTCTGAAAGATAGAGCCATGACAGTTACTGTGGCATCAAACTGCATTATGTCTACAATGTAGATGCACCCCAGTGGCATGTTTCTGGATGTGATGGGTTGTCTATATCTATTTCAATCTGGCTTCAACCCTGGTTAGAAAAGAGGTGACTCTGTCCACTTATCTGGATGATCTACTCTGAGAAATAGACAGGGGAGAATGGTTCATGGCTGACAAATTATGATACCATTAACCATGGTAACCTTCAGAGATGAGACTTGCAGGCACTGTTCACATTAATTCCATTCCTTTCTAGAGAAGGAAGTCCAGAAGGTAGTGCTGGGAAGTTCCTGCTCAATGCCTTGGTTGCTGGCAAATGCCTCGGGGTTCTGTTCTGTTCCCATGTTATGTAACATATACATGGAACTGTTGAGAAATGTTGTATGGAATTTGGAAGTCTGGTGCTACCAGTATGCTGATAACAACCAAATCATTTTCTTCTAAATCCAGGAAGCTAAACTAGTCTCTTTCAACAATAATGGACTAGATGAGAGCAAATGAACTGAAGCTTAATCCAGGTGAGGCAAGAGAGGTGTGGTCCTGGTCAGTCAAATGCAAGGAATAGGTATACAGCATATGCTGGAGATGATTGTAGTACCCCATAAAGACACAAAATCACTGAGTATACTCCAGGATTCAACTCTGAGCCTAATGTGCTCTAGCGTCTGTGGTGTCCAGGAGTGTATTAGCTCAGTTAAAGCAACAACACCCACTGGGCCTGCTCCTGGAGATGCCCATGATCTGCCCATGGTGCCACATGCCTAAGGAGTTTATTGCATGCAGTTTTCAGCCCAATCTATGATTAATCAGCTGGCAGAGGCTGGATCGGGAACAGATGATGGTTGGCCAGCAGCACAGCAGCAATTTCACACGCAGTAAAATTCATTTTCCCCCATTCCAGCCCGATCCCATCCCATGCCTGTTTAGATTAATAATAATAATAATAATAATATTTTTATACCACCCTTTGACGAACCAATCCGGATGGTTACAGCATTAAAAGCATACAATATAAAACAATATATTTCCCTCCCCCCTTAAAAAGTTATTAAACTGTATATCAATTAAAATCACAATAACAAATTAAAAACAGAAAATAATATCAGCCAATTTAAAACCCCTGTAACAACAGTTCTAAAAAGGGGAGCTATGGAGATGCTGCTGAGGAGGAGGGGG
>CM034703.1:269116007-269126324 GCA_020142125.1 Phrynosoma platyrhinos
TACCAGCACATGCACAACAGTCTCGAGATCCCTTACTTCCAGAAAAGGTCACAGATGGTGTATCAGCTGAAGCTGATAGCAGGCGCTCCTGACTGTTGCATTTACCTGATTTGTCATCAGGAGCGACGAGTCCAGGAGCACCCCCAGACTGCGAACACAGTCACTGGAGGAGAGTTTGACCCCATCCAGGACTGGAGGTTGCAACCCAATTCTTGGTTTCAGGGCCGCTACCGTGAGCACCTCCGTCTTGTCCGGATTCAATTTCAATCTGTTTTTCCTCATCCAGCCCATTACTGTCCGAAGACATTCATTGAGAGAGGAGATGCCACTGGAATTCAAGGCCGATGAACGAGACATGGAGAAATAGATTTGGGTGTCAACAGTGTACTGATAACATCCAGTGCCATAACTCTGTATGATATCACCCAGCGGCTTCATATAGATGTTAAACAACATCAGGGACAAAATAGCTCCCTGAGGGACCCCACAAGTGAGGTCCCTCTTACTGGAGCTACTGTCCCTGAGCAGCACCCTCTGGGACCTACCCGAGAGGAAGGACGGGAACCACTGCAGTGCAGTGCCTCCGATACCTAACCCCCTCAGGTGGTACAAGAGGATGCCATGATCTATCATGTCAAAAATTGCTGAGAGGTCTAGGAGCACCAACAGGGTCACACTACCCCTGTCGATGCTCAGATGCAGATCGTTGGTCAAGGCAACCATGGCCATCTCAACCCCAAAGCGTGTCTTGAAGCTAGTTTGAAATGGGTCTAGATAATCGATTTCATCCAAGACAGCTTGGAGCTGACGAGCAACCACCCTCTCAATCACCTTGCTCAAAAATGGCAACAAAAAAACAGGCCTGTAGTTACTTATATCCAGGGGGTCAAGGGAAGGTTTTTTCAGAAGCGGCCTAATAGCTGCTTCATTCAGACAAGATGGAACATGTCCTTCCCCGAAGGATGCATTGATGATATCCGTGAGGAATCTCCTCAATGCATCCCCTCCCTGGATGGCCAACCATGATGGGCAAGGGTAGAGAGGGCAAGTTGTTTTCCTTATCTTATCAAGCAGCTTGTCCACGTCTTCGGTACTCACAGATTGCAGCTGATCCAGAATAACTTCATTGATGGAGTCGCTGGATACCTCTCCTATAGATTCTGTTACAACAGTGGCGTCTAAGTCAGCTCTTATCTGAGAGATTTTATCTGCAAAGAAGTTGTTAAACGCGTCACAGCAGGCCATCATAGAATCATAGAATCATAGAGTTGGAAGATGGAACTGAGAGCCAATATCTGACCCACTGGGAGTGGTGGATCCATTAGAATGGTCCGCCCTCAAAGGCTAATCGTCGTCGGGTTAAGCAAGGGATTTGGCACAGGGGGTACCTGCATCAGCTCCCTCACCACCCTAAACAGCTCTGCTGGACGGGACTCTGCAGACGCAATACATGCAGAGGAGAAAGCTCTCTTCGCTGCACATATTGCCTCCCAATAGGAACGAAGAAAGTTCCTATGGTGAGTTCTGTCAGATAAGAGACGAGTCTTCCGCCACCTGTGCTCTAGTCGCTGTCCAAACCGCTTCATTTTCCTAAGCTCTGGTGTGTACTATGGCTTACGGTTTGAAGCGGGATGGCAAGGATGCTTGGGAGCGATCGTGTCAATAGCCCTGGTAAGATCGGTGTTCCAGGTATTGACCAAAGCGTTGACAGGGTTACCGGCATTCCCAACCATTAAACCCTCTAAGGCTCTCTGGAATCCAATTGGCTCCATTAACCTTCAAGGGCTGACCATTCTAATGGGTCCACCACCCCCAATATTAGCTCTCAGTTCCATCTTGACCAAGAAATGATCCATCCATGACAATGCGGAGGTACTTACCACCTCTGCCCATGGATATTCCTGATCCGTACTAAAGACCGCATCGAGTGTATGACCTGCACAATGTGTGGGCCCAACGACCAGTTGAGATAGACCCATATTTGTCATGGTCTCCATGAACTCCCGAGCCATGCCTGTTAAACTGGTCTTGAGTGGAATGTTGAAGTCCCCCAAAACTAAAAGTCTGGGAGACTCCAACAGCAGCTCAGAGACCAGTTGTGTCAGCTCAGTCAGGGAGTCTGCTAGACTACAGGGTGGTCAATAGACTAGCAAAATCCCCAAACTATCCCTGGTCCTCAGGCTTAGGTACACTCGAAGAGGATCATGTTCCAGACAGGTATCCTGGTCAAGATCAGGCTGTTCTTATGAACTAGAGTGACTCCACCCCCGCCCACTTTCCCTCACCTGCTCACTGACAGAGTACCCGGCTGGGAGGGCCTGCACCCAGATGACTGCGCTATCCTCCCCCAGCCAGGTCTCTGTGAAACAAGCCAGGTCGGCATCCACATCCATGAGGAGATCATGGATGATATGTGTTTTGTTCTTGACCGACCTGGCATTGCTAAGGAGAAGGGTGAGGTTCTGTGGAATGGTTGGTCTGCTCTCCAAGCTATTCTGGGAAACAGAGGGAATGAAGGCGGGATAGCTTTCAAACAGCAATCCCGTCTTCTTTTGTAATATTGGTTCCCTCTGTTCCAGCCATACCCCCATTCCCCAGCACAACTCCAATAGCTGCCCCTGCCTCATTCCCGGCCTCAGGTAAGGTGGTAGAGTTTAAAGCCATTGGCAGGATGGAATGATTGGGGCATAGAACAAACCCAGCCCTTAGGCATCATGGTCTAACAAACAGTTGCAAGGGACCTACTGACTGATGGTTCAATCCTATTTACCCAACCCCCAGACTCATCAGATCTTAAGATGGCATAATTAGACTTCCCATTCCCCTTAGAGTTACAACAGGAGAAAGCACAGGGGGGAAACCTAAAGCCACACCCTGGTCCAGTACTATGAATGTTACTGTGCCAGGGAAAAGGGTCTTGGATGCACTAAACACCGCCCACTTCCCTCGGTCTTTGCCGGCGTAGAACGGAGCCGTCCTCTGCTGCTAGATGTTAAAGGCAGCAGACAGGAGAGTTCTTGTAGCCTCCGCTACAAGATTACTTTCATGCAATCTCTGTGGGGCTATTTTTGAGAGGTATTTAGAAACTTCAGGTGGCCCAAAGAGTTGCACCCAGTGTACATACAGCTCTCTTGTTATAACAGCTCTACTGGCCACTAAGGGCTTTTGCAGACTGCCAGAAATAGTGCATATTAAATTGAGGCACTGCCCTGGCTTAGTGCTAGGGAGTCATGGGAATTGTATTTTTTTTCTGAGACATTGAGCCTTCTCTGTCAGAGAGCTCTGATGCCACAATAAATTACAGTTCCCATGATTCCCTAGCACTGAGCCAGGGCAGTGCCTCAATTTAATGTGCACTATTTCTGGCAGTCTGCAAAGGCCCTAAGTTTCTTGGCACAATTAAAAGCACTGATTATGACTGCTAAAGCTCTGTATAGCTACCTTCCATATTATGTAAAGGGCCATACAAGCATGTCTGACCTGCCAGATCTTCAGGGGATGCACTCCCACCCTCCTAGGCACATCTGGTAGAAACATGGGAGAGAACCTTCTTGGTGGCTGTTCCCACACTATGGAATTCCCTTCCTAGTGAGAATTGTTCCTTCCATGTTGTCTTTGTATTGGCAAGTTAATACTTTCTTTACTCTGAGAGGCTTTTGAGAACCAACTCTTTACAAGGAAGAGGCTTTTAAATCCTATATGTATTGGTTTTATTTCTTATCTTTTTAATTGATATGTTTTAAACTGGTTTGAATAATATAAATAGTTTAATTGCATTTTATTAATAACTTCAATGCTTTTACCTATATGCAGTACAGTAATCTGAACTCCTGGGAAAAGGGCAGGTTATAAACAAGAGGAATAAAGGAAGGACACTGTTACTGGAAAAAAAAAAAAGCTGGCTTCAAGCTTCCACTCAGTATAGTTCCACTAACAGTGGAATTAGGGAGTAGGATGGCGATTTTCTCTGATTCCCCCTGTAGCCTCTCTTGCGACCTCCCATATTGTTCTAGAGATTTGCAGGACACCCTAGAACATTGTGGAAGGTGGTGCTGGAAACTGCTAGGCAGAAGATAAAATCAGAGGGAATTAAAATTACTACTGTTGGAAATGTTCACAGTTCCCACTTCCTTATGGAGGAACAGATCTGCATCGAACTGATCTTCTTTAACTGATGTGCCAAGGATGCAAATTCACTGTCGGATTCCTAAACAACAGAGTACACCAAGAACTCAGTTACCGGTATATAGGGTAACAAGCTGTTGCATATGAAAAAAGCCCAGTTTTGCCAACTGGAATGTGCAAATCATTTGTTTGTGAGTTCTTAACCGAGCCAGGAAGTGAGGGGGGAGGACTTGTCTGATATTATGGTTTTAATAGCCATGCATACAGATATGTGTTACTTTTCATGGCAGGATGATTAACTTCTATCACCCAAATGCGACTGCATATCAAATGGCTATTAAAACCTAATGAATCAGTTCAAAATTGGCAAAACTCTTTACCACCCTGCTTAATCCATTATATTTATGAGCTCAGATGCTTCTTAAACTTTTGTTGTTGTTGTTAACTGCCTTCCCATTGCTCTCAACCCATGGCGACCCTATGGATGAGACATCTCCAGGCCCCCCTGTCCTCTACTGCTCTGCCCAGCTCCTGCAAACTCATATTCGTGGTCTCTTTAATAGACTCCATCCATCTAGCATGTGGCCTTCCTCTCTTTCTACTTCCCTCCACATTTCCTAACATTATCGTCTTTTCCAGTGATTTATGCCTTCTCATGATGTGTCCAAAGTATGACAGTCTAAGTCTTGTCATCTTTGATTCTAGGGATATCTCTGCTTGATCTGTTCTAGAACCCATTTGTTTGTCCTTTTGCCTGTCCATGGGATCCTCACCACTCTTCTCTGGCACCACATCTCAAAAGAGTTGATTTTACTCCTATCTTCTTTCTTGACTGTCTAGTTCTCACATCCAAACATGGTAATAGAGAATATGTATGATTGTAGATTCTGATTTTTGTGCTGACTTGTATGTCTTTGCATTTTAGAATCTTTTCTCATTCTTTCATAGCCGTCCTCCCCATTCTTTAACTAAAAATAGATTCAGTTCTCTCAGATGCAAATATACATATGCAGATATAAAGTTCACCCTCCACAAATGCTCATCTATAAAAGAAATTTTGAATTGGGTATTTTAAAGACTAACATACATTGGAATTGTCTAGACTAGGGGTAGGCAACCTAAGGCCTGGGGGCCGGATGCGGCCCCTGAGGCCTTTGGACCGGCCCCAGGCCGGTCCTGCCGCCACCGCCACTGCCGCCCCCCGCCATGATGATATTGATTATTGTTGTTATTACTTGTTTTTGGGGTTTTCTTGGAAAAATCTCCACAGGGGTTTTGCCATGGCTTTTCTGGGGCTGAGAGAGTGTGCATGCATATTTTTTTAAAATTTTTAAAAGTTTTTATTTTTATATTTATTTATTTATTTATTTATTTTTGGTGCTTTGTCCCCCCAATTGTCTGAGGGACAGCAACCTGGCCCCCAGCTCAAAAAGCTTGCCTACCTCTGGTCTAGACCTTTCACTTAGCAAGCCATCTGCTTGTTCCATTTCTCAAGACCATGCTACATTTTGGCCTTTATGTACCAGCCTCAAGACCTACTGACTAAACAGCCAAAATGTAGAGAATTACGGGCATGACCCAGTACCCCATCACCTCAGTAAGTCTGGTCCTGGCAGAAGGGGTTTGCTGGTTAGACTGTCGATTACTGTGAGACCACAGAAGTTGGGATCGTGCAACAGCTCCATCTATAAGTCATTGTCACTGTTTGTACTAGCAGAGTTTGCTGGATTAAGAAATCAGTGTTGTTCTTAAAACACAGCAATCAAGAAGCAAGTCAGCATATTTTTTACTAAGAGCTCAGCCGTCAGCCAACCAAAGCGAATTCCACTGCACCACCCACACTCATTCTCTCATCCTCCCCTTCCCCAGAGAAACCACTGCTTTTGGCTGATATAACAAGGCAGAATCTCTCTCTCTTGCACACACACAAACCTACACAGTCTATGAGTCTGTGGTACCTATCCTTCATATGAACTCTCCATGTCACCGATCTCTCTCAGCTACACATGTACACACACCATCTCTTTTTGTATCATAATTTACTGTTTACTTACAGTAATAGCTGTAAAATACAGACTAGAAGAATGTACAATTTCTAAAAGCCAGGTCTAGATAAAGCCTGAAGTTGGTAAAAGGACTGAAAATTATATGCATCCAATGAAGAAAATGAAGGTTCATCATTTTTGTCAGGGCCAAATCCAACATGTAGCACTTAATGTTTCATCAGATATACATCTTGACTTTCCTCTAAAGAGACCTAGGCAGTGTACACAGTTTTCATAGAATCATAGAATCATAGAGTTGGAAGAGACCACAAAGACCATCTAGTCCAATCCCCTGCCATGCAGGAACTCATAATCAAAGCATCCCCAACAGATGACCATCCAGCCTCTGTTTAAAGACCTCCAAAGAAAGAGAGATCACCACAATCCAAGGGAGTGTGTTCCACTGTTGAACAGCTCTTACTGTCAAAAAGTTCCTCCTAATGTTTAGATGGAACCTCTTTTCCTGTAGCTTGTATCCATTGTTCCGAGTCCTATTCTCTAGAGCAGCAGAAAACAAGCTTCCTCCATCATCAGTATGACATGCCTTCAAATATTTATGTTTTCTTCTACCATTCGTTGTTGTTAACCACCCTCAAGTCGACCCCTGTAGGTGAGACATCCCAAGCCCACCTGTCCTCCATTGATCTGCTTAGGTCCTGTAAATCCATGTCTGTGACCTCCTTAAATGAGTCTAGCCATCTGGCATGCAGTCTTCCTCTCTTTCTACTACCTTCTACATTTCCTAGTATTAATGCTTTTTTCTAATAATTCATGCCTTCTCATGATGTGGCCAAACTATATCAGCTTCAGTTTGATCATCTTGGCTTCCAGGGAGAACTATAGTCTGATCTTTTTAAGGAGCTATTTGTTTGTCCCTTTAGCTGTCCACAGTATTATCAGCACTTTTCTCCAGCACCATACCTCAAATGAGTTGATTTTCTTCTTAGTCGCCTTCTTCACTGTCCAGCTCTCATATCATATATGGTGGGGGAAATATGATGGATTGGATGACAAGCCTTAATATTCCAAGTTCTAGATATTTTTGTATTGTTACTAATATAACACTGTATCAAGGTGTGAAAAATGACAGCTTTAAGTTGAGTGGTATTTCTATATTTCAAAATATTTAACCTGTCAATAAATTATCCACAAGGTGGAGAAGAACAAACAGCACAACAACCATAATAGTGTGTAGGATAACTATCTCAATATCTATAGAAACAATAGTGAACAATCCAATCAGTACAAAAAGTTCAAATGTAAGTGTGCAATAAACTGACGCATTCAACAGTCAAAACACAACCCAAATAAAAAAGGTTTCCATGACCAGCTTAAAGAAAACCAGGTCATGGATCAAGAAGGTTGCATACCCACTAACTGTCCCAATTAATCCTCTGTCAGCCCACTTTTTTAGGTACCTTTAATATGTCCCAGTCTCTCTTCTCCTCCCACTTTCTCCCTTTGTCCTCAGCATACTTCAACTGCTTCAAATTGAGTTCAAAATACAAAAGTAATTTGCAGTCAGTCAACTCAGCAATAGAGAGAAGAGAGGAGAGAGAGAAGGAATTCTGCCCTTCCTGTAGGATAGGGCAAAAGCAAACTGCTGCTGCCTCTCCTAGTTTGTCTGTTCTTCTTCATTAAGTATTTCTTCCATCTTGACCATACCCTGGTGTTGCCTGGCCCCATGTATCCTGTTTTTCATCTGTGAAATGTTGAAGGGTATGTGGTTCCTTGTTGGAAATAGTCATGTTGTCCTTCACTGATAATTTTACAGTGACACCAGCTTACATTAAATACCTAGCTCTCAGTGTACCAATGGTTATGTAGTGGAGAAGCTGCACCTTCAAGCATCTCAGCTCAAGGGCATAGGCTTGGTCTTACATTTGGTTTTGAAGCAACCTTCTAACTAATAGAGCTCATAAAGAATGATGGTTATATATTTCCTATAACCAGCACTGATAACAGACCTGATTGTAGCATCATGAAGCTGTAGTGAAATAAGAGAGAGAACAGCCATAGTCTGCATAAGAGCCCTGGTGGCACAGTGGTTAAATGCCTGTACTGCAGCCACTCACTCATAGACCACAAGGTTGTGAGTTCAATACTAGCCAGGGCTCAGGCTAGACTCAGGCCTGCATCCTTCTGAGGTTGCTAAAATGAGTACCCAACTGTTGGGGGGCAATGAGCTTACAGTTATTATCACAACCAACAATGTGAATCTGTTAGGAAAAATTGGGGGGGGGGGTAATCCCCCAAATTAATTTTCCCTGGTTCAGTGGGATTTTTGATAAACCCCCCCAGCTTACTCAGATGCATTCAAAATGCATGTGAACAACAAAGATTCAACCCACATTATTTTCACTGTATAAATACCCCCTAGTCTTCTTCTGGTTTCTTGACTGTCTTATAAATCAAGATGCCTTGTGTCACCTTGCCAATATGTTTAATTGGCATAAGCTTTTCTGAACTGCAGCCTGCTTCTTCAGATGAAAACAGTATAGCCTTAATAGACAGACATTTATGTACACGTGAAAGTGTGTGTGGAATATAATAGAAATTCAAAAGGTATCAGTATGTTGACAGTTTTAACAATAGTCACTAAGGGCCTCTAGAAAATCCTGTAGATGTCTACTGGGAGACAAGTTCCATTGAGTAAGAGACTATAGGGTTGCATCATGTTGTTACTTCAAGCAAAACTTAGTAGTTTAAGAAACACAATTTTGTAACTAAGGAAGAATCTCTGGGCAATTTCTTTTAGAGACACACAAACATGAAGACCAAATCAGTGTCAAGAGTTGCAAAATACCATACAATGTGTCTCCAACAAGTTTTCCTCCAAATAGTGCCAGTATTGCATACTATATTGGTACATCTTGAAATCTAAAATTAGGTTCCTCAGAGCCAGCATCAACATTGCAAAAATGTGAGATTGCACAGACAAAACAAGTGAAAGTCCTATAAAGAAACTGCTAAGGGCCCCCCAGTGTAATTGTTCTTGTTGTGGAGACTAAAACCTTTGCATGCTTCCCTGATATTTATATAGACTACTAATATAAAAAAAGTTTGACATACCAATACACAGATTTAAATTGCATTCAATTTAAGAGGGAGTGTATACATTCATCTTTCATTTTTCTCATTAACTGCTATCTTTCTTCTAATTTCTTCTAATTCTAAGCCCGTCAGAACAACCCTTGCCCAGAAAGCCTGGGATAGGTTAGCCTTGGGGGAGTCACACTTTCTCAGCTTTGGAGGATGCCGATGGCATGCCCCTCTGAAGAAACATTAAGAAACCCTGGGATAGGTTCACCTTCAGGGAAGTCACACTATCTCAGGCAAGAAACCCCCATGAATTTAAATATGGGGTATAATATGTGTCTCTCTCCCCCATATCTTCCTTCCCCTTAGGGAAAACTATGCAACCCCTGAGAGAGATGTAGCATCCAGGGAACCCATCAAATTTTGAGGGGCTGAAAAGAGGGGGAGATAACTGTGGTTCTGCTGTCCCTTCTACCTGAGGGAAGGAAAGAAGGAGAAGGTGTTTTTTAAAAAGAAGAAAAAAAATCTACGACAATCTCATTTTCCTGTCTGAGGAGAGGAAGGGAGGAGAAAGCTATTCTTAAAAAGAAAAAGGAATATTAAAAATATCCACGACCCTCCCACGTTCCCTCTTGCCTTTCTCTTCCCTTCCACCCCCTGTCATGAACCCCTCCCTTCCTCTGCTCCGAAATGAATTGACAGCTGGTAGAAAAAGACCAGTTATTTTCAAAAGAACTGCTAAAATCCTCGTTTCTGAAAAACCCGGGTTAAGGGGGATTTGTGCTGGGTCCACCCCAATTCTGGTGAGAAAAACCCGATTCAAGTGTGAATGAAACACTTTTAAACCAGTTTGCAAACTGGCTTATGACGTAGTGTGAACAACCCCAAAAGATTTCCTTTTTACCTGAACTATTCACTAGCTAGATTAGGATATATCCTCTATGTATATATAGATTAAAGCCATTAGTAAACTTTTGTTTGAACAACAAGCTACCTGTGTTGTTTTTTGAGTCAGGTACTGTACAGAAATGCCACCATCATGCCACCCACCCAACTAAATGGCAGGTGGCATCAGGGCACTCCCTTGGCACAGTGTTCACACAGGCTG
>CM034703.1:269141033-269156194 GCA_020142125.1 Phrynosoma platyrhinos
TTAGTGTGGATTCTGTCTGCTTTAGACCCCGTGTGATAACATCCTTTGCCCACTCTTAGTCTTAAGCAGACAACCACAGGGGATAACTAGTGTCACAACAGGCAACAAAACATTGTTTCAAAGCACACTGCAGAAATAATCCAGTTGGAGACCATTTTAACTGCCCTGGCTCAGTGCTAAGGAATCCTGGGAATTGTTTATTGTGGCCCCAGACCTCTCTGACAGAGAAGGCTAAATCTCCCACAAATCTAGTTTCCAGAATTCCCTAGCATTGACCCAGGACAGTTAAAGCAGTGTCAAACTGGATTATTTCTGCAGTGTGTTTTGGACCAATCTGGCTATTGGGTTAGCTTTTGCAGATCTGATGTAGAATGCAGATGTAGAATGCAGGGCTTGAAAGGGTAACATAACTGACTGTGAAGTTTCTCACTAACTGCCCTAAAAATGAATTTGTTATGCTGCAAGATTGTGGCTGTGGTGTATGAAGTGGACTTTCTGGTTATCGTTTTCAAGCTCTTCTGGTTAGTTCTGTTCCCAAAACTTTGCTTCGATGGGCCCTGGGGCAATTTTTAGAAGAGCCAATTCACTCTAGTTTGCAGTACTGTTTGCAAGTATCAGATAGTCTGTGACTGAAATATGATGCAAATTGCTTATTTTCTTTCCAGTTTTTAGAGCTGCATAATATTTCATTCTCAAGCCATTCACTTCTAGGGACACGTAAAAACATTGCTCTTGGCATCTGATTTTATTATATTTTTAAACGGTTAACTTTTAAAAGTTTTATCCTTTCAAACAACTGTGAGGAATTATGCATCTGTTCTGATGTTGTCAAACTACAACTCCACCAGTATTTTTTACCATTTTCTATGCTGGCTAGGGCTGCTGGGAACTGCAGTCCAGGAATATCTGGTGGGCTTCATAATTCTCACCTTGATTTTTCTTAGTTGAAACATGGTAAGTCAGCACCAGCGTGAGCTCTCTTAATTCAATGGGTCTACTCTATTTGTGACTAGAAATTGGATTTAGGCCAGTTTCTGTTATTTTTGTCATAGAGGCAAACTTCTCTGTTCTTTCCTATGTCCCTTCATCTGGTGATTCCCATTATGCCCAGGAACACAAAAAGAAAGAAAGATAGAGACAACGGAGGCTAAATCTTCACTGTGGTTTGATACAACTTTAACTGCCATGACTCAATGCTATGGAATTCTGGGATTTGTAATTTTGTGAGATATTTAGCCTTCTCTGTTAGAGAACTCTGGTGCCACAACAAACTACTAATCCCAGGATTCTGTAGCACTGAACCGTGGCAGTTAAAGTGGTGTTGAACTAATAGTTAAGCAAAGTGAGGCACAAAGACAGGCCAAACCTCCTAAAGGGATTCTGATTGAAAACTGGCCATTCTTTTCCAACTTGGGCTGCAAATATTTACACACTTACAGAACTCAGTTCTGAGTAGGCATGCACTGTATAGAATTGTGCCATAATTCTAACAGTTCCTGAGAACAGCAATACCACTCTTGTTGTGTACAGATGTACTGTGCCTTGAAGTGACCAACTCCAAAATTCAGTTAAAATTAAACAGATTGGGAATTCTAGTATTGTAAATTTGGCATGTGTTTTGGTAACAATCATGGGAGAGTCTTAACCCATAAAGCATACAAATGACATATGACGTAACAGACTCATATATTAATATATGAATAAATGAATGTGCAAAGGTGGGAGGAGATGTTCCTCTGTTTCTTCAACTGTTGCTAAGGCTAAGGATTACAGGAAGAAAAATGAAGCTAATCTAATTATACATATATAATCATCGATATTTAAGAAAAATTCAAGAAGAACCTGGCAGCATCAAAACATGGGTCCTTCTAATTTGCAATAGAGGCTAGGCAGGTACTTCCATAGGCAGGTCTGAGGATCAAAAAGCCAGATGAATCGGACTGCAGAATAGCTGATGGTGAGGGATGATGAGAATTGCAATCCAACAATTTCTGAACATCCACCAGTTGGCCACACAGATATAATCTATCAATCTCCCAGTGATCACAGTAATTTGATTTCACAAGTTCTTTCTGCCAGATGTGAATACAGTTTGCTTTCACATGAGGACATTTTCAGCAATTACCATTTCCTTTAAAAAACACACACACACATTTTTGTAGATGGCAAGATGTCAAATAATTCCATAACATTTTTTCCCTACTGCTGATACAAAGCAGAACTAGAAATCAACACTGTATGCTAAGCATTTTCAAAAATTAGATGCTATAGCATTCTGTTCCAGACATTTTAAAACAATACCATAACAAGTCTCACCTCTTGTATGGTGCATATGATTTTTGCCTGTTTTTGTAGGAGTTGCTTAAATGGAGTTGGGATTCCTATTTCATGTTACACCAAAATCATGTTACACCACAATCCACATCATTCATGTTCCAGTATTAATGTCTACACATTGCTGGATTGTACCATAAGGTTTTCAAGGTAAAATCTTCCGGAGTGCTTCCTTCTAAACAGTACCAGCTCCTATAGAGTTAGTTATGCTGCCACTACTGTTATCTCTGCAAGATCCTCTGCCAGTGTCACCCATTACTGTTGTTTCTGCCCAGTAGTTGTTTGACATTTAGTCTGGCTCCTCAGCCAAAGCCTGTCTGACATGGGAGATCCTACCAGCAGCATTGCTGCCATCGGCATAGTCTCTTGCCTCACAGATGCACACAATCCCACCACCACAGAACAGAAGCACCAAGATGGTTGCTTGGAGGTCTCGCATTCACAGGGTCACCATAAATCAAAGTCGACAGCAAATAAGAACAACAACAGATTGCTAGTGAACCCTTGCCTGTGGTTTCTCAATTGGGGAGGCCTTGCCGCCAGGAGGAGAGCCCAAATTTTATGTCTCTGAAGGTAATCAATCATATACATTTGAAAGACCATATGTGATCATGACACCAAGATAATGGGAGCTTGTTGAAACATGCAAGCATGACAGTCACTTTTCTAGACTACCATTCATGACTGCCCTCACCTCATACTGGCTACTGTATCACTTACATTTCCAAGTTTTGTTATTCTGTTTCTAAAGTACATTCAACACAAATAAGCTGTCTTGGAAATATCTTCACGATAAGGGGATGCAAGAAAGCCAGGTGATCTTGTGGATCATAATACAAAACCAAAAGGAACAAGATGAAATTAGAGGGTGTGCTCTTTGTAGATGAAGGATAGGAAGGAACATGTTGATACTCATGTTCAACTGGCTATGAAAGACTTGAGGAGATGGGCTTACACTTCTTGGTCCATTTTGGACACTAACACATTTAAAGGATTTCTGCCCCAGTACAACAGATGTCTCCCCATACTAACTTCAATTCCTGCTTCTAATTAGGGAGGCTTAATCCCATATTTTGAAAAAATCTGATTCTAGAGCATACTACAGAATCAAGCATGTCCAAGATCATAACCTACAGCTAACAAACATCACCTGCACTGTAGGGCTGTTCCACTCCATGTAGAAACATTCCTTGCAAAGTGATAGACTGTGTAAACAAAAACAGTGCAATCATCTGCCATGTTTGACAGTAATTCAGAAGTATGTGAGAGCTCCTGTCCTATCATTAATAATCCCCTTTTGGAGCAAGGTGCTCGAATGTGTGGTGGTTTGATGACAGAAATAGACTTTCTTGGGGGAAAACAGATTATCTCTAGACCCATTTGGACTTAACGCTCTGACTGTCAACCTAATGTTCTTGTTGTGTGCCTTCGAATTGTTTCCAATTATGGTGGGGGGAAAACTATATGTGATAGAACAAATCTGAGGTCATTTTTGAATTTCAGATGCCAAAGTTCTGTAAAACCAGCATACATTTTTTAAAAAAATTTATGACCCTCAATTTTGCAGGCTTGTCTAATTTTATTTTTTATCTTGAATTGCTTTTAAATGTTTATAGTCTTAATAGTAGTATGCTGCCCTGGGATCTCACAACAGAGAATTGGGTTGAAAAATTTTAATGAAATAAATAAATAAATAAATAAAATAATGCAGTTATATGTAATTATATGTTCTCACATTGCACATTCGCTGAGAGATCATGGTTGACTGTGACTTCCGAGCATATTTTGCAGGTACCGTGAAATACATACGGATTTCATGTTAGGTAGGCATTCAGTGGCCCATAGATCCCCATTCATCTGTAAGTAAAGTCTTTTAAAATAAACTTGTTTACTTGTGCACTTAAACTAATACTTTTGGATAAGGCTAAAATCTGTAGCTATTTTATAAACCAGCCTTCCATAACTCTGTTTACATAAAAAGAAATATAATTAAACAATTGTGAAAAAAATATTTTTCGTTATTGTTAAGAGATTTTGGTCAAATTTTCCCTGTGCCTTTATGTGATGGTTAATTTTGAAATATCTGCTTTGATGACACATCTGTAACATGCCTTTGCAATAAGATGAGCAATTGCTTATCATGAGAAAACACAAGTTTCAAAAGGAATTTTCAGATGTCTGCTAGTTAGAAAGCAGCTTGGGGCTATCTTTTGTTTTCAGTCTGCCCCAGCATCAGTTGAACTCCCTCCCCTACTCCCTGATCAGTGTGTGTGTGTATGTGTGTGTGTGTGTATCAGGATGTCCCTGCATCTAAAGTCCACAATATTTCTTTTTCAGTAAACCCATACTGACATTCACAGCTGTGGATCAGGGCAAAGTTGGGACTGAACTGAATTATTTTATAAGTCATATCATTCACAGGTTCTCTTTAATACACTTTTTAGATCTTTTGCTTTAACCACAGCAAGCTCACTGAATACAGACTTCATAATGTCACAAAACTGAGTACCAAGGTCGAAGGTGGGGTTGAGAGCACATCGTGGGCAAATGTCCTAGTGCGCTTAAAAAGCAGTTAAATGAACAATAATGGAGAGGAGCCAAATACTTGAAAGTTACCAGAGATCATTAGAATTGTTGTAGATATAATGGTGTTCAATGACAACAGCTGTTTTTGGAACAGAAAGGTTACTTCCTGAAAACTACTGCAATATTCTCTGGAAAAAAATAGTTCATAATTTGCTAATAATATTGTCTCACATACCATGAATTCAACCGTAAACTGCAACCTATGTAACATCTTTATTTTGTAAAAGAGGGCATAATATCAAAATTTATTGCTTCATAAAGGTAGACCAGTTGCACAGGATATCAAATGTGACTTGTGACTCTATCTGAACACTTGCTTTAACAGGAAATACTGTTACCTCATTTCTGTCCTTTTGTATATAACAAAATGGATCCTGTATGCCAGTCCTTATCTTGAGCCAATTTTGTGATGTGTGAAAAGTACACTAACAAATCTACTGCTCCCAAGAACAGAAAGAGGTTAGCTGGTTAGGCATGTGCTCAATACAGTGTCAATACAAAGAGTAAAACCTGCAACTATTTGTTCTATGCATTTTAAAGCAAACCATTTTAGTTTAAGAACAGCATGTATTCCACAGCCAGAATGATTTTATCTGATTTATGGTTAGCCTATTTGAGTGTAAGATTGTCTTCTAGATGCAAGGAGTCTGGCTAGATAATCTCCTATTCATTCCAGAACACAGAAGTTGATATGTTCAGTGTTTTATGCCTATTAAAACTGTGGAATGTATGGAGAAAATGTACAGGAAGAATCAATGTGAAATATCAAACTGATTAAATATGAATTGGAGGTAGAATCTTTACGATAGGAAGAAAAATACACTCTTTCCCTTCCATTTCCTACATGTATTCAATCCAAATTTTGGAGTAATTATCTTCAACCATGTACTTCTATTGTCATATATTTTGAAAAACCTTCTTAGTCCAAAATTAGAAAAATTGCTGCTTGATCAACTGGGAAGAACTTGGCACAATACAATGTGGAACTTTTGCTTCTACGTTAAGCTTAACCCTGCTGCAATGACTGGCATCCCCCATTTTTTCCTGTGTATATTGTCTACAATGCAATCCTATACATGTCTATTGAGAACTGAAACCTACTGAGCTTGGTTGGTTTACTCCCAGGTAAAGTGGTACATGATTGTAGCTTTGGGCTGCAATCTTATATAAAAATTAACTCAGTATTGAGCACTTAGGGTTCAATAGAAAGTGAAGTGGAAACTGCTCTGAAAATACTTGGGAGAAATAAATCACCAGGAACAGATGGCATACCAATCAAACTGTTTCAAGCTATAGAGACAAAGGGGCATTGCAGACCGGCCCAAAGGGCTGTCCTGGGGGTGGAGTTGGGGCGGAGCAGCCACATGCCAGCCATCCCAACCCCACCCCAATGCTGTTCTGATAGCACCCGCCTGTTTGCATGGCTCACAGCATCAGGATGCCCTCCTGGCACAGCGTGCAGACACGTTGCGGCGAAAGGGCATGGAAAAGCCATTGCGCTGGCTCTTAGGGTGGCCTTTTGCCACCCCTAGAAGGAGCAGCATTTTGCCGCTCTTTTAAGGGTGGCAAAAGGGAGGATCGTGGCTATGGCATGGGGTTGCCGCGGCTCTGATCTGTCACTAGCTGGGCGGCCCAGAGCCGCCTGTCTGCATAGGCCCAGAATCTATTCAGATTGCAACAAAATCTTCCAATTAATATCGAAAACAAGCAATGGCCTACTGACTAGACATACTGAATGAACAGATACAATATGAAAGAAACGGAACATGGTGGATTGTAGTGACCATTTCACTAATCTCATAAACAAACAAAATATGCTTTCTCTGAAGATGCCAGCCACAGATGCTGGTGAAACATCAGAAAGAAACTCTTCTAGAACATGGCCACGCAGCCCAAAAAACCCACAAAAACTATAAAAATATGCTAATGATTTTATAACAAATACTTTTTTCATATATGCAGTGAGAAATGCCAAAACTCCAAACTGGGTTTAGAAAAGAAAGAGGCTTCAGAGTTTACACTGGAAGCATACATTAGCTAATGGAATATACCAACGAATTTCAGAAGGAAATCAGCATGTGCTCCATAATTAAAGCAAAGCCTTTGGTTGTATAAATCATGGAAAACTATGGATTTCTCTAAGAAAAGAAACATGAGAATGCCATAAGATTTGATTGTTCTGAAGGATAATTTATAATCTGAACAAGACACCACTGTCAAGAAAAAATATGGAGAAACCACATGGTTTTCAGTCGCTAAGGGGGCCAAACAAGGGTGCATTTAATCACTCTTTTTGTTTAATTTATATGCAAAACATGTTGAGAAAACCAATATTAACAATCCAAAATTAAAGACCACAGCATATTTACATAACTCAGCTTTACAAAACTTAACATAATTTAAAAGTGGATGATGATGATGACGACAACGGAAGAGTTAAAGGTTTCTATAATTTGGCTCAGTCATTAATCAAAATTAAACTGTAATCAGAAGAAATCAGAAGATCTTTAGGGACAGTGTTGAATACCAAAGTTAAGATCATCCCTACCATAGTATTTCCAACTGCTATAAATAGCTGTGAAAGCTGGACAATAAAAAAAAAGCTAACAGGGGAAAAAAAGTCATTTGAAATCCAGTACTGGAGATGAGTTCTGTGGATACTGTGGATTTCCCAAAAGACAAAGAAATTAGTTGGAGAGCAAATCAATCCTGAATTCTCCCCAGAAGCCGAGATTATTAAATTGATGGCACATCTACACTGTAGAAATAATGCAGTTTGACACCACTTTAAGTTCCATGGCTCCATCCTGCAGAACCTTATGATTTGTAGTTATGTGAGGCACCAGCACTCAGTCAGAGAAGGTTAAAGACATTGTACAACTATAGATCTCAAAATTCCATAGAATGGAAATGCAGCACTTAAAGTGGTGTCACACTGCATTATTTCTATGGTGTAGATGCACCCTGACACTATCATACTGTGGAAATATAATGAGACAACACTAGGCAATAAAAAAGACAGTAGTGCTGGGTAAAGTCAAAGTCAATAGGAAAAGAGGAATGTCACATTATAAGTGGATAGACTCAGTCAAATAGACAATGGGCTTTTATCTCTCAAAGACATCTCACTCATTGGGTTGCCACAAGTTAAAACCAACTTGATGGCACATAACTACTACTACATATTTTGTATTTTCTTCCCAAAGGCGGATAAGATCATACTGTCTTATTTCTTGACATGAACCTTTTTTACATGGGATTGCAGCTTTAGAGGTTGTTTCCCGATTCAGATGTCAAGTTACAAGATCACTAAACAATGGATGGTGATTACTGCAGTCCCCAGGGTTGCTGTGCTCTCCCATCTGTATCGCAAGTACAGACTCCACTCCCTTCATTTGCTAGTTTGTTCTAGCCATAGTTTGATATGATATCCAAATTACAAATCATGATTAGTACTAACCATTATTGCCTCCTCAATATGGTGTGCAGATGCAATTTGAACCATGGTTTCAAATAAATGTTAGAGGCAAATCTTACTAAGCCTTGCCTGATTTAGACAAACACAGTACACTGTGCAGCAAATGAGGAGAAGGAAGGAGGACAAGAGAAGAAAGTGAGAGAGACTAGAGGGAGCCCACAGTACTCTCAATTACTGAGGGATGGTTTATTGACCAGCTGCTATTACGTCTGACAGGAAGATATCCTGGGAAGGCCTAGAATTAGAAATTACAATGCTACAATGGCACCCTTAGTGTAATACTGGAAATGTCTATTTAGAAAAAACCTCACTGTTTTCAGTGGGGCCTGTGTTAATTCTTTTTCAGAGTGCCACAAGACTCTTTGCTGTTTCTGGTGTGCCTAATCTACCACACTAAAAATACCTATACACAAAATTTACTGTGAAAATATTGCAGAACTTTAACACTCTAGATACACTCAGTATCATACAGTTATGCAGGGAGGAATAGTCACTACTGAGTACAGGATGCACTGGTAAAACTTACAGACAGTGGAACAATCTTTCACATCTTTTGTACACTACTGGTGGATTGGGCCCACCAACTTATTTCTAGCGTAATGTCCAATTTGCTATGTGCTCTCAGGTGCTAATTGAAATATATATTTTATTTCCCTGTTTCAACACTTAAGTAAGTTTCATGTATTCAGAGAGTCTACTCCAGGGGTAGGCAACCTTTTTGAGCCAGGGGCCGGGTTGCTATACCTCAGACAATTGGGGGGGCCAAAGCACCAAAAATAAATATATAAATAAATAAAAATAAAAATATATTTTAAAAAAAATGAAAAATTAAAAAAAATATGCATGCACACTCTCTCAGCCCCAGAAAAGCCATGGCAAAACCCCAATGTAGATTTTGCCAAGAAAACCCCAAGAACAAGTAATAACAACAATAATCAATATCATCATGGCGGGGGGGGGGACAGTGGCAGGCCTGGCCTGGGGCCGGTCCAAAGGCCTCAGGGGGCCGCAACCGGCCCCCTGGCCTTAGGTTGCCTACCCCTGGTCTACTCTCATTGGGGCTAACCATTTGATTTAGACCATTATTACATCCTACTCTGTAAGGATTAAAAAGTTTGGTTAGTTCATCAATCAGTTCTTAAATTTCTGTAGAAGAAATAGCTACTTGATTTCCATTCAAAAACATCTATTTTGATATTTTTAAAAAAATAGTTAGATGTCAGTATCCTACCCTGAGGATACAACAAAGCAATAATAACAAGCATATCCAGAGGAGTTTAGAATTTCAAAGTGGAGTTTGCATGATAAGAGCTTGTTTAAATGATGTCATGCTTGCGAAATAGGTAGACTACTGAGCTGGTTTGCAGCATGTCTGAACTGGATCTGGGTATGTCCCTCCCCTTCTTATTTATGTGTGTATTTGTGTGTGGGATGAAATTAAAGGAATAATATTTATTGTTAGCAATTCAGTTTTTGCTAGATCCTGAGAGTGCCTGTAAAATTGCACTGCATGCTACCAGTTTTTCTAGATAAGAAGTTTGTGTAAAGAAAGGAGAGTCATTGCTGTGGCTACAAGCTTGTTTAGAACTACAACTATAAAGCCAGCAAGACCAGCTGTCTTAATAGCAAAGCCCTCCTAATTGCTCTGATTCTTATTTCATAGTATCCTCTATGCAAAGGGATCTTGTATTATTGTTATGACTAAGGTCTACTTCCTCAGATGCATGGAGTGAACTGGTATCATAATATCCCTAACAGACTATGGGCTGATGCTGAAGGGACTATTATTTAATCCAAAAAGGCAGTGATTGTGGGTTGGATACTTCTCATCTAGGAACAAAAAGACCTACCATGTCTTTGTGTACTGTAGATTTCCCAAATACATTCAATGAAGAAAACTATTTTGAAAATGGAACATACATTAGCATTTTGCAATTTGTTTCATTCCATTCCAACAACCTTCAGTAAGAATTTTGAATGGCCTCAACTTTTATTTTCTGACCTTGATTTTGGAATTGAGGCTGCCTTCATCACCCAAGTTGATGAGCTTCACTGGAAAAAGGGGGGATGACTGTTGATTTTTTAAAATCCCTTAATGGCAATAGCATGGAATCCTTGTAAGACTGGGGGCAGGAGACAGCACGTCTTCCTGGTTTCAAAAAGATAATGCTAGGGGGCTGTTGTTCCTCCTCAAAAAAGACATTATCCAACAGAGTTCTGCATATTTTGTGTTGTCCTCCATAACAAGCAAGAACTGATAGGAAAATCAGATGGAATAGGGTTTGGTGTCAACAGCATACTAGCTCTTTATTTTTCATCATTGATGTGGACCTTGAAAACCTAATCTATGATGGACTTGAAGAGCATGAATAATCCCAACCTTAATCTAATAATAATAATAATAATAATAATAAAATTTATTTATACCCCGCCCCTCTGCAGAGCAATCGAGGTGGCTTACAGCATTAAAATTCCATACAAATAAATTACAGTACAATATAAACAAGCCAAAATCCTGAAACCCACCCACCCGTTAAAAAAGTATTAAACAAAATATACATTAAAACATATTTAAAATAATCTCGCCGAAGCGACAATACTAACTCCCATGAGGTTGATGATAATAAGAGATTCAGCAAATAAGTAGTCAACACTACTTGCATCTAACAGGCTCAAATATACTGGAGGTACTTTTTGCCCCAGCTTTGCTTCTAGATTCCTACATCAATTGTTGGTGGGACACAGAGTGCCTTTTGTATCAATTTTGATTTATATGCTGGTTACACCCATTGTGGGAAGACTACTGTCATTCATGCATTACAATTCTATTCATTTTCTTTATTTATTTGATTTTATTTCTATCCCATTTTTCTCCCAATATGCAAACCCAAATAGAGATGTTTGCAAATCACCTCAAGTTTGGGTGGGGAGAAAGGCAACATATAAAAGAACAATAAGAACATCACAAGAGGAATAACAGATTAAACTGTTATAATGCACTGTACACATGACTGCCTCTGAGAATCATTCAGAATCTTCTGTTCCTACAAATATGGCAGTGCTCCTATTAGGACGTGGACAATATTTGTATGTATCACCTGTTTTGAAACATCTGTCCTCAATGCCAGGTCATCTCCTGAAGTGCTTATCTTTACAACCTTCAAGTTCTAGTTTATGTCTTCAAAATGTCTCCATTATTTTCAGATCTTAAGGGCCTGCATCAGATTTTTATTTTATTTTATTTTATTTGGTAAGGTTTAGACAAGGTTTTCCACATAGGAAACAGCATTCCTAGTAACAGTGTCTTGGTACTTTCTTCTAAAAGGGCTCCACCTACATGCAGCCTTCTCTCTGCTGTCTGGCTCTCTGAACATACATATCACTATTTTTCAGAAACAAAACTTAGAAATAACACATTACAAGTAATGATTCAACCTGCAACAATTAAGGGATAGAAAGAGCATACTGATCTTCCAGGTGTCATAATACTAAGCATTCTCCTTTTGTGTAAGTTCTAATGCATACACATTTCTTTCTCTCATTACTTTTTTGAGAGTGATACTTTTGGGGGATATTTTGAGGGGATTTTAAAAAATCAAGCCATTTTATCAGATGTTTTTTTTTTTTTTAAAGGAAAGGAAAAAATCACCAAATAATAGAGTGAGTAAAAATGTGTTGCAAACTTTCAATAATGATACTTTGACTGATGAGATATTGGGGGGAGGGGGGGAGTCAGTTTTGCAATGTGTTATGGAATTAATTCTGTTCCATCCTGTGGTTTGGGACTACATGCTTGTGAGCTTTTTTCCCTTTGTTTAACTTGTGAAAGTTTGGGCAAATGGAAGCATATAAAATATTATCTATTTCCATCTACTTAGATACAGCCTACCTATCTCAAATATAACATTTCACACAGGGGCTCCAAGATGTCATTCAGATTTCCAAATTTAACACTTCTGTGTTTTCCTGCTATTTCTGCCATTTTTTAAAAAACTACTATAAAATCATTAGGAAGGGACAGGCAGAAGATACAGTTTTTGGATTGGCAGCATAATAATAATAATAATAATAATAATAATAATAATAATAATAATAATAATAATAATAATAATAATAATAATAATTATATTTATATACCGCCCAATGGTTACCCAATCCAGGCGGTTTACAGCATAAAAACAGTTACAATAAACAACATATCCCTCCCCCCCTTAAAACAGTATTAAACAATGACATAGTTAAAAATCATGAAAGCAATATACAACAATTAAAATAATAAAACCATAGCACATGATCCCATTGTTACACTATGGGGAAACCATTAGTTTTTGGATTGGCAGTTTTTGGATTGGCAGACATTAGAAGATACAGTTTTTGGATTGGCAGCATACAGTTTTTGGATTGGCAGGCCATTCATAATCTGGGTAATATTTAGAATAGTCTCATCTATAGAGCATACATTGCCCTTTGGAATGCCCATTATAAAGCAAATATCCTGGTCCTTTGAGATGCTTAATATTCAGTTGCTATAATGAGGAGAGCCAGTGTGGTGTAGTGGTTTGGATGTTGGACTAGGACCCTGGAGAGTGGGGTTCAAATCCCCACTTAGCGACTGTGTAGCCTCAGAGGAAGGCAATGGCAAAACTCCCTCTGAACAAATCTTTGCCAGGAAAAACCTTGATAGATTTGCCTTAGGGTTGCCATAAGGCAAAAGCAACTTGAAGGTACACAACAACAACAACAACAACAACAAACATAGCTGTCTTGAATCCCATCTTGGGAGAAAGGTGAGATATAAATTCAATAGACAAAAAATTGTTAAAATACAATTGATGTCCTAGAGATCAAAGCTATTCAAATATCAGCCACTATATCCTGGGGCATCTTGAATGTAGAATGACTTTGAAAGTATGTAGCAGTTTAAAAAAACAAAAACCACCTCCATAGCATAAAATATTGCCAGCAGAATCAAACAGCTGAAATGAAAAGAGGTGGTTTAGATGTCTGAACTTGGTCTTTGAAGAATTAATGTGCATATTCCCTGAAATTATCGGTTTATTAAAGCTTTTTTTTTTTTTTTTGCCTTCTTGGGGTAAATGCCTATAAAAATCTAATAAAGGGTTAATGAAATGAATGCACTATCATAAGTAGGGTGGTTGTGAAGCAAAATCTTCTAGTAACAAAACTTGATGACATACTGAAACCAATGTGTATTAGAAAACAAAGTACAAAAGAAAAGTAAGTGAGACCTTTAAGGTATAATGTATGTTTCCTTTAGATGAATTAACTCAAGTTATCAAAGCAAGAGCAACAGTGAACTATGGACCTCAGATAAGAGCTGCTGAAAATGAAAAAGAAGACAAGACATCTTTTCAAACATGTATTCCCCCCCTCCAAATTCTGCATATTCTTATGCCTCATATTGTTCTGTTTTCTGGAATCTCAACTTGAAAGCTTATTAAAACCCAAAATCATATATCTACTTGATGTATGGCCATGACTGAGCAGATAGCATTAATATAAACAGAATGATGTAAGAAGATAAGAAAGAAGTTGTGCATTAATAAGGCAGCATGAGTTCATCTGTCTTTGGGCAAAAAGCAGTGTTGGAATCCCAACAGGGCATACAAAGGTGTCCACCAGGACCATATGAGATGTCTGGCAGGTGATTTTTTTCCCCCTCTACTTGAAGGAGGAGAAACATACCCTGCCTTGCCAAACAAGGGCTAGATGAGGAGAAGATGCCCATTCCCACAAAGTACCATGAGAGCACCTGGGGGGAAATGATGGATAGAATGGAAAATTTATTTCATCTTCCAGCCAATTTGCAACACAACCCTGGTTGTTGTTGTTGTTGCTGTTGTTGTTGCTCTTGCTGTTGCTGTTATATTTATTTGTACCCCACTCTTTTCCCAGAACTGGGACTCAGAGCAGCTTCACAATACTGAAAGAACAATACAATTAAAAACATAGAAAAGAAGTGCATTAAAAATGAATTAAATTATTCCAATGTTAAAATAGATAGCTATTTTTAAAATACATTTTAAAAATATAAAACTGTATAAAACACTTTAAAATGAAACAACATCCCAAGCTAGTCCTTACAAACATTCTGTTTTAAAAGCCTGTCTGAACAGGTAGGTCTTAGCCTGTCGGCAGAAGGCCAACAAAGAGGGAGCCATTCTTGCCTCCCTGAGAAGGGAGTTAGAGTTTAGGAGCAGCTACTGAGAAGGCCCTAGTTAGTACTTGGATGGGAGACCACTAATGAATACCAGTTGCTGCAAGCTATATTCCAGAGGAAGGAACTGGCAAAAGCACTTCTGAGGATTCCTTGCCTAAGAAAACTCTATGAAATTAATGGGGTCGCCATAATTCGACAGGCGACTTGAAGGCACTTACACACACACGCACACAAACACACACATGCACACACAGAGAGATGTTTCTCTACCGGTTCAAATGAGTGGATGAGTTCCTTCAGTTCACTGATAAAGGGTTGAGCCCCTCCTGGGCTACTTACCCTAACCTCCCCCCCCCAAAAAAAAAAGAAAAAGAAAGAGAAGAGGTGTTGAATGAGAGAAAAGATAGAGAAAGAAAAGAAAAGAAAAGAAAAGAGCAAAAAGAAAGAAGACACATACACACACCATACATATGGAACATGTACTCTAGGTGTGAGGACCACTTTTCTTTAGAGTTAGGGGAGAAGCAGACTGGCGGCACGGGGCTGCTCTGGGAAGGTGCGCCGCAGGATCGAGGCATCCCC
>CM034703.1:269162499-269221572 GCA_020142125.1 Phrynosoma platyrhinos
TTCTAGGAACTGTAGTTTGTTGTGGCACCAGAGCTCTCTGACAAAGAAGAAAACTACCATTCCCAGAATTCGATAGCATTTGAGCCATTGCCGTTAAAGTCGTGTCAAACTGGATTGTTTCTACAGTGCAGACACAGCCCAAGTGTCCTTTATAAGACACCTGCCATAGTCATAGATACTAAATCAAGCTAGTTTGTCCTCTTGAATTTAGCTGGAAGCCGCCTTGATTGCAATGGCAAAAGGCGGGGTATACATTATTATTATTATTATTATTATTATTATTATTATTATTATGTATGCCCCACCTTCTTCTTCTTCTTATTATTATTATTATTATTATTATTATTATTATTATTATTTCTACTATGCGATCTGGCAAAAGCTCATGCACCTATACATGGTGTGATACTGTAGAAGTGGTGGCAAGGTGATGGGGAAGTTTGTTCTTGAAATGGCTGGTTGTTTTCTTTTTTTAAAAAAAGGATAGCCTTTTTTCCCTTTTTTCCTAACCCCAATAGGGAATGTAAATGTATATACTTATGTTCCATGTATAATCCTTCCAGAACAGATATTATACATTGTGAAATATATGATGCCTTGGTGTCATATCCCAAGTCTGCAGGAGTGTTTTGTAAGTTTCCTACTGTCATTTCTCCCAAGGGCATTATGCACTAGAGACTGTAAGTTCCTGTTAAGTGTCGTAACTTTGAGGCAACATGTATAAGTTATGATCCGACTTGGTAACAAGGTCATCATTTAATAATATTGTGGCAGTGGGCAGGTTTCTTTGTTGGTGTAGTTTTGGCGATTAGATGAGCTTCTTTCTTGGAACATGACTCTTATGTAAAAAGCAGAATTCATCTTTGGTGGTAGTTAATGAAAAATCAGTGTCCGATTTTCAAGCACACTGGATTCTTACTGAACTATTATATTCATGACATTTCCTATTCTACTCCCTGAAAAGTTAGGTTGGTAGAGGAAATAATAACCACTTTTCAAATATAAACTGTTTGTTTGCAAACAATTACTTCAGAATTTGACAAGCTGCCTAAGTTAAAATTTATGCAATGCAATGTTCAGGAGGAATTAGGGGGCAGTAACATCAGTCAAGCAGCACTCCATGGAGGATGGCCTGTGAGCTGTCAGAGGATAACAACATTGGAACCAGTGTTACTCAGGCAAAGACTGCTTTCACCCCTTTGAGCCCGTCTCCTGCCACTTGTGCGCTGTGAGAATTTTGCCAAAGGGAAGATACACATGGAAGGAAAATTAAGCATATATTCCAGCCACTATAGGTTTTCATCTGTATATTATAGACTGATTTAAAGAAAAGCCTATTTTAAGTTGTATGTATGAAAATAGCTTTACTGTTCCCATACAGCATGCCCTATTGGTCATATCCACCAATAGGCCATGCTCTATGGGAATAGCAAAGTTATTTTCATACACACAACTTAAAACTTGTTGCTAACTCCATTAACAACAAAACTTTGGAACAATATTCCAAAACCATATCTTGTTATTTCCCCTCTGGGTACTATAGAAACCTTTGTTATGACCCTCATTCAGTCACTTTTTATCCTTTCAATTAACAATTATACTTTCACATCTTTTCAAAAAGTTTAGTAGTGTAATGATTCTGTTCCATTGCTTAAATATATTTCCATAAATTTATGTTCCACTGTATCTACTCTAATCTACTTAATCCAGGGAAAACCAGGAGCATACATTCATACGCGTGACCAATTTAAGAAAACAGTAAGGCAAGCACTTAGTTCTCAAATATGGCACATGGCAAAATAAATGTTTGCAAATCTTCATATTTGAATATGGAGTTATATTTTGCATATGTGCCTGATCCCATACAATCATACATAGATTATCTCTGAACAAGAAATATGTCATCTGTAAATTGGCACATAGAATAGAATAGAATCTTTATTACAATCATAGACCAGCACAGAATTGGCACGTAAAATGCATAATGTGCACTAAATTTGATGCTTGATGTTCCTGATGATTTGATTCTTGCTGTTCTTAATCCTAATCCCATATACAACTCAGTCACATTCTAAAGAGTTGTGAACAAAATTGCAGTTTACAATTATGGATACAAATAAGTGTGTTGATTTACAACAGAATTTCTCAGTAAACTTTCTTAAGATCATAATATGAGAAAGCTAACCTAAATTAGCAATTCTGTCCCTTTTCTTAGTGGTTCTATCATTGTGGGCATGATACCAGGCTCTGTTTTTGTCATTTTAGTAAGAAAATAAGCCTCTTAGGAAATCTTCTTTTTTGATATGAAAATATGAACATTTCTGATATAAAAGTATCTGTGGATTAAGGTTGGATGAAGACAGTTATTGCAGTATAGTACCTAGCAGGAAAAGGGAGAATGAGACATTCATGTGATCATTTTGCCTAGTGATAAGAGGGAACTAAACTTTTATTTTAATTGTTTTTTTCCAACTGATGAAAGCTAAGCCCTGATCATGCAGGGAACAAATCCTTTAGCACTGATTCTTTGTAAAACACAAATTGAACACACATACTGAAAGCAATGACATTCATTTAGTTGTTTTTACAGCTCTTTTCTATTATTCAATGCCTTCCATTGATTACAAAATGATTTAATAGAGGAGGCCATGAGACTCTGCATTAGTGCCCAGTGTCAAGGACTAGGTGACAAGGCTGGTGTTACTTCCTTGAAACCAGCAGGAAACTCTGTGCTTTCTGTTTCGAAGTAGGGGAAATGGAAGGGATTTCATTTTGTAACTTTTGCAATGCCAACCAATGTGTAACACCACTACATTTAAAACTATACAAGTGAAGCCGTTTTCTGGGTGAGCTCTTTGCTTGAGGGCTTGGGAAATGAAATGCAACAAAATACAACATTCACAAAAGAGTGTTACCTTCATTGGCCAACCAAAATGCAGAAAATACATCTTGCAAGCTTTTGAAACTTCACTGGCTTCTTCATCAGGAAAAGATACCAAAAATCATACAAGAAAAGAAAAATCACAGGCCTACGTTTTGTCTCAGATGTTAGTTCTGTTGTCAATTAAGATGGTTTAAAGGGATTTCAGTGCAGGCCAAGGGTGTTCATCTTCTTGGCCATTTGGGGACTAGGGAGAAAGGGCAATAAAAGACAGATAATACAATTTCATTTCCATTAATAACAAAAAGTAACTTTGCCTTGAGATCCAAGCTGCCTCTGTCCTGTGCTAAGCTAATTGCCCCTTTCATTGACAACGAAGATTGAGTTTCTCAAAAAGCCCCTATGCTGTTACATTTTCAGGGGGAAACTTTGCTGTATAGGTAAAACCTACCAATTGTGATCCAAATGAAAGGATTGTACCTTTCTTGGAGGTAGAAATCTCCGATAATTAAAAGTCCCAGTCCATTAGCTCCTTCTTGTTAAAGTTTCCTCTGTTGCAGCTCCTTCTTGTTAAAATTTCCTCTGTTGCAGCAAAATTCAGTACTGTAGCCCCTCCGTTTTCACGAAAATGGAAACTTTCAAATTATCAAGTCTCATTGGCTTGAATGGCTGTGTGTGCCATTTAATTTAATGGAGCTCACCCCTCCGTGAATAATCAAGACTGCGAACCTCGAGTCCACAAAAACAGAGGGGGGAGACTGTAGTTTAAAATCCAGGAAACATGTTCAGGGATAGCTATGTTGGCCATGCAGCAAAATACAACAAAATCCAAAATCCATAAAGCAGTGATACCTTTATTGGCCAAGCAAAATGCAGAAAATACACCATGCAAGCTTTTGAAGCTTTACTGACTTCTCCCATCAAGCAAAAATCCTACAGGAGCAGAAAAGTGAAAAATGAATTACTCCTAGAGTGAATTTCGATTGCAGGTTTGGATAGTAAGCAAATAAGTAACATCTTGTTAAAATAATATTCTTGAAAGAAGTAATACATTACTCCTTCCTAATTATTTGCTAATAGTGATTTGTGTAAAAACCTCTTTTTCTGGCCACAACCCAAAACACACAAGGGGAGGTCCATGCTTTGTACTGAAACTTTACGATCACAAACGGTTTTTGCTTTTGACAAAACACTGGAAACACATTTTGCATTGGGGTGAAGAAAAGTTGTTGTCTGACAAAATACAGTGAATGCTTCTAATCCTTTAAGTACATACAAAAGGAACTGCTAAATAGAATTTTACTTTTTTGAATGCAAAAGTGTCTTTGATAGAGAAGGTTTAATTAATTTATTGAGGATCTACTGGAAATCTAAGACATATTACAGATCTAACCTATATTTGTCTGTTTGAAAGTAAATCCTATTGAAATCAGTGAGTTTTACTGCCAGATAAAATTGTATAGGAGTGAGCTTTGGCACTCCAAAATCTAAATTTTTAGGATCTCCTTCAATTAAAAATACAAGTGAATAAGCACAAGTATAATTTTTGAAACATGATTCAAGAAATATGTCACTCTCCTTCCCCCTGAGAGCTAGAGCACTTAGAACTAACCTCCATAAGTGTGTATTTACACATTTTTATTACACACCAAGTGTAATATTACACATAATTTGTAATAAAATACAAAGAACAAATAGGATGGGGTTATGGTGTATTGTTGTTGTGTGCCTTCAGGTTGTTTCCAACGTATGGTGACCCTAAGGCAAATGCTTTCACAGGTTTGGCACAGGGTTTGCCTTTGTCTTCCTCTGGGGCTGAGAGAGTGTGACTTGCCCAGAGTCACCCAGTGAGTTCCATGGCCAAGCTGGGAATCGAACCCTGGTCTGCAGAGACATAGTCCAGCACTCAAATCACAATACCATGCTGGCTCTCATTATGGTGCATAGTTAAGGGGGAATTTCCAAAAAGAGAGAGAGAGAGAGAGAAGTTTTTGACAGTTTCAAAAACTGTGTGGCTGCTATTAAAAAGTAATTTCTGTGTTGAGGATCATTAGGAAAGGAAGTAAAAAATGAGACTGTAAATATCATGATTTATATAAGCCTGTGTTGTTAGCAGACTTGTGATACTGTTCTGGAGAAGATGCATAAAAGGGCAGTCAGCATTATAAGGGACTGGAGTAGTTTGAAGTTTTTTCTAAGTGAAGACAAATAAGGAATATACACATGAGAGAGAGTTATAAATTTATGAACAGTTTGGAGAGAGTAAAAGTTTTCTCCGTTTCTTATATCACCAAAACCCAGGGTTATCCAGTGAAACTGAGTGGCAGGAGACTCAACACAGATAAAAGGAAGTACTTTACAAAGCACATAGTTAAGCTAACAAATTCACTACTACAAGGTGTAGCATCAGCTGCCAAATAAACAGCTCTATACAGGAACAAATTCATAGAGAAGAAGGTTATTAAATGCTGCTAGTAGTGATGGCTATATATTATTTCCAGTATCACAAACAATATGCCTCTACATATGAGCTTCTAGGGAACATGAGTCCTAGTTGTCCTACTTATAGTCTTCTCATAGACTGTCTGGCTATTTTAGGAAAAGGGTGTTAAACTAGAGATTGCTGTGGTCTAACCTAGTTCACATTGGCTTGAACTGCTTTATGTCTTTTAACCTGCCTGGCATTATATGAATTATATGATCTTGCAGTATTGTTGATTGTCAGATATTGCCATATGATGATGGGATTACAGGTTATACCTTGAATGGAACTGACTGGCCAGAGCTGTATCAACAATATGTAACAGCTCATTTTCTCCAGTACAACTTCATCGTATTAAGATACAGTGACATTATATGGCAGTGTATGTGTTTGTGCTTGGATGAGAGACTGCCAGCAAATACCAGGTGCTGTAGGTTGTATTTCATTGGATGGAATTGGGGGGAAAACACCTGTGGGGATTCCTTGCCTAAAAAACCCTATGAATTTTGATTTTGAGTTCCAGCATGGCAGGGGGTTGGACTGGATGGCCCTTGTGGTCTCTTCCAACTCTAGGATTCTATGAAATTCATAGGATTACCATAAGTGGAGAAGCAACTTGAATGCACATATACACACACGTGCCTCACATATACCAAGGAAGTTATTTATGTTATTCACAAAGTGGCACATACCAAAAATCATTTATTAACTCTAATTCATTAAGAATCAACTAACCAATAATACTGTAGAGATATACAGAAGATAGCTCTTTCCTTCATGACTCAGCATACCAGACAGTCTTTGCTCGGCCAGGACAAAGTCTATGAATTAAATACTATGGATCCTAAGGTCTCACCTTATTGAACAACAGGTATGTTGCTTGCCACCTTGCTAGTTGATAATTAGCATTAAAAAGAAGAAGCCAATCTGTTGCATCTCTGCAGTGGTATTCAGTAGTTGTCTGTAATATCCACTTTAGCAATAGCAAAAGAATCACAGATGCACAGATAAATCTGACTAGAAACTAAGGAACAGTCCACAGTGGTGTGAATTACACTTACTGTGTCCAAGATGATATAAAATTTGTGTCATTAACAATGTTTTCACTGTGACTGCCATTCAACAATAGGATTAATTACCTCCAAGGATGGCGAACTCCCCTTCTTTGGAAGTCATTAAACAGAGGTTGGATGGCCATCTCTCAGGAGTGCTTTAGTTGTACATTTGCATGATGATCCTTGCAATCCCTTGCAACTCTCTGATTCTGCAGTTCTACTATCAATGATAATTGCTTTGTGATAGCTGTTTCACAAGTACAGCTATTTAACTGAATACTACAGTTATCAGATGATTAACATGTACATGTGAATTCACCCTCAAGAGGAAGAGGAGAGGCTTTGGTTTTAAAAGATTTGTGATTTCAATGCAGAAAAGTATTTAAAAGCTAACAAGTTTTACTTTCTTAAGTATATTTCAAATATGTCCAACAGTTGTATCTTTGCATTCATGCTAAATGTGATAATGCTATGGGAGAATTTCAGGGAAATAGACATTTGAATTACCGTATATATTCAACTATAAGTTAAGAAATGCATGCCCCAAAATTGATCCTAAATTCCTGGGTCAACTTATATACGGGTCAGTACACCAGTAGTGCTCAGAAAGGTCCTAAGACAAGCAAGCCTGACACCCTCGTCTCCATTTAATACCAATTCCTTCCCTCCCCAGTCTGTTTTGCAAGACCTTACTTCCTATGGAAAAAACTCCCCATTTAAAACCACTTGCTTCTCTCTCTAGTCCATTTTCCAAGACCTTTCTTCTTATGGAAAAAACTCTCCATTTAAAACCATCTCTCTAGTCTGTTTTGCAAGATCTTGCTTCCTATGGAAAAAACTCTCCATTTAAATCCACTTGCTTCCTTTCTCAATCCAATGTTAAAACCTCTCCTCCAGCACCAGGGAATTGGTCAGGAGAGGTCCAGAGAATGAGAAGGAGGGACAGAAGTGGTATTTCCACCTTTCCATCCTTCCTTATAGCCCCCTAAGTTTTACCCTCAACTTATCCACAGGTCGTATCAAAAACCAGGTTTTTGACCCTAAAACCTTCCCTCGACCTAGACATGAAATCAGTTTGTACATGAGTATATACGGTAGGCTTAGACTAAAACTTTTCCACTTTTTTATCTAGATTGTAGGGATGAGCTAATGGCTCTTTACTGTAATATAGGATTATTATTTTTTAGTAGACAATTGGATGAATGCTACCCATCTTGCCACACCTCCCCACATATGCACATGACAAATGGTTTCAGAGAGCCAAGCTGTGAAATATGACTAGCTCTGTGATATGACTTCCTCTTGACCAAATATGACCTGAAAGCAACCATTGGAAGGTGCAATAGGAATGTCTATGGATGCCACACACGCACTTAGCCCCTCCAGTCCCTGCAGTTTGTTGTCTTAGCACATCTGCCTCTACCTACCTTGCCATACATAGGGGAAAGTTATGAACTTCCTATATTCACACCCACCCAATAGCAATCTAAGAAGCTGGGGCAAAAAGTAAAGTTTCGACAAATGTCTTGAGAAAGGTGGTATTTTGACAGACCCTTAAGTATTTTATCTGTGAAGTAGGGGTTTATTTATTTAAATTCCCTTGGCTGTATATTGTTAAAAAACAGAGTTGAGATCACAGTAGTTACTGTCAAGGAGTTATAGTTTAGCCTTTTAGTGGCTCTGCTGAAATCTGAGAAATCACAGGGGACAGATGGGTTTCCAATGTAATCTGCATTTTTACAAAAACTGATGCTACTTTGTGGTCCCATTGCATTACCCCTGCTTTACAGATATCTTCTCTCTCACACATAGACACACACACACAGATAGATAGATAGATAGATAGATAGATAGATAGATAGATAGGACATCATTTCTGCATCTGTACAATGCAAAAACTTTCACCGTTTATTTATTTTTTAAATATTTTAATGCCACATTTTAGGATGGCATCCACATCAAGTGACATATTATTTGGGGGGGGGGGTTGGAAGGAAAGGCCCTTGGTAACTATGAAGTGATTACATTATAATGAACCCAAACATGCTATTTTTGAAAATAATTCCTATTTATTTATTGATCAATCAATCAATTAAACCATTTCCTTCATTCTTACACAATCTGAAACAGGTTCAGTGGGTTTCTAAATTATCAAGTCCCATTGTTTGGCAGGTTTTTATCTGTGGGATTCCAGAAATGAATGTAATCTATAAGAGTGAGTAATGAATAATATTAATTTTATGTATGCATTACATAGGTATATTTTGCCATGTAGTTTCTACTCTTCTGAAACCACAGACTGTCCCATGAGAATTATGGAATATATTCTTAACCTCTGAGGATTGTAAAATAAGTTTCCCCATGCTGTTTTACTGCTCAGTGATGATAACAAATTGCCTGAGGAATTAAGATTCTTATTTTCCCCTTTCTCATGTCTGAATAGGTCATCTGCGGGTTTCTCTTGATCTTCATTCCTGTTAAACAGGAAAATATTTAGCCACTGTTCTTTTAACTGTATTTCCATGTTTGCAACTGCAGAAACTTTGAGAAACTTTTTTGCCCCAAGAGGTTCAATTCACACATATAGCAAATTAGAAAACAAACCTTTTTCTCAAGTTACACCATCTTTAAAAAATAAAAAATAGCATGCCAGGGAGAAATATGCCTTCATCCTGTCAGCCTTTTTTCCCTATATGCAGGGTTTTCTTTATTTTTTAATAATAAGAGAGCATAAAAATGCATCACTCCAACATAACTTGTTGGATTGGTCTAATTAGGTGTACTGAACGTGTGTGCTGGTTTTAAGGCTGCGGTCCCAGCTATATATATTAGGAAAGAAGCTTGTACAACAGAAACCTACTGACCAATTGGATGGAAATTATTTCCAAGTATGTATGTCCAGACTCTGTGTGACAAAACTGGTTCAGTGCTCTCTCTATAGGACTGCCTCTCTTTTGTGAGGAGCAAACTTAAGACACTGGTTGTATCTAACTGTTATGTCTTCTTCCTATGGATTTTTATCTTGGAGAGGTATGTACAATACTCAAAAAGTGAGCCTTAGTCCACACTCCCAGCACTAGAACTCTCTGGCAGAGAATTCTAAATGCCTCTCCCTCAGCTGCAAATTTTAGCATTTTGTAGGATGCAACCATGACAGTTAAAGTGGTATCAAACTGCCCTAACTGTATAGTGTAGATACACCCTTAGGCTGTTGGGTTGACAGTGCTTTCCAAAGTCTCAACAGAGATAAATGCAAGCCCTGCTGCTGCCTGTCGTGATTTGTACAGAAATTGAAACTGCCACCATATGCGTCCAAAACATGTGCTGCCTCCGTTAAATTTTAAATTGAACTTGAAACAATTTTAAAGACCTATCTCTTCAGGCAGGCCTACCCAGTCGATTTTAATCTATGAATTTTAAATTGATATATTTTAATACGGATGATTTTATTGTGTAATGGTTGTTTTAATCCTGTGTTCATGTGTTTTAATTTATGCACTTAATAATCAGTTATATATTGTATTTTAATCTATGTTGTATCCCTCATCAAGCCTTGGGGGAAGATGGGTGAGAAATAACAATAACAACAACAACAACAACAACAGGCCTTTTTGACAGTATTTTTCATTATAAGGATGTAATGTGGTTCTTACCCCACCCATGCACTATTAGGGCATTGGTAAAAATAGGTTCCACATGTACTGGAAAAGAGAGTAAACTACAACTAGGGCTATTTTTTTTACTCTCTTCTTATTACTCTTCACTTTATTTTTATCTCAAAACTGGGAGTCAAATGGTCAGTAGACATTGAAGTTGCAGGGAAGTGGGGCTTTCTTTTCTCTCTGGATATTTTTATATTCTATGGTTTCTTAATAGTCGTTCTTGTTGTTGTGTGCCTCCAAGTCATTTTTGATTTATGGCGACCCTAAGGCGAGCCTACCACAGGGTTTTCCTGGCAAGTTTCCTGAGCGGGTTGCCATTGCCATACTCTGAGGCTGTGACTTGCCCAAGGTCACCCAGTAGGTTTTTATGCTTGAGGGGGGAACCGAACAACATTCAAACTACTACATCACACTGGCTTTCATTAATAGTCCTTATGATTTGATAATAGCTTTTCACTATATCAAAGTTAGTTAAATTCACAAAATTGTTGACTGAAATCATTTAACAGCCCTTATGCCCATTAAATGATTTCAGTCAACAATTTTGTGAATTTAACTTGCACCAATATTGTGAAAAGTTATTATCAAATCTTATTATCACAGGACGGTGCTATTTGTTATTGCTTCAAACCAGGTGATATGCAAAGAAAACATGTTAATTACAGGCTTTAGGAACTTGCTGATAATTTAAGCAGTGATGGTCAGAAGAACAGGTTTTATTACCTAAGGGCAGGGTCTTTTGTTATCTACATCAGAGACAAAAGATGAGTGTGATATTTTCTAATATTCATCTACACAATAAGTTTATTTTCTGTTTTGTGTGTGCGTTTGACATTGACAGAGGGAGAGGCTTAGCTGAGCTTATGTCCCACTGAAATGAATAGAATAGTGATAACTAATACCACCAGTGTGTTCAATGGTACTGAAACTAGACTAAAGTTCCACTTAATTTGGGCTCATGTGTTTTATTTTTTAATTTTTAAAGGACTGTTTTGTTTGATCCATTTAGTGAACTGATCATAAGGCCATTCTGTTCCAGACTGCTTAACTGCTGCACTTGCAGAACCACAATGTTATGTGAGCATCACAGGATGGTATGGGCTTTGACAGTTTCAGTTTTGTAGAAACATAGCTACTGCAGTGTTTCTTAGACTGCAATCTTGTGTGGACTGGTTAAGATCAAATGCAGTTGGACTTACCTCTGAGTAAGCATGTTTAGGTTAATTCTGTGTATACATTTCCAGCAGAAAAAAATGAATACCTTTATATTATATAGCAAAATCTAGTGATTTCCCCCCCCCCCCCCAAAAATAGCGTGGCTTATGAGCAGAAGCAAGAGACTGGAAGTTCACACTATGTTTCTAAAATGGTGTTCAGTTCTTCCAAGATAAAAGTTTTTTTATGTTTATGTCAGTATGATTCATCCATTCCAGAACTGATATCACCACTGCAAAAAATTAAAGCTAAAATATTTTGAAATTACAGCCACCCCTCCATTTTAGCGGACTTTAAATGCACGGTCTTGATTACTCACAGAGGGATGATTCCTATTGGCTAAAATGGCATGAGCCTGCGGCACACACACAGGACCACGCACAGGAGCATGCACCCATTCAAACCAATGGGGCTTGAATATGTGTGAGTTTTTATTTTCGCAGGGGAGGGGGGCCGGTTCCAGAACGGATCTCCCACAAAAACAAAGGGGCGACTGTATTTGAATAAGCTGAAATTCTGTCTTTATTTCAATAATTCAGGTCACTATACTGATAATAAATCTGGATATCAATTTCCTTTAATCAATATTATTTATGAAACTTCTAAACTTAAAATGTGCCCAAGGAAATAGCACAGGTTCAAAATATTCAGTAGCTTCCTTCTAAATTGATCATAGTCTAACTGATGATGATTTTTGCTACATTCATTTGTTCAGTGCTGATCTCTATAATCAGATTATCTGACCCGCTTGTCTATCATTTCATGCCTTCCTTCAGGGCAAGATGGTTCTTTAGGAATCCTGTGGTGATAGGTAGAGGTATGTGGGAGCTACCTCAGCTACAACTATTGAGAGATAACTGGGTTGTGCCCCTCACTGCACCTGGAGCTTTTTCACACTACATGAGTTAACTGTGTGATTCCACTTTAAAGTCATGGCTCCATTTTATCAAATCCTAGGATTTGCAAATTAAGAATGGTTCTTAGAAATTTCAGCCAAATAGTTATAATACTACTCAAATGTGGTGATCTCTAGACTGGTGCCAGTCCCTGAGCCATTGATGATAGCCTGAGAAACACTTTTCTAGATCCTCTAACTATGTATGAGGATTCCACAGGATAGAGCTGTGGCACACACTACTGACACCTTTCTCCTTTTCCACTTTAATTCTAGCTGGCAGTCCTGTAGGAACTTTTTATCCTCACCCTTCCAACCTAATGAAGTGTAAGGGACCCAAACTGTCTTTTGTATGAAGTCCCCCTCCAAATCCTCCAAATATTAGTAGCATGTTTTGTGATAAAACATAGGCCAGGTGATGTTGGAACAAGAATAAAAGTTTGTTTTAAAACAGCATGTAATAAATGTAACTTGCATCAGAACTTGCTACTACAGTCTTTCTTGGTTACAAAATTATAATGTTTGTTTCTAATTCACTCACATGGGAACTGCAATTTATTGTGGCACCAGAGCTCTCTGACAGAGAAGGCTCAATGTCTCAGAAAAAAATACAATTCCCATGACTCCCTAGCACTGAGCCAGGGCAGTGCCTCAATTTAATGTGCACTATTTCTGGCAGTCTGCAAAGGCCCAATATCTATCTGGAGAGAACACAACAGCAACTCTTTTCTTTAGAGGTCTGTGAGTGTTCAGAGTCTCTCCTTTCTAGACTCTACCTCCCTAAAATATAGTTCCCTCAGGAACACCCTAAAACACAGCCCTCTCTCTGGCTTAACTTTCTCAACACTAAGGGCCTCGGCAGACGACTAATAGAGTCGTCTCCGAGGCAGGGAAGAGGAGGGGCAGCCGCACGATCGGAGCCCCTTCCTCCTCCTGAGGTTGCCCTCGGAGCTGCCGGCCCTCTGCACGGCTGGCGCTCCCAGGGCAACCTCCCGCCGTTTTTAGGGCGCACTTTCACTGAGTTCTGAAAGGAGTGCTGATTTAGCGCTCCTTTCAGAGGCGCTGACGGTGCGCCATGGTACGGATGCCGCGCTCCCGCGGCGCACTGTCCCGCGGCATCTCGGATGCCCTCGTGTGCTTCCCCCCTAACTCTAACTGCCACCAACTGTCAGCCTGGGCTTTTTAAATGCTCCCAGCTGGAATCCCATTGGCTGGCTCTCAGCTGCCTCCTGATTGGCCAGCTAGACATTCTGTTCACCACAAGAGTTATGGCAGTTAAAGTGGAATCATAATGTTATAATTATGTAGCACAAAAGGGCCGAAATTATTCTGTGCTCTCTGTCTCACACATCTTAAGACCATAGGATTCTTAAAGGGAGAAGAATTCATATTCATCATTTACCAACACATACAGTACACATCTGATGCATGATAGCAGTGGAATAACTTTTTGTTCAAAATGCTAGGGCTCATTCTCCCCTAAACTACTTTATATGTCTGGCAGGGTACCCTCTCCTAAAGCAGGTCTGGAAGGCCTCAGTGCTAGCAGGCCTTGTGGGAGAAACAGAAAGAGATGCCTTCAGTGTGGAGCAGTAAGTCGTAGCTGCCTTGGATCCCATCAAATTATTAAATATAATAGGAGCAAAGGATTAAAATAAGGACTACATTAGTGTGTAGTATTGTTTGATATATTCAAAAGTTCTGGCATTCCCCCGATTTTCTAATAATCTGTTGATCCGAATAGTATATAAACAAAGCCTATTCTATAATAAAATTGTTATTTTTGAAGATGCCACAGGACTGATTACCATTTTTGCAGCAACAGAATAGTAGAATAACCCCTTTGAAACCTGAAAATAGTGGGAGGTTGCCAAAGATAACGTCAGTAATTTAACAGTCCCAGCTCCCTATCTGTTCCCATCTTAGTTTATATGTAAGTCTTGAATGAGATAGAGACATCAATCTAGTGTTGTTTCTAGCTCTGCAACTTACAGCCTGATCGCAAGACAAAAGGAAGCCAAGAAGCAGTAAGAGAGAAGCAGCTTCCTCCTTTCCTCTCCACATGCTGTTGTAGCACTTCCATTGTCCTTCCATAGGGAGATGGTTTGTAAAACAGATTTGTCCAGTGCGACATGCTTTTACAACCATCTCCTTTGGGAAGAAAATGGAAGTTCTTTCACGGCATGTGGAGAAGCAAGGAGAAAACCACTTCTCTCTCTCTGCTTCTCAGCTTTCTTTTGTCATGTGATAAGGCTTTTAGATGATTGTGTGGTAGAGTCAGTTGTATACCACTTTATGTGACAACTAACTGCTTGATAGTACTGGATGTTAGTATAGCAACCATTTACTTAAAGGGCATTGAGGAAATTACCTCGGATTAATTACACTGCCTTGTCTCACCCTTTTGCCAGTAATTTGAGAGAAGTTGCTTACAAATATATTTATTTACTCATTACATTTTTAACCTACCTTTCCTCCAATGAACTCAAGGTAGCAGATGTCACTCTCCCCACCTTTTTATTCTCAGAATGACCCTGGCAGAGAGGGAGAGTGACTGGTTTAAGGCCATTTATTGAATAGAGACATGAACCTTGGTCTCCTGAGTTTTTAAAGGATGCTCAGCCTTTGTGACTGAAGATATGCATGCTTTTATTTCTTAAATTTGTTGAAACTAAGAGCTGGGCTATCCATGATCCTCTCTTATTCTTTGATACTATACTCTTTTGTGATTTATTGCACTAGCTTCTATAGCAAACAAGATTCACTGGAATTTTTATTACGCATGGATACTATTAAACCAGTAATCCTCATGACAAATTACAATAATGAAGGTTATTTCAATGTTCACTTCTTAAGCCTCTTAAATTTAATCTTTGCCTCATCAGTAACTTTTTTTTAAGTTCTTCTTTTGTCTTTATTTTGTTCAAACTACCTTGAGGAGTTAATAATAATAATAATAAAAAAATTTATTTATACCCCGCCCCTCTGTCAACAATCAAGGCAGCTAACAACAGTTAAAATTCCATACAGTATGTTGCTTTTATCTGAAAAGTAGTCTAAAATGTTTACAACAAATATGTGCTGACTGTATTCACAGATGTATGAAAATCAATGTATCTGGTGTGTCCTGTGAACTTTTTTTTAAAAAAATTCACTATCATGCTGTGCTATCAGTAACTCCTCTTTGAACCCAAATCACATTCATCTTTTGACTGCTATTTTCACTGTTGTGTGTCACCACTTAACTTTAATTCTGGAAATAGCTTCTGTGCAAATGTTATTTCAGACTATCTATTTTGTATATGAAGGCAGTTTTTCTTAAGTAGCAGAGAGTCAGAGTCAAATCAAACAGCTGACCCTATGGATCATCCTGTGTTGCATCCATCGTGTGATGTAATGTTGTGGTTGTGAAAGTCATGTGCACATCTTTCCATTCATTTTTGACTGGCAGGATGCTGATTCTAAATAGGCAAAAGTTCAAGTGAAGATTTAGAAAACTGTTCCAAGTGCCTTATCTTTGTTTTAGAAATTAAAAATGTAGTTTTTCAAACAAGGAGGTCTTATTCTCAGTACAGAAAAATGCACATGATGGCTTGGAAACGCTTGCAAGGCTGTGACATGTTTCATGCTTGATGTATTTTGGAATATTTGCAATATCTGTGCTCTGAAACATAAGGGGATTTTGTTTTCAATGTGTTTCATATAAATCCTTTGTGCAAAAAAAATCCAAGTGAGATAGGATATGATAGGATTTCTGGGATGCAGGCCCAGTTTTTTTTCCAGTTTTGTGGAAGAGCACAAGGAAGGAGCAGAAACTGAACGTGTTTCTGGAAAGATTCACTGGGAAAATTGAGATTATGCATTTGGGAGTGTATGATGCTGAGTTATAAAAGCAATTACAGTGGTGTTTTAAGAGTACAGTACAGATATTGATGAAAAACCATTCCTCCAAACCTGTTTGTTCTTGAAATACTGCTTTTTGGAATTGTCTGAAGTTTTGAATGCTTGTTGTCAAAACAGCACAATAGTAGTCTCTCAAAAGGTTTTTAATCCTCATGTTAGTATGTATTAATTTTTCTATAGTCCTTTGGTGTCAGGGATAAATCATAATGAATCAAATAAAACTAGTAGGTTTAAGATGCAAAGGGATCTTTTAGTACTTTTGAAACTGAGCAAAGTAAGTTGTAGCATTAGCTTTTGGACTGGCCTACTTTCTCAGATACATGGAGATTGCATAGGTTTAGGATGTGATGTTCATCTTTTTTCCTGAACAATGCAAGTGATGTACTTGTTTTTCAGCAGGAAAAAAGTGTTTCATATATACCGTATATACTCGACTATAAGTCGAGCTCATGTATAAGTTGAGGGCAGGTTTTGGGGCCAAAATTATGAATTTGGATATGATCCATGGGTAAGTTAAGGGTAAAACGTAGGGGTATGTAAAAAATGATCTAAAGGATGGAGAAAAGAAAACAATGTCAAATAATTTACAGAATTCTATCAGGGATAATTGTGTTCATGCTAAAGGCTGGATAGATGGATGAGGTTGGTGCTTCCAGGACAGGTTATACTTTTGCCTTTCACCAGGGGATGGTTCCCTTTTTTTTAATAAGAGTTAAAGTACAGTATTTACACTGTGGCTAAGTCAACTCAGGTTTTTGGAGGTTCAAATTTTGACTAAAATTTCTAGACCTATACATGAGTACATACAGTAAGTTTGCCAAATGGCACCTGATGCTGTAAAATCAGCTAAATATGTTTATTTTATTTTTCAAAGCTTTAGAGTACAGTGGGTCCTTGTTATCCACTGGGGTTTAGTTCCAAGAGCCCCACAGATAACAAAATCCATAGATGCTCAGATTCCGTTATATACAATGGTGTAGGGAAATGGTGTTCCTTATGTAAAACAGCAAAATGAAGGTTTGCTTTTGGAATGTTGTTATTGTTTTCAAGCTATGTATGGTTCAATCTGTGGATGCAAAATCCATGGCTATGGAAGGCCAACTGTAACTGATTGTGAAGGCTAGAGGACAAAGAGATTTGAGCAGTGGTTCTCAAATGGTGGGATGGGACCTTCAGGGTGGTGTGAGAGTTGCTCAAGAGGGACATGAGACTTGGAGGCTCTGATCCCCCTCCTCTTCTTCTCAAACTTTTCCTGTCCTTGGGGGTATGTGTAAAATTTATACATGCTAAGTACTGAATTTATTTAAATAATGCTGCTCTAATTTGAATAATGTTAAAATATTAAAATATGTATATTCACAAATGCTGAGACATGACTGAGTTTACTGCAGAGCACCAGGTTGATACAAGAAGTCTTCTCTAGTCCCGTTATATTAGAAAAGGGAAGCTATGGTTAGATTTGGAATAATCTCGTAAACCTGGACTTTAAACCATAGTTTGAAATTGGTTTAAGAAATTGATCCTGAACTTGGTAACTACAGCTTTCCAGCTAGAGTATATTAGGCAATTTTTATTTAATATTTATATTTAATTTTGAAATTCCTGGATTAATCATGGTGCATTGAGAAAGGAGGAGGAAAAGGATTGTGTGCATAATCATACACCTTGTTCCTAGCTTAGTTTATTAAGCCAAGATATGATCAACTGAATTAATCCATGGACTACCTGATATCATCATAACATTGTTAACAGGTACTCTGTGTCAAAGTCATCACCATTTTGAAAGAAGAAAAAAGATCTTCACTCCTGGATCCCACTGTGAATATGCAGAGTCTCCTTATAATAATATTGAAGCAGAGTTGACAAACTGGAGACATTAGTAGATTTTAGTACTTTTTACAGCTTTTTTGTTCTTGTGCTACGTTATACTCTCTACTTCATAAACCCAAATATATATTGGCCCTGGTATAATCTGTTACAAAGATAGACAAAACATTTAAGAAGACTCAGATTAAAATTAAGGAAATGTTTAGGGCATGCAGTTTTAAAACACTGATTTGCAGTATAATCCTTAAACATACACTGGAGGAGATCTGTTGGAGCCAGTTTGGCTACCACAACAGGCAATGGCAAACTGTGGTCTTCCAACTGTTGCTCAGTTCTATTTCCCAGCTGGCACAACCAGCACGGTCAATTGGCAGTGATAATGGGAACTGTAGTTAAATAATACTTGGGAGGTACAAGTAAAGTCAAGTGTGGCTTTCTAGATATTGGTGGAGTCTAACTCCCGTGATCCCTAGCCAGCATGGCTATGGTCAAGGAGGATGGCAATTGAAGAATCACAGCAAGCTGCTGCAATGTGATTCTGGACAGATGTTTTGTACATCCCATCATTCTTGATGAATATATGCAGGCTGGTGCTGATGGAATACATAGTGCAGAATATTTTGAGGGCATCAGGTCGGGAAGACAAGAAGATGACCCACCCTTTGTATCCCACAATTATAGAAGTGGATTGTTACTTAATCTAATATTGGAGGGGGAAGGTGTAACAGTGTGGGTTTTAGATACTGTTTGAAAAATACACAGCACAATATCCACACCTCCTTAGTTCTTTTTTGCTATATGGAGATTTAGAGAGTAGAGTGGAAAAAGGGAGCCATTGTCCCTTCATATCCTCAACTACCAGATATGATAAACTGTTAGCAGCTGAAGCAGGCCAGTTCCTTCCCTGCTTTTATTTTAAAAAATAAATGAACAAATAAGTACAATTTAACAGGCACCTTAAACAGAGCCATGAGTCAAGAGACCTCAATATTCTAGAAAACCTGGATATTACTGAACAAAGATCCTTTTCAAACTCTTCCATTTTTTTTTTAGTTTTTTGTGGTATATGATAACCCAAATTAAGTGGTGATGATTCAAGATGATAATGAATACGAAGCCTTATGTGTTCACTGTGAATAACGTAGCTAATATACAAACATACCTTTTGCCTGGGACAAAAAAAGCTCCTTTTCATGCCCACCTAGCCTACCTTTTCATCCTCATCCTCTGACCACCTGGACATTTTTTGGCAGTATCAGTGTGAGGATGATGGAGGAGGGCTCAAGTAACATAGACTTTTGGTATTTCATTTTAGCAACATGTCTGCAGAAGACAGTGCAATTAGGATTCTACTCTAGCCAGCCCTACTGCAGCTGTATGTCGTATAGCAGACAAAGTAAATAGAAGTTGCCTCCAAAATACCTTACTGAGCACGTGTGAACAGCAGAAGAGACAAAGTGGAAAGGAAATAAACTTGGAAAAAAAAAACCTCATAGATCTATAAGTTTGGCTATCAAAATAGTAATTGTAAATAAAATGGTGAGTGGTGAAAGAAAGAAACATCATCCATGGATGTATTTAGGAAGAAACATTCAGTTGTCTTTTTGTTCTTGGTGTGTGCCTTCCAGTCATTTCCAATTTATGGTGGTCATAAGGCGACCTACCACAGGGTTTTGTTGGAAAGATTTGTTCAGAAGAGGTTTACCACTGCCTTCTCTGAGGCTGAGAGAGTGTGCCTTAACCAAGGTCACCCAATAGTTTCTAAAAGATTAAAAATGTTTTGGTTTCCTTATGCAAGGTTCAGCTGGCCTGGTTATTTCATTTCACATGTGCACAATGCTACTTTGAATAAAAAAATTTTACTGAAACATGTTGAAGTGCTCTTCTTTCTTGTGATGCAGGAAACTATCCTTGTTTCCATGTTGTTTCTTCCTGTGGTACTAAATTTTCTGTTAAGGAAGTAATGTCCAAGAACACATCTACTTTGTTAACTGAGGTATAGCTGTATTACTTTACTTACTTAATTAAGAAATGCTGCTACTGTTGTGTGATTCTATAGTGACAATTTGTTTTGATGGTCTTGCCACTTTTGCTGTGCGTGTTCTACCGAAATATCATCTCTGCAGAGACAAAACAAAGAGAGCTGGTTGACCTACCCTAGAAGATAAGCGTGTAAGCGTGTAGTTGACAATAACAAATCATTGATCAGATACAAGATTCCCCAGGAACTGTAAGGATAAGTTGTCAAACTGGCAAGGAACAATAATGAACAATAATGATTAAGCAATGTATTCTGCTAAATGAGAAGCTGTTAACAGTTCTTCAGCTGGCTGTTACAGAGCTTCAGAGGCAGTAAACCTCTGGATTTCACAGGTTTGGAAAGTTTTAATCTATGTTGTAAACCAGCTTGGCTTCTGGGCTGGGAGAAGGATGGTATAGAAATTAAATAAGGTCAGTAAATAAAAGAGAAAAAGGGAGATTAGGAAATGACTGAGTGCCAGATCTTGAGAAGAGAAACATTTTTCATTAAGACTAATACAGTTGAATAGATACTTATCTATATATGAACATTACTCAGCCATCTGAGAGATGAGTTTCATGTTGCTTGGAGTTCCTGTGTGAAATGCCAAAGGCAACTTTCAACTGTGATCTCTCACAATTTGGATCATGGATGTGAGAGACTAACTTTTTCCCCTGCACCAATTCAGATTCCTGCTCACTTCCCAGAGCTGCCATTAACCACAGAGGACGCTTGCACTCCATGTGAGCAATTCCTTGGGTGGGGAACAAGGGGTAATATGGATTAGGGCTGAAGAATGTGCAGAAAGAATTATATTCCTCATTCTGTGCTGTGTCTCTGAACCAAATGTGTATATGAGAATGAGAGAATGCTAAAAAAAAATGACATTGGAGGCTCAAAATGTCGAGCTCCCATGTAGCATGCAGTTTTGGCTTATGGAAATGCAAATCAAATTCTACTTTGTAATTATGTGTGAAGCTGGAGAGGGATAACCTGGCCACAGTAGTTCATGTACTGGCAACTTCCCAATAAATTATTTCACCACATTCTCTAAGGGGCTGTAATTGAAAGTTGTTGAAAAGTTGCAGGTAGGGCAGAATCCAGTATTTAGATTGCTACTGGTGCAGCTTCTGCCTGGTTTTAAAGCAGGGGTAGGTAACCTTTTTAAGTCAGGGGCCGGGTTGCTGTCTCTCAGACAGTTGGGGGGGCCAAAAGCACCATAAATAAATATAAAAATAATTTTAAAAAATTAAAAATATATATGCATGCACACTCTCTCAGCCCCAGAAAAGCCATGGCAAACCCCCTGTGGAGATTTTGCCAAGAAAACCCCAAGAACAAGTAATAACAACAATAATCAATATCATCATGGCGGGCGGCGGCGGCGGCAGGACCGGCCTGGAGCCGGTCCAAAGGCCTCGGGAGGCCGCATCCGGTCCCCAGACTTTAGGTTGCCTACCCCTGTTTTAAACTAACGAGGCTGGTTGCATATACATTTCTAGTCAGAATTCAAGGGTCTAGTAATGACATTTAAAGCTTGGGAAACTCAGAATTTGAGAGAAGCAGTGTCCTTGTGCATGCTTGCCCAAGAGTTGAAAACTGATGGAGGAGCAGTCCTCTGTGTTTCACCAGTGGAAGCAATACATTGTTGAATCCTATTGTGGGAGAAAGACGGGATATAAATCCTTGAAATAAATAAATAAAAATATTTATGGCATACCTCTGCTTGGAGGTCTGATTGGCACCTTTGGGGCTTAATAATTTCATCTACATCTATATGCATACAGGTTTCTGGGCTGTTTTAACTCTTTAAAATTCTTCACCTGTTTAGATTATTCAGTGGCTTAATGTGTTTTTAGAATGTTACTTGAGCACCACACTTATGAGACTTTACATGGTATAAATTGAATCTATTGAGTTAAGGAAATTGTATAATTTTTAAAAATTGTTTGTAATTTATAGCTTATGCAATGCAGTTCCAAATGCCTTCTAAGACAATCTTGATTAACTCCAAGCTTTTTTGAAGTTTCTATGTTCAAGTTTCAGTTGCTAAAAATTAATCAAATATTGTTTAGAAAACAAGTTCCTAAAATTTGTTTTTTTATGTACAATTTTAATAAAAAATAATGTAGTATTTAGTCTCTGGGAGAGTCAGCTCTACAGTTAATTTATAACTAAAACAAATGAATCTATAAAAAGAAGAACAGTTACATAAGAAGTAAGTCAAGAAAAGGGAGGCACAGATAAGGGCTATCTGAACCTGTATGAGTCCAATGGTTTTATGACTGTGGACTTCAATTATAGGTGTGTTGAGAGTAGCAAATCAAAATTCTATAAATTAATGGGACAAAAATATCTTGATCAAATTCTGTATGTGCTTACATGCAGAAAAGTTCAATCCTGCCTTCTGTAAATAAACTCTTATTAGTTACACTCTGCTGAAACTGAATGGTACAGAAATAGAAATTCAGATAGAGCATTGGCTGAATCATTTTTCAAATATACAAGCTGATAGGGAGCTCTGCTTTAAATAAGATTAACCACATTGATTTTTCCTTTGCGAAAGCAGTCATTTTGCATCCACCACATTTTTCTTCTCCTAAATGCTTGGTATTAATAAAGCAGCGGTTACAAAAGACACAGTATAGTGGCTGTACATTTAGATAAATTGTACCTACATGGGATTCCTATGTTCTATGTTCTTCTCAAATGGCATGATTTAATAAGGTTAATGCCTTATTTAGTGAATGCAGATAGACTGGCCTTGAGTTAATTGCAAATTTACTGTGCAACCTATTTCTATATGATTTTTTTTTTTAATTGCTTGCTCCTCTCTTCTTGCAAGACAAATCATTTTTTGGTTATTTAGCCTGCAATCCTATATGCACTTGTTGAGAAGTACACTGTACTGTGTTCAATAGAGCCTATTCTCATGTGTATGTATGAGTAAAGCCTTAATAAAGGAAGGCTTTATTTTCTTGCCCTTTCTCTCCTGTTCTTTCACTAGCAAACTAAGATCTTTTAATTTAGGCATTTGACACACAACATCTGTGGCAGAAAGGGTTTTTAACGGTGCTATGTTTTTATCATTTTTACTATGTCTGTCTTGTGTTTTGTCTTGTCTTAATGTCCTCTTTTAACTGAACTGTCATTTAATTGTTTTTTAACAATTAAGTAAATTTTTAACTGTACCAGGAGCCCTGGTGGTGCAGTGGTTAAACGCCTGTACTGCAGCCACTCAAACACCACAAGGTTGTGAGTTCAGTACCAGCCAGGGCTCAGGCTTGAGGCAGGCTTACATCCTTCTGAGGTCACTAAAATTAAAACTCAGCTTGTTGGGGGCAATTAGCTTACAGTTTTAAACTGCTTAGAGACTGCATAGTGTGGTATGAAGCAGAATATAAATGAAATTGCTATTGCTATGTTTTTCAAATGTTTATAAGCCTAACCTTAGATCTTGTACAAGAAGAAAGGCAGGAAAACAAATAAATAATGTTGTAATTTATTTGGTTTGCAGTCAGAATGAAAGGTTTGGTTATTTTACTTTCTTGCTGTCATTTAGGATTAGACAGTTTGGGAAATAATGGGGAATCTTAATGAACTCCTTATTGAATTGTGATTAGGAGATAGTGTGTGTGAAATCATCATCATCATCGTCGTCGTCGTCAACATCATCATTATCATTTATTACTGCTAGTAATAATTATTAGTACAGTCGCCTCTCTGTTCTTGCAGATTTGAAGTCCATGGTTTTGCATATTCATGGAGGGCCGACGGGGGTAGGCCCCATTCAAGCCTATGGAGCTTGAATATTTGCAAATCTCCATTTTTGCAGGGGGGCAAGAGCGGAACAGATCCCCTGCAAAAACAGAGGGCTGACTGTACTTTGGGAAAAGTGAGAAAGTTTATCTGAAATAGAGTTCCAGATATAGGGGTGGAACAGACAGGCAAGAAAAAGGCAGCTTGAATCTACTTTTTCCAAAAGTGGTTCGAAACCCTGCTATCCACACCAGCTTCTCCCAAGGCAGACTTAATACACATGGCCTGACCACACAGCGCACCATGCACCGCTGGGTAATTTTTTGTCACTTTCCCACCATCCAGGTGCATCATCACACGAACCCATCGCCAGCGACTGCCTGCTGCCTAGATGCCATTCCATTGGATGCCCCTCCCTTTGATTGGCCACACAGTTGCACCTACTATCCTCCACTGGTACAGGGCATCGGAGATCAGTGTATTGATACAATACTGGCAAAGCACAATCATAGAGACCCTCCCACATGCGCCCTTCACCCCATGCCCACTCTTGAACTGTCTGGTTTGGGTATGTTGTACTTATATCCATTGGGGGTTTCACACTTTCACTTTTTTGCACTGCTGCCCCAACCGCTTGGATACGCCAGCTCCATCCTTTTTTAATCACTGGTATATGCCAGTTTAGGGTTAGGATGGATCGCTCCTTTAGAACTGCTCCCACATTGCGACATTTATGCAGGTTCAAAGGTGCACATTTTCTGGGCTGAGTCGAAATATTCCGGGTTCTTTTTGCTCTGGTTTTTAGCCCCAGAACATGGCTTCAATCTGGTTTTCACCTCCTTTACAGGGATGCATCATCTAAATACCCCACCTTCAAAGTAGGTGCTTTATTTGGTCCATGTGTTTCACCTCATAATCACCAGTTCAAATTAAATAATGTTTATGAAACATATTTGAAATTAATGAAAGTAATGTTTGAAATTAATGAGATTTAGGCAAAGCTTTTATTCTTACAGTTCTGCTGTCTCTGTCATGGAATTGTAGAAGAAGAATAGGCTTCATCATTTCATTTGAAAGCATCTTGTGTTTTCACTTCTCCCATCTTTTTCCCCCCTTATCTCAGCAAAATCATCTGGGGAAAAAGAACTATACAGTGCTTTTGACCAACAGCTCTAGAAGCTGTCTTCTGGAAGAAATTTTATTCACAACTGATATTGGTCCATTTAAAAAAAAAAACATTTGAATTCATCTGAATAGGAACCCTTGAGTTAAATAGTCAAATATATTTGCAAAAGCATATTGTTTAAAAATGACACATAGCCTAATGCCATCTCCCTAAGTTTAGGTTGGAAGGAGGAAGAGGAGGAGGAAATACCTCTGAGACTTTCCTGTTTTCTTTATGTAACACACCAAACAGCTTTCTTCTAGATCCCTTGAGATACTTAAGGCATCTGACAAGACTCTGTGTTCTGAGCTGTAGAAATATATGGAACTCCTGTCTCCAGAATTTTGTCACTGCTGTTTTCCTTATCTGTGAAGGAAGCACAACTGCTCCCAGTGGAGAAATTTCTTGCTGCCATGGTCTTAAAATAAAGTTTAAAAAAAATGTGAGGGAAAGTTCACATCCTAATAACTGTGACAATCTAAATTCCCAGGGAGTTTTAGATTGATGCTACATGACTACTGCGCTGACAACTTTCCAGTATAAGGTACTGAAATTCTGCCAGGGAAAGTCCTCAGCAGTCATGTAGTTTATTAGTAGGATAAGGCTACACGTGGCAGTACTCATTTTTTTCCTGAGTTGACAAATATGTCTTCCATCTGGCTTTGGAGCACTTTTCTGTTTCTGGCCACAATTTCAGTCACAGTTTCTGGTGATTTACAAGTTAGGTAGAAAGTCCCAATTTGCAGTAGTAGGGTTAGCAGGAACAAATCCCGGGAAAGAGGACAGTAAGAATATTATAGTACCATGATTGGAGCAGTCAACTCCTAAAATTTTTACTAATTATTGAATTTGGGACTCCCAAGATGGCCATTCCATCAAACAGACTACAGATACAGAAAAAGGATATAGGATAACAGCTCTCTTTATTTCAAATTTGGTTTTTCTGCTATATCACAGCATGGTCCAAGTTGAAACAGAGTAGTTACACAATAACATAGGGATAATGAATCAGACCATATCTGGTCCAACATTCTGTTAGTGGAATAAGAATTCATATAGCAATACATGTTGGTCCAGTTCTGTTCTTGAGCTCTTGAGCTTGTCTCTCATTTGACTTTGTAGCACTTTTCTGATTGTGATGATGCTGAAACATCTGGTTCAACATTCTGTTCTGTTTACACAATGGCCAGCCAGTTGCCTATGAAAAAAAAAAAGCACAATCATTATACTTACCTGGCAGGGGAGACACCTTGACCAGGAAAAAAGCACAATAATTGAACAGTGAAGTCTAGTTAAAAGCAATGAAACTAAACAAATATCCCTTTGATTCTTTCTGCAGATTGAGACAGTATTAAATTTCAGTTTTCTTGGAGCCTGAATTAGATTTTTAAGAATGCCTTTACATTGGACTGTGCAAAATTTGCATATTCCTGAATACCAGCAAGGAAAAAAAATAAGAGCTCAGAGAATCAGATACCTGCAACTTTTCCAGTCCTATTCATAGGATGGGGTCCAGTTCCATTAAATTTTAACATCATTGAGTTTGTTTGGCAATAATATTTGAAGTGAAACAGAAATCAGAGTGTCAGGCTTAGAACAACTCTGTTCAAATCCATTTTGGGTCAAACCAGACGTTACTTTTCTTGCATGGATATCAGCTACATCTGAGGCATGTGCTCATGCACACACATTTACGCATGGGCATGCTGTTGTCATTGTCATTGCCCTACGTTGCAGAAAGGAGAGGTTTAGCTTTGCTTCATGCTGAATGAAAATCACTCCCACAATGTGACTGTGGGGAAAATGCTAAAGGAGGGGGAATCAATTGCTGCCACTGAGAACTTCTGATACCTTTATGGAGGGAGGGTCCATTGTGATTTTGGGAGGGGGAGAGAGTTAAACCTCCTCTCTTTGCATGTTGCAGTTTCAGTGACACACATGAAACACTTGGTATTTAATTTTTTAAATAGCATGCTAACTGTACAATTAGAATCTAATTTGGCTGTCAGTTATGAAGCTACTAGGAATCTCTCAGCCTAACCTATAGCACAGGACAATGTTGCTTCTGTATTCAAGTCACTGTTATAATAGGATCACATTCAAGTGCTATCCTGGGAGAAAGGCAGGATATAAATAAATAAGTTAGTAGATATCCAGTTTTAATTGTCAGTCACTTTTACAACATATGATAGATTAATATTAGTAATGCATAATTTATTTCTATTATTTGTATTATTTTAATCTCTTTGTTTGGAAGAATAAGAGAAGCACATATAATGGCAACATGTTTGAGGTTCATAGTGTTCAAAGCACTTCATCAATGGTATCTCCATAATCCTTGCAAAAGCACTATAAAGTAGATCAGTGTTATCATCGGTCATATTGTAGATGGGAGTAGTGGGATTTGAACTAGAGGGTCGTGTTTCATAGCTCAGCCTCTTAGCTCTCTGGGCTACTTATTAAGCCATAGCCAACCACACTTGAATGTACTTGTTAAACCATAAGCTCAAGTCTGTTCCAGTTGCTTGGTGTGGGCTTATTTTCCAAGTCTCAGACCATGCCTTGGAGTGCCTCTGTACAACAACCACAGACAGTTTTGCAATTTCTTTCCAACATGTATCATACTGTCTCCATGTGCTTGAAACATAAAGAAGGTAGTCCCTCGCCCACATTGTACTTTGTTGTTTTTTGGATGTGGTAATGGAACGCATGTCTTTTTCCACTTGCATGCCTAGATAATTTGCTTGAGCATAGGGAAGAGGAATGTATACCTATCTGGAGTGGAGTTGTACATTTCCTCTTCACTGTGTCCACAAAAGTTAATTTTAAGACAATTAAAAATTTCTATGCATGTCTATCTTCTGATATACATATGCTGTCTGAAGACAATGAATAGTACAGGTACGGAATTCCTTATGAAATATCTGATATGTAATATTTCTGCCTGCAGTTCTAATGTTGTTTATGATGCTCTATAGTCTGTTTAACAGCTGTCAACATAATTAAGATGTTTTCACACTATAAAGTACCATTTGTTAATCTACATATTTATATTAATACCTTATTTTTTGTTTAATATTAATAAATAAGCTTGAAAACATGGTATTTTGTGATATCTTTAGTGGGATATCTTCAACATTAGATTACTGATGGGCTTCATTGCAAAATATTGAATTGTGATCTCACCCTCTTGTTATACAGAAACACATGGAATTTTTCCAATAGCCAGGTTTCAGTACTGTGTGTGCTCTTTTTACTGATTTTATTTCTCCTTTAATATGTTAGTCCCTCATATCTGTTACCCTTTTCTCTCCCATATTTTCCAAATGCCCAATATTAAGAAACAAATTAATTATATTAAATAATTACATAATACAGAATAATGGAGAGTGTTGAGCTTCAATATCCTTTCTAAAGGGCTAATAGCATATTTTAAAAATGTAAATCTGGAACCAAGGCACCTTAGAGATATTACAGATTCTAAGTTATACTTTAAAAATAAGAAATTCTCAGCGTGAATGGGAGAAAATGGTGGTCTACATTTCCTATTTCTAGGCCAGCATGAAGTTCCAAAAAAAAAAAAAGATAGTCATTGTTGAAAGCTGTAAGCTTCATGTAATTAATGTGAGAACACTAGCATTTGTCTTATTCCACAAAGTCTAGGAAGGGCCGGATGTGGGAAGATGTTGCCTCTAAGGACCTATCTTGAATATAAAATGGTTCCAGTTGGAGATTTGGATAGGGAAGGAATGCAGGAAGTGGACTTTTTTGATCTGCTTTTACTCTTCAGTTGCATTGGGGACCATTTATGCATCCATCCAGAATTTATTTTAGGCCATAATAATAATAATAATAATAATAATAATAATAATAATAAGTTTTATTGATATCCCGCCCCTCTGTCAGACAGTCGAGGCAGCTTACATCATTAAAACTCAATACAATGTAAAATACAGTCCCAGACCCATAAACCCTCCCACCCCTTAAAACAGAATTAAACAATGATAGAATTAAAACATAATACTTAAAAACAATTTAAATTAAATAAAAACCTAATCGGCGGTAAAGGACTGAACAGAAACAGCAGGCCAAGTAGGGATAATGGGACTCTGGAGGCTGGGAGATCTAGTCAGGAAAGGCCTGCCGGAAAAGATTTGTCTTCACAGCTGTTTTGAAGCTGTTTAAGTTGGTGATCTAGGCCATCTTCTCAATATGGATAGTATATTCTATAGGGGTATGTATGTGTTCATGTGTACGTTTTCTGAGCAGGGCTCTCAGTGAATTATGAGTTCAGTGTAAGATTTATGATCCAGATGTATATGCCTTCAGTCATTTTGTGCAACTTCTTGTTTAGGATGTCAAATGTTTATTTTAAAAAATGCCTGATTTGTTAAAATAAAAATGTCACAGTTGCTTCTATTATGTAATACACCCACATTTGAACCACATGACTCTTAGCAACTGCAGCAGACCCAGCAGGCATGCTGTGGGGGTAACAAAAAGTCACAGTGAGAGCTGCTTAGTTCCTCATATAGTCCTTCTTTTTTTAAAAAAAAAGTGGGTGTATTTGAGCTAAATTTGGAGTATTCAGTTCTATTCTAAATCACAGAAATCTTGTATCTTCTCTCCCACCACCAAAAAAACCCCATTCTTCTACAAATATATATTCAAAGTGAAAAATGCCTTAAGGTTAAGGTAGTAACTTCAGGAGTTATTTAAGTACAAACCCTATAGTTTACAATGTCGTTATGTACATTGTAGTTTATAATGTGATGTAGATGTTTCCAAAGTTGGCATTTAAAGCAAGTCAGAATTATCTTTGTCGTCATATTTCCAATTTCTATGCATGGTTGTGAAAGGTGGACAGTATAGAAAGCTGATAGGAAAAGAATCAACTCATTTGAAATTTGTACTGGAGAAAAGTTATGAGGATACCAACAGACTGTTAAGAAGAGAAATAAATGGGCCCTAGAGCAAATCAGGTCTGAGCTTTCCCTAGAAGCCAAGATGATTAAACTGAGGCTGTTGTTGTTCTTTGAACATATCACAAGATGATGTGACTCACTGGAAAAGATGATAATGCTTAGCAAAGTGGAAGGCAATAGGAAAAGAGGGAGATCACACTACAGGTGGGTTGGTTCAGTCAAGGAAGCCACAGTCCTTGAGTCTCCAAGATCTGAGCAGGGTAGTTGTTGACCAAGAATCTTGGAGGTCTCTCATTCTTAGGAAGACCATAAATTGAAGGCGGCTTGACAGCGAAGAACAACATCAACAACAGCAATGAGAAAACATTTAACTAAGGTAACTAGTTTTTATAAAAATAATAAATAAACCTGACACTATTCAGATGATTTCAGGAGAGTTTCTGTTGAGGTTTGGAACACTTGTGAGAATAAATCTTGAAGTGTAAAGGGTATGTGTGTATAATCTGAATGTAAGGGGAAAATGGACCTGGAATGTTGCCTAACAGCAGTGAGCATCATCTGACCTGACCTGTCCTAGAGGTAGTATCTTTTAAGACAAGCCCAAGATGGGATGAGTTCTGAAAATAAGTTTTAAACCAGAAAGCACATAACCAGGGAAGCACAAACCCTAATGCAGGGTCAAAAGGCAGGTGGGGAAACAGGTGTCAAAAATGTCCTGATAGAGCGAGAGGTAGTCAGAAGGCAAACAAGATCTGGACAAGTATATAGAGAGATCTTGTAGCACCTTTGAGACTAACTGAAATTAAAAAAAAAGTTGGCAGCATGAGCTTTCATAGACATCAGTCTACTTCCTCAGATGCATATAGCTAAGTGGAAACCAGACACAAAGAATTTTGAATTTGAATTTATATTCTCACATACCAATGGCATATTTTTGTCTGTCCCTGGTTTGCCAGTTTAAGGCTTGTATGCCTGAACTCTGGGAGCATGGTGAACTGGTTTAAGCATTGGACTATGACTCTGGAGATAAGGATTTGATTTCCTTGTACAGCCCTGTAACCCCAGTGGGTGCCCTCAGGTGAGTCACACGCTCTCAGCCCCAGAAAACCTCTGATAAGTTTGCCTTTGGGTTAGCATAAGTAAAAATGGCTCAAAGAGACACAACAAAAACAACAAGCCTGAACTTTAAGAACCCAGCCTTAACTTCGCTGCTTGTCTTGTAGGCCCTCTGGCAGAAGTCCTACTTTACTCATGGAGATTGTCTTCACCTGACTATTGATCTGGTCCAGGTCTTTAAACACCAGCACAGTCTTTAAACAATAGCATGCTCTGGGATTAGGAGATCTAATTCCCATCTAATTTAGAACAGAACTTCCTACCTCTTGCAAGGCAAGTTCCATGTCATTCTCCATTCACCCTAGGCCTTTCTGTACAGCTAGGGGATACTTATCCTCCTATTTATCCTCCTCACACTCTTTGGTCTTTGAATTTCCTAGTTGTCCTATGCAGTGGATTCTTCTCCTGGGGACATGACAGGCAGTCAGCTCTCACCAAGTCCTGCCCATGATGTGCAATAAAGCTGTTCTGCAAAGGCCCTAGCTATGCACATTTCTACTATACTATGAGGAGCTTGTGACATTCCCAAAGGAGACTGAGCCAAAAAGGAGTGGGTGGGTGTATTGTGATCTATAAGTAACATAATACATTGTAGAATTGGCAGGTACTTTGGAGCCCCTCTAGTTTAGCCTCCTGCTCAGTGCAAGCTCTGTAATACAGAATGTAACTCTAGCATCCCTGAAGGAAGCCATCCTTTACTTAAACAGTTCCAGCAAAGATACCAGAAGTTGTCCATTTCCCTGTGAACAGATCTGTTGGTGTTTTTCTCTCTCATGTTTAGCCTGATTGCTTTGTTACTCTTTCCATCTATTGGTTCCAATCTTGCCTTCTGCACCCACAGTAAACAGTCTGTTCCATCTTCTGCATGAAAGGCTCTTCAGATATTTGAATATGCTTGTCATGTTTCCCTAGATGAATAAATAACCAGCACTTTCTCATAGGACTTCATTTCCAGGCCTCTCATAATCCTAGTCTGTATATGTATACACACAACATAAATATGTACAGTAAATATGTTAATGAAGTGTGCATACAAACATTATTAGAATGCAACATGCAGCATGAAGTATAATATAAAACTGCGATACACATACAAATTAGATTTTGTTTTATTTAAGTTGAACACCATAAACAATGGTAAGTACATGGGACAGGAAAGAGAACAAAAATTCACTACTATAACCCTAAGATTTTTTCAGACAAATTTGCCCTTCAGACCATTTTCAGACAAATTTGCCCTTCAGACCATAGCACTATCTCAGCAAACCACACCTCAGTTTTAAAACACCTTTCAAAGAGCCCTAGTGCGGATGCAAGAAATCACTACAAACAACTCCTCAGAAGAATGGCGTGGAAACAGAGGTGACAACATACAACAAAAAACAAGGAGAAATATTGTGAGAATTCACATCTCTTTAGATCAGTGTGGACTAGCCCTTACTTATTAGTCTCAACAGTGCTGCAAGGTGCTGCAAGATCCCTTTGCACATTATACTGTAGTGCTTGCTTACTTAAAATCCTATTCCATTCAGATTTTTATTCCTGCTGTTATAAAGTTTTTCTGGGCTTTTAGCATATTCGATAAAAATGGTTTAGAATCATGGACTTCTCCTTTTATGTGTTTTAAAGCAAGTATGCTAATGTTCCTTTGTATATTTTGTAAGAAATACGGACAAAGAGATAACTCAAGGACATGATAGCAAAGCATGTTACCTTCAAGTTATTTTAAATACAGAAGTAATAATTATTATTATATCCTGTAAAATTGAGATGTTGAACTCTTCAAACCACTTTATATAATAACTGTCAAGAGTACTCAAGAATAATAAACTCTGAAGTTAGTGGCAATCTTATTTTAAGGGGATGGGGTGGGGGGGAGGGGGTCGTGGGGAAAGGGACTGTTTTAACTATGCCTGTTTTAAATTTTGTTGTTCCCCGCCCCGATTGCTTAGCAGAGGGGCGGGTTATAAATAAAAATTTATTATTATTATTATTATTAATATGTTTCACTACTTTATCCATGTGAAATCTTATTCCTTAATTCTATAGTATGAAAGTGGTTGCAAGCAAAATGAGCTATGAATATTCACCAAAATAGAAGCATAATTTGGCAGTCTTGTAGTCTGCCATCGTTTTAATCCTGTTAGAGCATCAATAGTTACCATAATTGTCACAGAGAAAGTGTGTGTATGTGTGTTAGTTATGGGGTCAGCAATACCAAACTGAATTCATATTCCCAGACTGAAGAAACAGTCTTATAATATGCTTGGAACATGATGAAATATTTAGAAAAGGAACTAAAATGCACCTAGTTTGGCATTTGTATAGAATTTTCAGTGGGTTCAGAGCCTCCCTTTTAAGTTCATTGTTTCCAGAACGGTAGCATTTTCCATTTTATTATGTAAACCCATGTGATGAAGTACCTTTCTGAGTCTATGACAGCTTTACCATAATAAATGTATGTTGCTAATCTTTTATGGTTCCACAAAACTCTGTCTTGTTTTCATCAAAATGAGGCAAAAATCTGAGTAAATGGGTTCCTTACATGCAGACACACACAAAGCACTTTCTATACATGCACATGTTAATACAAGTTGGCATTTCTTAAATAGCATTTGTGTGGTTCAAAAGTGCAACTATATGAAAAGCTATTTGGCTTATCAATAAAATGTGGTCAGCTTGTTTTTCTTGAGATTGAACAGGTGAGAAAATAAAGGCTTGTTAAGAGAAAGTTTTATCTGTCATGCTCTCTGCGTGTCAATTCTACATGTACCTTGAGGACTTCTGGGACAAAGCTGACAAGTGCTGGGAAATTGCCAGTTCAAGAAAACACACCCCTTAGGCAGCGATGACCTAAACTTCCTCAGCCCTCAAACTGCGGTTAGCATAGAAGTGGGTAGATATTGATAAAAATCCATGCGAAAGACTGGAATATCATGGGAAATAATCCACTCTGGAGTGACATTTAAATCATGTTTGTTGTGTGCCTTCAAGTCATTTCTGACTTATGGCAACCCTAAAGCAAATCTATCATGGGGTTTTCTTGGCAAGATTTGTTCAGGTGAAGTTTGCCATTGCCTTCCTCTGAGGCTGAGAGAGTGTGACTTGCCCAAGCTCGCCCAGTGCATTTTATGGCTCAATTGAAAATTGAACCCTGGTCTCCAAAGTACTAGTCCAGCACTCAAACCACTTACCAAGAAAGTGGCATTCAAATCTTGCCAGGAAATCCCCATGATCGGTTCACCTTAGGGTCATCATAAGTCAGGAATGACTTGAAAGCACATATCACCACCACATTGTTTGTATTCTTCTGTGCAGTATCTGTATTTTTCTGTTAATATTAGATAATGGAAGGATTACCATGAAATTAAAGCACTCTTTTCTAAAATACGCAGTCACATATGCAGGTTTATCCAGAAGCAAGTCCCACTAACCTCAGTGTAACGTATTGCCAAGTAAGCATGTCTAATCTTGGACGCTAAGTATGGTCAGCCTGTTAGTACTTGGGTAGGAGCAGATGCTGTAGGCTATGCTCCAGAGGAAGGAATTGGTGAAACCACCTCTGGGTTTTCTTTGCCTAAGAAAACCCTGTGAGATTCATGAGGTCGCCATAAGTCAACAGGTGTCTTGAAGGTGCATACACACACGAGTCCAGGATACTGCATTTCAAGTAGTGATCACATTTACACCAAGTTAGTCGAGTGAATAAAGCAAGTTTGCCTTTCTCTCAAAAAAATGTTCTCAAAGCCATTTGTGTGAATAAAATATCACAATGACTTCATAGACACTGCCCTGAGTTTTCTGTAGGAGGATAGGATGCAAATAACTCCTATGTGTGTGGTTTTTGAATAATAATAATAATAATAATAATAATAATAATAATAATAATAGATATTGCATGTAACCTTTGGCGTTTATGTCAGCTTGAAGTGTAAAATTACCATGTTAATTTCTCTACACTTGTCTCTATTTCTTTTGTCAATCTTTACTGTCTTTTATTTGATTAATTGGCATGATGTCCATGCGTTACTTTGGATTCAGAAGATTGTCATTCCCCTGCTAATTTGGCTTTGAGGAGGAAAATATTATTTCTCTTGCATGCCATTCCCCTTTTAAACATTTACATATATAACACACCTTGGCTGGAAGCAGATTTGCATGTTGACTGTAAAGAATGGAAAGAACCTGATATATTTCAAAAGTAAAGGAATGTGCTGGCTTTCGGGGGAGTACCAGTTATAACTTGAATGACTTGACTGGTAAATTTTTACTCCTGTCATTGTTGTATGTAAATACTTGGCCAACTTTTCCACTTTCATAAAGTGACTGTGAGATTATTAGAGAACTGGAAAACATTGGGATGGTATGTAGTTTGTTCCAAGTAGATTGCTGCAATATTCTTGTAATTGTTCTTTCTTTTTGATCTTATAAAGGACTTTCTAATTAAAAATTCAACAGTTAGAAAAATTGTAGGTTGTTCCACTCCACCATTCTGACCAGCCAATACACTAATCATTTGGAGGTGATATCCAGGGTATTGAAGCTGAGAATCAGTTTGGGATTTCCAGCATCCCTGACCATTTTCTAGCTGGGGTTTATCAAAGCTGTAGTTCAAACCATCTTGAGGGCAGCAGAATGATGCACCTGGCACCTGCCTTTGCATTTCATTCTGGCTGCACCCAGATACAGTCTGGGATGGTTTGTAGTGTCAAGCTGCATCTGCGCTACAGAAACAATGTAATTTAATACCCACTTTAACTGTCATAGCTCCATCATGTAGAATCCTGGGATTTATAGTTTGTTATGGCCCCAGAGCTCTCTGTCAGAGAAAGCTAAATATCTCACAAAACAACAGATCCCAGGATTCCATAGCACTGAGCTGTGGCAGTTAAAGTGGTGTAAAACTGCATTAATTTTGCAGTGCAGGTTAGATCTGTCATGGTCAGGAAGAGGACTATTAAACTGAAGATAATTTCACTCCTCATAAGAGTCAAATTCACAGCATGGGAGTTATTATATTCAGTGATGCTGATGGATGCTCAGGGGGCTTCTGGGGTTGTAGCGCCTCACACCAACTTCAGCTGGTCCTACTTTTTCCCATTCTCTAAAAATGCTCAGTCTTGATAACCATCATGTATTAGACATAGGGCTAGCTCTGAAAACCATTTGGAAATCATAACTAGCACAGAATATTCCCAAATCTCTGCTTCATCAGAAGCTGTTGTAGTGCCTTTTACATGGTGGTGTCATGTTTATTTATTTGATCAATTTGTATCCTTCTTCTCAGGTAGAATTGTTCTGAATGGCTAACAAAATAAAAACAATTCATTGTAACAAAATAATAACACATTAAAAATGATAAAATAGCAGCAGCAGCAGAAAGAAGATGACGAGACTCCAGACAGTGTTGGCCTGGTGGTGCTTTTGGTTTAAGATGCCATGCAAAGTCCTTCCTTTTTCTGCCAAGCCTTTAATGTCAGTTTATGACACCTGCCTCCCTTTTAATTGACTGGCTTGGTTTTTTAAAAGTTGTGTTAAACTGCAACTCACTGGTTTTTTAATCTTGCTTTTATAAAGCTTTTTTAAAAAAATGGTTTTATATGTTTTGGCCCATATATATTTATGTGTACAGTATTTGTAGTTACCTTGAGGCTATTGTGAAAGGTGGGGCACATATATTACAAATAAAATAACTTTGTGGGGGTAGCTGTATTAATCTGTTGCAAGAAAAATATTAAACAATTTTGCGGCATCATAAATCCTAAAAAGTTTTGTTTGGCATAAGTTTTATGTTAGCGCTGTTCATGGTGCCCAAAATTTTTTGTTAAAAACCACTGCTACTTGTTAGCATGTGCAATATGTTACAAGATTAAATCCTTCCACAGAAAGGTACTGGTCATGGTTCAGGAGTCCTGATTGAGGACTTCATGTGGTTGTGGTTGTTGCTGTTGTTGTGCCTTCAAGTCATTTTTTACTTATGGCAACCCAAAGGTCGGCCCATAATAGAGTGTTTTTGGCTAGATTTGAGCAGGTTAGTTTGCCATTGCTTTCCCCTGAGGCTGAGAGCATGTGACTTGCCCAAGGTCATCAGTGGGTTTCATGGCCAAGCAAGGAATCGAACCTTGGTCTCCAGACTGAAAGCACTATGCCAGGCTGGCTCTAAGGCTTTCATGGTGGTGTTTAATAAGTAGAACATTTTACAATATCAGACTATTTGTCCATCCAGCATCACCTCTTCAGAGTCTTAGACAGCGGTCTTTCCTCTTGTCTTCTGTTTAAAAAAGTAACAATAATGGAGAACCTGGTATCTTCTCGGTGTAAAATATTTGCACTGACACTGGGCAGAGGTATTTATGGCACTGGCTGACTAAACCTACATGTGCCCTTCCTTGCATTTTTTATGATGATGAAGTGGTGGTTTTGCAAGTCATTTAGGTCAGGGCTTTTAAACTTTTTGCCCATCAAGCTGCAGTACAGCTCACCAGATCCCTTTGCAAGCCCACTTCTGGTTTCCAGAAACAACATAAATGTTTATTTCCACCTTCCGCAACCCAAAGAGCGGAGGCTGATCCATAAGGATGAGGGGAGCACTGTCCCACTATAAAGAGATGGCCCATATGTATTCCTACAGGAGTAATTGCTGGTCAGACTGCAAACCTCCTCTGTAAAATCCCAAATAAACTCCTTGCCTGTGTTTTAGTCCCTTTGATATAGAACAGGGGTAGGCAACCTTTCCCCTTTAAGGGCTGAGGGACTTCAGCTCCCAGAAGCCTCAACCATGTTGGCCAATAGACCCATGTTGACCAATAGCTCTTGGGATTCTGGGAGCTGAAGTCCCTCGGCCCTTAAAGGGGAAAGGTTGCCTACCCCTGATATAGAAACTGGCAAATGTGGAAGCCAAGGAGCCACTGTGACATAGGGCCTTTGCAGACTGCTAGAAATAGTGCAAATTGAGTCCACTTTAAGGGTTAGGGTTAGGGAATCATGGGAACTGTATTTTATTGTGGCACCAGAGCTCTCTGACAGAGAAGGCTCAATGTCTCAGGGGAAAAAAACAACCAATTCCCATGATTCCCTAGCACTAACCCTAACCCTTAAAGTGGACTCAATTTGCACTATTTCTGGCAGTCTGCAAAGGCCCATAGTGGTTTGAGCATAGAACTAGGACTCTGGAGACTAGGTTCAATTCCCTGCTTGAGCATGGAAACCTACTGGGTGACCTTGGGCAAAACTCATACTCTCAGACTCAGCCCCATGATAGGTTTGCCTTGGTGGCACCATAAGTTGGAAATGATTTGAAGACACACAACAACAGCAAACATGGGAGATGAGGGGGCACATTATCTCCCCAGAAGACCTTTGAGGGCTGCCTTCTATTCTCCCCCACAGAAAATGTAATTTTTTGCCCCTAAATGTGCTCTAGGGAGTATAAGAGCATTGTTTGCCATGTATGGATGGGGGAATTCAGGTCCAAGGGAGGCCTTTCTTTAGAAACAGGAAGTGGCTGTTCACGTCTTGTTCTAGAAAAAGGCCTCCTCAGAGCCTCAAAGGGCCCCTGGGGTGAAATGTGACATAAATGTCCCCTATACCCTCTAGAGGCCATGGGGAGGATTGGGAAAAACTGGAAAACTTTTTGAACCCTGAAAGACCTTACAGGCCACAAAAATGACCCTGCAGCTGCACGTGCCCTGTGGGCCACACTTTGGCACCCCTGTCTTAGTAGCAGGAGTGGCAACAGCTCCTAGCTGCTGTTCATGACTGCACAAACAATAAGAACAACAACAATAGCTGAGCAAAAGAAGTTGTAGCATACATAAGCCGTACTACACGTGGGCTGCATCCAGAAATAATCCGGTTTGACACCACTTGAATTCAGTACTTGAATTCTACTTTCTTTTCTATCCATTCCCTTCTCAGTTTTTTCCCTTTATTGTTCTTTCTTCTTCTTTCTTCCCAACCTAATTTCCTCCTGATTTCCTCCAGCGTCTCTTTCTGGGATTCCCCTTATTTTCCTGCCATCCTTCCAGTCTGGGTTAGTCTTGTTCTTCCTGCCCTTCCTTCTAATCCATATTGCAGTTTTAATCTTTCTTTCTTGATTTATTTCTTTTGTTTCCCTCTTCTTTCCTCCAGTCTCAATGGCTGGAGTCTTCTTTCTAGTCCTCTTTCTTCTACCTTCCCTTACTGCCCTTCTTTCTGTCACCCTTTTCCTCCAAACTCTCTTGCTGGGCTTCTTTTCTCCATCCCTTTCTTTCCCATCTTATTTATTTCCTCCATCCTCCATTGATGCGGAGTGCGCAGAGTTTTGCTCCTGTGTGTTTGTGTGTATACATGCCCAACATCTGCTGCCAGCTCTGCCTGTCACCCTGTGCTTGATCTCTCCACCAGCCAAATTAACCGTGAGCCACCAGGGCCAACCTCTTGAATTCTTATCAGTGGCCATGCTGCCTGGGAATGGTAGGAATTATTGTGAATATGACTACTTAGAATCAAAATGTACAATCAGTCCACCACATTTGCGGCTTTGACTTTTATAGATTTCATTATTTGCTGATTTGATTAAGATGTTCTCTCTAGGAATATCTAGGTTCTCTAGCACAACTATGCAGGCCGTTGACCATGGAGTCATGCTGGAGCACTTAGAGCAGGGGTAGGCAACCTTTTAGAGCCGGGGGCCGATCCCCCAAAGTTGTCCCTTCCGGCGGGCCTGGGAAGGGGGGAATGGTGGCGCACACACTAACGCGCACGCGCGCAACCCCCCCCCCACGTGCTGCTGCCACCACCGCCGCTGCGCGCACTGCCGCCGCACATGTCGCAGCCGCCATTTTGTTCTCAAAAATGACGGTCGCAACCCCCGCCACCACAGCACGCGACCCCCGCCAGTACAGCCACGTGGCGACCGAAACACGTGGTGGCAGGCGGCAGTGGCGGCGGCGGCATGGGTCCACCTGGGGGCCGTAGGTTGCTGGCCCCTGACTTAGAGATTCCTAGAAAAAAGAACACACACTTCTCTAGGCATTTGTAGTTCCTCCAGCACAATTCTATGGTCAGCTTCTTCTGGATGTTGACCATAGAGTTGCATTGGAGGGCCTAGAAATTCCTAGAAAGGTGTTCTCTCAGATAGAACAATTTTGTTTTTCATTATTATTATTTGCAGATTTCCCACTTTTACAGGGGTCCTGTGCCCTTAACCCCAGCAAATTTGGAAGGCCGACTATATAAACTTACACACATTCCTTCACTACAGAGATGGACAGCTGTAGACCTTCAGATGTTTTTACACTACAACTCCCATCATCTCTTGCCAGCCTACCCAGTGATGAGGTAGTGTCGAAGCCACAGTCCAAAAACATCTGGAGGGCTGTAGTTGCCCACCCCTGATTTACTAGCTAATCCCATACATAGTTCCAAGACTAGGTTATTAGAACATAATCTCCAGTTGTTATTTGGGCATGGGGGAAATAGGTCTGGCATACAGAAAGCCACTACATATGATTCACTGCTCATGTTTGTTTGTTTTTTCTTTTTATCCAAAGCACAGAAACTCTAGTTTATAGTTTTGGTTAATGAGGACTATAAGTTGTAACTGAAGATTTGTACAATCCAACAGAATTCTGTGCCTACTTAGTAATGTCAATATAATGGGCTCTTTTTAATGTGCATATTGTGAGATTATTATCACTTATTTTGTATAATAGTGTGTATGGCACTGTATAGAATGCAAAGGAATAGGCCCCTGCCCCAAGGAATTTTAAAAATTTTGAAAATTCTTGGGGGTTGCAGACTGCCAGAAATAGTGCAAATTGAGTCCACTTTTAGGGTTAGGGTTAGTGCTAGGGAATCATGGGATTTTTTTTCTGAGACATTGAGCCTTCTCTGTCAGAGAGCTCTGGTGCCACAATAAACTACAGTTCCCATGATTCCCTAACCCTAACCCTAAAAAGGGACTCAATTTGCACTATTTCTGGCAGTCTGCAACCCCCTTAAGTTTCTGATGCTGTATAGTTCTCATGAGTGAGAGATGTAGAAAAATGTATGTCTGTTCTTATCTGAAAAGTTGGATCCAGAACTATTTTGGATTTTGGGGTTGTTTTTTAAATCTTGAAATATGTGTATTTGCTTACATGTATATAATGAGATATCTTGGAGATGGGATTCAAGTCTAAACACAAAATTCATTTATGTTCCATATACACCTTATACACATAGCTTGAAGATAATTTTATACAACATCTAAATAATCTTGTGCATGAAACAAAGTTTGTGTACATTAAATCATCAAAAGGCAAAGGTGTCACTATATCAGCCACCCATGAAAAAAGTTTTGATTTTCAAAATATGAAATGAAACTTGCTAATTGTAGTCCAAATGAAAGAATTTTATCTTTGTTGGAGGTTAGAAACTTTAAAGTTTAAAGTGTTAAACTCCATTAGCTTCCTCTAGTTAATAGACTAAACTAGTCTATTAGTCCACCCCCCTGCCATTCAGGAATACACAATCAAAGCACCCCTGACAGATGGCCATCCAGTCTCTGTTTAAAAACCTGCAAAGAAGGAGGCTCCACCACACTACGAGGGAGCATGTTCCACTTACTGCCCTTCCCTCTCACTTGCAAAAGACTTTATTCCTTCCTAATTCATGTGAACCAATACCAATTCACATGTGTAGTATTATTAGCATTGTATAGTTGTGTGTAATTGTTGATACCCCCATGGTATCAGATCTCAGATCTCTTGAGAAGCATTTTAATGCTACCTGCAAACTATTTGAGCCTAGGAAAGCTGTGGATGGAATGTGCTCTGGGCTAAGGTACTAAGTGATGTCTTATGAACTGGTTGGGGTGATATCATGATATTCTATCAATCACAATTCACTATAGGTCCCTTCTATGTATGAATGATTTTTTTAAGTGGATGTTGGTCTGTGTCCAGCTGATTTGAGACTGGCAATGCAGTGCTGAGATGCTGTGTAAGGGGCTTCTTATTTGCGTCTGGTAATGTTTAGGATATGAATGTGAAAAATATTCACCAGATGTCTTGCTCTTGGTGAGAAGGTTGCCTTGACATGTCAAGGCAGCCTGGTGAGAAATTGCCTGCCTCCATGAGAATTCCTGTTGACAGTGTAAGTACAACACAAGGAGCACTTCTTTTAAAACAAGATTTCTCTAATTTGTGCAGAATTTCTCTGTGCAGATCTATTGTCTTTGTGATGCAAAGCACAGGACCATAACAGAGGCAGATTAATGAGAAAGATGCAAACAGCCCATCCAATGCTTCTCATTTTGGTTTTAGGTACATGCAGTAAAGCTGTGGTCATGGCTTTGCACAATTATGCTTAATGTACTCTGCACTACACTGCAGAAAAAATTGTCCTTGCAGATGAAGAAGACAGGAAACATCTTGGCATTTCACAGGCAAGGAGAAAAACTGAGCAGTTTCTCATTCTCTCATGGAAGAACAAGATAAGTGGATATTCACATCCCTCTAGGGATATGGACTCTAGGATCACATTGACATTATAGCAACTTTTGCACTGCCCATAATATTAGTCTATGTGATTTTTTAAAAGTTCTCAGCCAGAAAGTTCTGTAGATGTAAGGGGGGGGAAAGCTATTTTCCTTCTAATTGAGATTGCCCTATTTCAATGATTTGAACATACCAGTAACATGAATCCCTCCAGCTTTTTCCTTTCTGAACCACACTTTTAGACTTTTTTCTGAAAAGTAAATCTGATAATAAATGGCACCTTATCAGCTATTTCATACAGGATGGGAATATCCCATCTTTGAAAAGCTGCAGGTTGCATATGGCTGCATATGGGGCTGCTGACAGGAGAATGTGGTAAAACCTGTCTTTGAAGTTAAATGTGTTTGTATATCCTATTGGGAAAACAATGGGATAAAGTATGTGCAGTAATCTCCAAAGTCTAAAAATCTTTAAAAAGCTTCCTTTTCACTGCGGGCTTTCCCCCATTACTGACTCTCTCCACAGCAACAACATGTTGCTTCCTTCCCACATGGTCTCTGTGAGTTCCAGCGCTGCTGCTGTGGGTGTGAGTCACTCTAAAGTCACTGTCAAAAACATGGCTGAGTGGTTTGTTGTGACCTCAGTGGCAGCACCAGGCAATGAGCAGGGATTGCATGGGAAGGCAATTTCTGTTGTCACAGCAGAGAGAGCACAGGAAACATTGAATTTGCGGGAAATTTGGTGCCAAAATACTTGGAGTATTTTGGCCAGTGAAGACATTCCCTCACTTTGCAACAATTGAAGTAACCTGAGTACAAAGGGGGAAGGTGGGCAAAGGAGAAGGAAACCGGGACATTTTAAAAGCATCTGGGAAAATGGGATTAACCAGGAACCTGCTAAATCAAACAGTTAGAGGTTATGTTGGAGAACCAGCAGCACTGGTTGTACTGTCCCAATGAAGCCGGTAAAGAGGTCCTTGACTTCTTCTCCCTTGCATGAAGAAGAGCAGCCGCGGCTTTGATTTAGGGGGGTTGCAGACTGCCAGAAATAGTGCAAATTGAGTCCACTTTTAGGGTTAGGGTTAGTGCTAGGGAATCATGGGAATTGGTTTTTTTTTCTGAGACATTGAGCCTTCTCTGTCAGAGAGCTCTGGTGCCACAATAAAAGACAGTTCCCATGATTCCCTAACCCTAACCCTAACCCTAAAAGTGGACTCAATATGCACTATTTCTGGCAGTCTGCAACTCCCCTTAGTCCCTTCCTAGGCCCCACAGGTGCTCACCACCACAGTTTGTCTGTCTGTCTGTCTGTCTGTCTGTCTGTCTGTCTGCCTGTCTGAATTTATACTCCCATTTCTCTCAGGGTGGGATCCAAGGCAGCATTACACTTGGGAATAAAACTACAACCCACCACTTCCCTCTGCTTTTTGCACAGGGGAAGAGTGGGTCAGAGAGTCTTTTGTTGTTTTCTCAGAATGAGAAGGTATATGAAGTGCCTGTATGTGTCTCTATGTTTTTGGGTGTCAGATGTTGGAGGATAGAAGAGAAATACAGAGGTGATGACTTTGGTTCCTGGATCTCCAGTTGCCCATCGCTGGAACTGGTGAGATTCAAATGCCAAATAGCAAACACATCCTATAATTTTGACTGATGGCATCTCTGAGATTAAAGCAATAGGAAAATCTCTTTCAGTGCCCTATACACTCGTCCCTCACCATCTGCAGACTTGCAATCTGCAGTCTTGGTCTCTCGCGGATGGCAAGCTGTGAGGGAGAAAATGGGAGGCGGGTGCAGGAGTGCACAGCCATTCTAACCAATGGGGCTTCAGTACTTGCGACATTTCTGATTCGTGGAGTGGTCCAGAACGGATCCCCCACAAATCGAAAAGGATGGACTGTATTTTGAAAGGCCTGATCACAATCTCTGTAATGCTTGTCATAGCCTTGATATCATAGTTGTGATTAATATAATTTCAGTACAAGGATGGCTGCATTACAGTGCAAAGTCTGACATTGGTAATGTCTGATGATTGTAACACCATGTTTCCTACCTCCACACCATTGTAATAGGGTAGTAAGGTCACCCTCAACAGTAAAGATTTCTTTCTGATGCTAAGCCAAAACATGGCTTTTTATGTTGGAAACTAAATAATTCCAAGCATATATGTACATGGTTTTTAAATGTATAGTTTTTAAAGTGGTGTTAATTGTTATTGTGTTTAATATGGTTTCATATTATTCAAATTATTTGTGCTTTTACTCTTAATGTGTTCTAAATTGTTTAAATTCTACGCCACCCTGTGATAAAAGGTGGGATAGAAGTGCTTTAATAAAAATAAAATGTTTAAAAGATGATGGATTCCACATAGATGGCTTCCCAGATGCAGTACATATGAACATAGTACCTAGAGTCCTCTGTCCCCTGTTTTCCCTTCTTCTCACAAAGCTGAACTAACTTTATACCAGAGCAGTACCCTAAAGAAACCTTAGAGTTTGGTGAAGCTGCTAAGAAAGTCCCTAAAGACCCCTTTCAGTAAGCGTCAAAATTTCCAGAATTCTTAGGACATAGAGAATAAATAATGTGCTCCCTTTTGTCTCTTTGAGTTATTCCAAATTTGCTTTAGAAACTTCAGTAAAACTGAACAAACAGCTGAATGGAAGTACTGTATGATGTGTGTATTTTCTTAGTACTTCACCCAAGTATCGTAATCAGATCACATCTAACCTGCTTCCTGGATATATTTATTCAGAAAAAAATTCACTTATTTCAGTGGCCCCCCCCCAACTGATAAATAGGATTTTAAACTTCAAGGCATACCCAGACTCACCCAGGCCACTGAGTTCATCATTTGCCTTAGCAGTGACACTAGCTACTGAGAAATGTTTGCATATGTCACAGAGGAAGTTAAAAGTTGACACAAGCCTCTCCTCCTTATTCTTACAGTTATAGTTGATAAAACATTGCTGCTTTTTTAAAAAAAAAACCTAACTTTTGGGCAGGAGGACAGAGAAATGTTAGCTGGTTCAAAGTAAATAGAACCAATCCAGTTTTTATTACGTAAAGGTGCAAAGTCCACACATGCTGATAGGTTCCAAGTTCAAAAGAAATAACCAAGTGAAGTAAATTTGTAAAACATTATTTTTTAAAAAATTGAATCTTAGATTTATTAATTAAAAAAATATTGTCAGGTCCTCTAGTTGAACAGTAGCCTGTTTGGGAAGGGAGAGCAGTTAGCTGGAAAGCTGGTTTGGAAGAGTGGTGGAAAGTGTATTCCTTCTTTAAATCTCACTAGTTACCCTTAGAATTCAGAGATATGGCTGTGTTGGTCTGGACTATCAGTATGCAAAGAAATCTTGTAGTCACCTTTGAGACTAACTAAGATCATTAAAGAAGTTGGTAGCATAAGGTTTTGCAGACATACGTCTTTGCATAGTTAGCCTGAGGTAAACCAGCACCCCCCACCCTGCCACCAGATTTTCAGTGGGTTGTATCATTGTTGGATTGCCTTGGAGAGTTGTCATAAAGGTTGCTTAGATAAGTGTTTGGCGGACATAAAATCCACTATATGAATTCTTGGGTTTAAGGGGAGAAATGTAAAAATAAATAAAATAAAAGTAGAATCTTGCCTAGCTTTTCTATCCATGTTACAGAATCGTAGTATCATAGAATTATAGAGATGGATGAGACCATAAGGGCCATCCAGTCCAATGCTCTGCCATGCATGAATACATAATCAAAGCACTCCTGAAAGATGACCATCCAGCCTCTGTTTAAAAACCTCCAAAGAAGAAGAATCCACCACACTCTGAGGCAGTGTATTTCACAGTCGAACAGCTCTTACCATCAGGACATTATTTCTAATGTTTAGGTAGAATCTCTTTTCCTCTTGTTTGAACCCATTGCTCCATGTCCTATTCTCTGGAGCAGCAGAAAATAAGTTTGCTCCATATTTGCTTTATCTAGTTTTAAATGTCAAGACTAGAGATTCCTAGGCTAGTTGGACAGGGGGGAAACCAACAGAGTGCTTTTTCATGCCAATAGTAAAATGGATGAAACATGTAGCCCAGCAATATCTTTTCAGACTGACATGTGCCCTCATAGTTTTAAGCAGGAGTCATTTGCAAGAAGCTCTGCCAATTGAGATGTTTTTCACTTTTTAAATTGGAGATGCTGAAAACTGTCTGTGGAACCTTTTCTCTGGAAAAAATAGCATGTGCACTGCTACTGAATCAAGCACCCTGAACACCTCAGTAGAACAGTGGGATCAAAATCCCATGATAATAGAGAACATCCTTCCACAACCTGGAATTTTACACACATATTTAACCACAGCTCCAGTTTTACCTAGCCTGCCCTCAGTGATGTGATCGGAGTCATAGTCCCATGTATCTGGAGGACCTTGAGTTTTGAAAGGTTGGTCTAAAGGATGATGATTATATAAGGATCAATTTCAGTTATAATGACAAGGGATTCTGAATATATGTAAGGTATATCATCATCCATCCACCAACATCTGTATCTAGGGGCTGGTTTCCCATTCAGTGAGTGTGGATTCCAAGTAAGCAATGAAGTAATAACTATATTGGACACAGTCCATAAGGGGGAACCTCCCACACAATTCTCATCTCAGTGAATGGGAGTTATGTGGAAATGGTGGTGAACTACTCTATGAAGTGGTGAACTACGTTATGCCTGTTGTTTTCTAAGTTATCCAGCAACTTCTTAAATACATTCTTCCTCTCCTGTTCTTGATGAAGATATGCCTAACATTTTTTATTGTTGTTGTTAACTGCTTTCACGTCAATCTTGACCCATGGCAACACTATGGATGAGACATCTCCAGCCCGTCCCTCATTCTCTACTGCTCTGCCCACCTCCTGCAAACTCATATCCGTGGTCTCTTTAATAAAGTCTATCCATCTAGCATGTAGCCTTCCTCTCTTTCTACTTCCTTCTACCTTTCCCAACATTATTGTTTTTTCCAATGATTCATGCCTTCTCATGATGTGCCCAAAGAATGACAGACTCATTTTGGTCACCTTGGCGTCCAGGGATATTTCTGGCTTGATCTGTTCTAGGACCCATTTGTTTGTCCTTTTGGCTGTCCATGGGATCCTCAGCACTCTTTTCCAGCACCACATTATCTCAAATGCGTTGATTTTCCTCCTATCTTTCTTAGCTGTCCAGCTCTCACATCCAAACATGTTAACAGGGAATACAATGGCTTGTATGATTCTGACTTTTGTGCTGAGTTGTATGTCTTTGCATTTTAGGTTCTTTTCTAGTTCTTTCATAGCTGCCCTCCCCATTCTTAATCTTCTGATTTCCTGGCTGAAGTTTTTGATAAATGTTTGATCCCAGAAGAAAAGTCTTTTATGATTTCTATTTCCTCATTGTCTACTTTGAATGTGTGTAAGTCATTATTTTTGCTTTCTTTATGTTCATCATTAAGCCTGCCTTTGCACTTTCTTCTTTGATCTTCCTTAGTAGTGGTTCCAGGTCTGTGAGGTTCTTTACTAGTATTATGGTGTCGTCAGTATAACTCAGATTGTTGATATTTCTTCCTCCTATTTTCACTCCTCCCTCTTCCATGTCCAAGCCTGCTTTCTTTACAATATGTTTTCCATATTAGTTGAATAGGTATGGTAATAGGATGCATCCCTGTCCTACCCCTTCACCAATTGGGAACCATTCTGTTTCTCCATGTTCTGTTCTGACAGTAGCCTCATGTCCAGAGTGCAGATTCCTCATCAGGACTATCAGATGTGTTGGCACTCCCACGTCTTTAAGGGCCTAACATACTTGGTTAATTTTTTTAAAAAAAAGAGTACACTAAATGCACCAAAATAAGTACAGTCGTCCCTCCATTTTCGCAGGGGATCTGTTCCAGACACACACACACACACGAAAATGGAAATTTACAAATACTCAAGCCCCATATAGGCTTGAATGGCCATGCGCTTGCACATAAGCCATTTTAATCCTTTCCGCTTGCCAGTCAGCAAAGGACCGAAACCGTGGACCTGAAGTTTGCGAAAATGGAGGGACAAGTGAACACTTAATATACACATTTGCATATTGCATCCATGCAGCAAGATAACAGTGACTAATGATAATGCAGCAAAATATCAGCATTCACAACTTTTGCCACATTTGAAATTTTTATAGATGCATGGGGGGGGAGGACAAATAGCAATAACTACGTTACCACTTATACAAATTGTATTGACATGTGATGGTACTGCAGGGTAGGACCAGAATGAGATGGTTCTTTACTTTCCCTGTTTTGTCTTTTTTATTAATTGAAATTGCATACATGTATATAGTGTGTATGTGTATATAAATATATTTTTTCTTTCCATTACAGCACTGTGCTTGATACAGCCAACAGATTTTTATTTTTATTTTTTTGCAATATAACTAAAACAGTCATAAACAATATAAGGAACAGGAACAATTTCAAATAATAAAAAGATTCTGCAGCAGATAAATGAAAATCACTAGTCAACATAAAATCCAAACCCAATTAAAAGCCATCCTCACCAGACCTTCCACTTTGAGCCATGGGTTGTTGTTTTTTACATGATACATATTCCACATATATATATATATATATATATATATATATATATATATATATATATATGTGTGTGTGTGTGTGTGTGTGTGTGTGTGTGTGTGTGTGTGTGTGTGTATATATATATGAATGAGAGTGAAACCAAGGTTGTGCTTTGGCCTTCCTATGATATCTGTTTTCTGTTAAGGATGGACATGCTATTTTTAGGGCACAAATACTGGACAACATCCAGTGAACATCATCTTGTCCTCTGTACTTTGTCAACTTGTTTCTCAAGCAGTGCTCCTCTATACAAGTGGCACAGAAAAAGGTGCTCGTAATTGTGATGTGTTTCAGTAATAATTTGTGTTCTGGCATAGGCATCTGCCATTTTTAAAAAAATAGAAAACCTACTGGGTGTTTTTCAATCCAGCCCTTTCTAGATTGGTTTCATTTCCTTTCCATGTCTGTACTCCCCCCACTGTCCATTTGACCTTTGGTCTTTCCCACTATTCCTTTGCCATTAAGTTTATTTTAGCCACCAGTATTAACTATATAAATACTAACATTTTCTCCACTAAACTCTTGAGTCTCATCCTTATCTCTCTTTTTCTTTCAGGGTTTACAATGGTTGATACAGAAATGCCGTTTTGGCCCATGAACTTTGGAATTAGCCCTGTAGACCTTTCGGCAATGGATGAACATTCCCATTCCTTCGACATAAAGCCCTATACTACTGTTGATTTTTCCAGCCTTTCTTCACCACATTATGAGGACCTTCCTCTGGCAAGAACTGACCAGACGGCCATTGACTACAGATATGATGTGAAGTTTCAAGAGTGCCAAAGTAGGTTGGATTTTTATGGCTTGAATGGTTTAACTTTTGGCGAGTATTTCTAGCTCTTTCACCATACATATGGAAAACAAAATAGTTTCAGCTTTAGTTTAAACCAGACGCATAAATAACATATGCAGAAGATGTTTTATTCTTCAAGGAATAGAATAACATGGTGATATGAAGGAAGAGGGCTTACTTTGAATCAGTCCTTAGTTTTAATGCTTCCACTCTTCATCTGGGCAATGATAATGCCTTTGTAAGGCATGGCTGAGGAACTAGTGACACTATAGGCATTTCTGGACTGTAGCATCCATCATTCTTTATCAGCACCCATGCTGACAGGGGCTGATGGGATCTTGAATCCAATAACATCTGCAGGGGCCCATCCTGCAGAATAGCTTGTCTTCATATTCTTTCCTAAATGGCAGGAAATTTGACTTTTTGCTACAATGGTTGAGTGATCTGTTTATTCAGCAGCTCAGCCATTTTACTCAGAAGCTCTTTGATTAACAAGGCATTTTAGTACTGTTGACAAGAGTATTCCGGAGACATATAAAAAAATTACACTTGCTCATTAGTCGGTTAAAAATATTCTTCTGTTCCCCAATGAGAATAATTAACAAAGGGTAAAGCTACCATTGAGTGAACTAATTTCAATTTAGTTTATTGTTAAAATAAGTTATCAGCAGTATGAGTAATACAATGACAAACCCCTTCTGAATAAATTTTGCCAAGAAAATCCTGCAATAAGTTCACCTTAGGTTGTTCAAGAAAAAACTTGAAGGAACATGGCAACAGCAACAATATGAATAAATGAAAACTGATTTCTGAACCATAGCCTGCCTCAGGGTCCCATGTAAATGGACCGCTGAATCCACTCTGTATTTTAATTTAAAGTTTAAAGGAGCTGTCAAAGATCTGAATCTGCTTTGGGAGAAGAGTTCAGCACCTTGGATACTCCTTTAAATGCAGAATCACCACCCCGCTGACATGGAAGCCTCCAGGGGTGGCCTATTCCATGGTAATAACATGAAACAAATTTGTTTGTCATTACAATCCAGCACTTTTCACAGCAATCTCTTTCTGATTCTCAAAAATAATGTACAGATGTCCCTCTGTTTTCATGGACTTGAAGTCCGCAACCCTTGTTTATCAGTGAGGGAGGAACAGAGGGGCACAAAATGGGGTGAGCATCTGTGGAGCTCACCCTCACAGACACACACCTCCATTCAAGCCAATAGGGTTTGAATATTTGCATTTTTCCTTTTTCGCGGAGGGGTCCATAACGGTTGCCCCGTGAAAAAGGAGGGGTGACTGTACATGCATAATCTGAATTCCCTATAGCAAACCTGAAATATATTGTGTTGGTATCATATTGCTGTGGATTAGCTGGAGGAATAGTGATTTAAACATGAATCCAGCATTCTATTCCCACAGTAGTCTTGTGAGAAGCTCACAAGCAAAACATGGATGCAAGAGCACCCTCCTGTTTATATTCTCCCACAACTAGTATTGAGATGTGTATCTTCACTGCTTTTACTCATTTTTTTACTACTATAGACAGCCTCAATTTGATCAGTTTGCCTTTTCCACATCTTTTTTTTTATTTACACACGCACACCAGATATGAGAAATATGGAATTAACAGATAGGAAATTAGAAGGAGATGGGGAAAAACAAAAACAAAAATGTATTCAAGATTGGCAAATATGGATACAGATATCTCTTGACAGTGTTAACATACATTTCAAGGTTATAGTTATTTCCTCTTTTACAACCTTTGCTTTGTACAGATGCAATCAAGATGGAGCCTCCATCTCCACCATACTTCTCAGAAAAAGTTCAAATGTATAATAAACCTCATGAAGACACCTCCAGTTCTCTCATGGCCATTGAATGCAGGGTGTGCGGAGACAAAGCTTCTGGATTTCATTATGGAGTGCATGCATGTGAAGGCTGTAAGGTAGGTAGACTTAATAAACAAGATTATCCTTTTGGAAACTTTACATCGCATTTTTTTAAAAAATCCAGTGCTAAGGAATCTCTCTGGAGAACCACTTATTGATGATTTCTTTCTTCATCTTTATCAGATATGCTAGAACACCTTGCATCTGATAATTTATTATTAATTAAACTTCTAACAGTGATCCAGCTAGGGCTGGACATTGAGTGGCACTCAAAGGACCTTGAAATAGCTGTCCAGAGAGAGCAAGTGTTGGATGCAGCAGCAAACAGGCCCACATCCAATCTGGGCCAGCATGGACATGCCAGCAACAACTGGACTGATGCTGCTCCCCACAGCATGCTTTCATCATCATCATCATCATCTTTTTCAAAACAATTTATAATCAAAAGACTCTAGATTTCATTGTGCATGATTACAGATGTTCGTAGTATTATTTTTTCTTTACAAACATATTACAACAAAATGGTGCTTTGTTAATGGCTTTGAGTCATCATGCTTGCATCAGAGCAGTAGAAACAAATTTAGTTTTATTTCTGTAGTCATTGTGATGCTATGATTTAAATTTCTTTAAAATGCAAAACTACATATGCTGATAAAATAGATTTTTAAAATCAGATTTTGTGCAAAGTTTGCTTGCTTGTTTGCTTGCTTGCTAAAACATACCAGAAATGTAGATGCAATTTTAATGCACAGAATGGTGCGTGAGGATAGAGAAGTGCCACAAGCAACACATGGCCTCTAAGGATGGGGAACACATAAAACCTTTAAGCCTGTGGTTTAAAATTACGTAACTGTAATACTGATTAAGCTATATTTCATCTGTGCTAATCTTGTTTTAACAAACAATGTACCCATTTCCTTTTAGCTAACAAGCAGATCCCAGTTTGGACTCTGCAGTTCTGAAAGCCTCATTCATTAAAGTGTGTGTGTGTGTAAACATTTTAGGAAAAGCACATGCTTTACGATCTTCAGGGGAGGGCTTTCTCTCAGTCCTACCACCTTTTCAGATGCTGTTGGTGAGGACTTCAAGAGAACTTTCTCTGTGGCTTTTCCCAGGCTCTGGAACTCCCTTCCATGGGAGGTCTGCTTGGCCCCCTCCCTGCTCTTTTTCTGGCAGCAGGTGAAGATTTTATTTAAGAGACATTTGGTGATGGCAGATAGATTATCTAATGTATTGTGTTTTTATTTTATTATGTTTTAAATAAATTTTAATGCTTTTAAATTTGTGTTTAAAATCAAACGTAGTTTAATGGTAACTTTTGCATTAAGAAAGGGTTTTTTTTAACTAAAAATGTGTTTTGGGATTACATGCCACCTTGGGTCTCACACTGGGGGAAAGGCAGGATATAAATAAGATAGATAGATAGATAGATAGATGTCAGGTTTGAAGAAACCAACCAAATCCATAAATGTCCATATACTTCTTATTTGCTTGATTCTAAGAGAAAACTAAGAGATGCATGGAAGTGAAATTGTAATCTTCTAAAAGCAAATATTAGGTAGGACTCTGAAATAAATAAAAATTGTTCTTAAAAGGATACACCTCACCAAATACTGAAGGCTGTTCAGGTACCAAATTTTTTGCATGTGTTTTTTACTGAAACTGCAGAAATTCTTTCCATTTGTTTTTAAAATGTCTATAAAATCATTTTTTCTTATCAGCTATAATTTAACAAAATTTAAAATTCCAAATACTACCTGGGAAATTGGTCTTGCAAAGTTATAGCCAAGATAATAGAAAATTACTACTGGTACTTAGCATATATAAACTACCTTCCTTCTTTCTCTGTTATCATACATATGACATGTTTGTTGCTTGGAGTGGTGTTATCACAATTACAATCATAAATGTATCCATCAGGAAGTAAGCTCCCCTGGAACTAAGAGAACATACTTTAAAATAAATAGAAACTTATGAAATACTAAACTGTTCTGTACAAACCTTTTAGCAATAAAAGTTTATAAAATGCAAATAATTATTCCTTACATCTTCTAGCACAACATTAAAAGAAGTATAATTGGTTTAAAATGAATACATGTTTGCCCTCTCATTGAGGCCAAAAACAGGAAGATTTTTATAACTAATATTTTCCCCTATCCCTTTATTCCTATTGAAGGGTTTCTTTCGTAGAACAATCCGGTTAAAGTTAATCTATGATCGGTGTGACCTCAACTGTCGCATTCATAAGAAAAGCAGAAATAAATGTCAGTACTGCAGATTCCAGAAATGCTTGGCAGTTGGAATGTCACACAATGGTGAGTATATAGTTGTTATCTTTTTAAATATGTGTAATACAGACATAGTGGATTGAATGGTATTAATATTCATTTTGGTCTAGCATTTAAGGATCAGAAACAAGTTCCTCATGTGTAAATGGAAGCATAAGATCAGGCAGTTTGGACCATTTCCTGAGCCTGAAAAGTTACTTTCTGGACAACAGTTCCCAGAATCCCTAGGCAACGTGACCAAGATTTTTCTAACTCTGGCCATTAATTTACTGATTGCATGTTATGCAGGGCAATCTTACCCACTTCTGGAATTGGTAGAATCCATGTGTGAGCTGTTCACTTGAACAACAAGTTCAACATGGTAGTCTGAATCCATGCAATAAACAGCCCATATAAAATAGTTGAGATCCAGACCTGCTTTCATAAATACTGTACACAGGCACTACACATTTGAAACAGTCACAAAGATGTCCAGTAGGCTCAGGGCATAACTTGAAGCTGGAGAAACAAGCAGCCACTATGTCCCTTCCCAACTAATGAAATCCAAGCCCTGTATCACCCACCATTTTATTTTCTTAGTGAATCCTGGATGCATCTGGGAAATCCACAAGCAGGACATAAGTACAACAGTATCCTTGCTGAATTCTCCAACAGCTGATATATAGATGTATATGGCCTCTGGTTCTGGAGGTGATGTTTAGTCATCACAAATAGTATAGTCTTTGGAGAGCTTTATATTCATGGTAATAGACCCAAGCACCAAGTGACGGAGTGAGCTCCCATCATTAGTCCCAGCTTCTGCCAACATAGCAGTTTGGAAGCATGTAAAAGTGCAAGTAGGTAAATAGGTACCACTTCGGTGGGAAGGTAACAGCCTTCTGTGCAGTCATGCTGGCCACATGACCATGGAATGAGAAAACACTGACAGTGTTGACAACGCTGGCTCCCTTGACTTAGTAATGGAGATGAACAACACCCCCTACAGTCAACTTGACAAAAGAGAAACTTTTACCTTTAAATAGACATGTTATACAGAACAAATCTGGTTTTGCTATAAAATATACTATCAAGAAGGGAGTGTAGCCCATCCCACAGCTTCAAAAAGTGTACCTATGTGATCCTGTTTTCCCATATACTTGTTGTTGTTGTTGTTGTTGTAGTTGTTGTTCATTTAGATCCCACCTGTCTCCCAACAGTGGGATTCAAAGCAGTTTAACAACATATTTAAAAACAATACAAATTTAAAAAATATGATTTGTTGTTAACTGCCCTCAAGTTGGCCCCAACTCATGGCATTCCTGTGGATGAGTCATCTTCAAGCCTCCCTTTCCTCCACTGCTCTGCTTAGGTCCTGAAGATTCAAGCCCATGACCTTTCTGATTGTGTCCAGCTTTCTGGCATACAGTCTTCCTCTCTTTCTACTACCTTCTCTCTTTCTACTGCCGTCTACCTTCTACCAATTTATTGTCTTTTCTAGTGAGTCATGCTTTCTCATGAGAAGCTATTAATAAAAGTATAACTATAAGAGTTATTGTAAAAGCAATTAAACAATTTAAAAAGTTAAAAAAACATTAAAAATTTGTTAAAAGACTATATACAAATCTTAAAAACAGCACTGTACAGCATTAAAACCCCATCCCAATCATTTTCTAAAAGCCTCTATACATTTTTTTTATCCCAGTCACACTTTACATTGTTAGGTATGCTACTAAAACATTTTAGGTGCATAGCTGGAAATCTAATGTGGGAAGATGGCCCATAAACAAGTTCACATGCATGATGAGAGTCTGTGATCTTCTCAAACAAGACAGCTGAGCAGGAAATGGTATGAGCCTAAACTCCTCAAGATATGGACCTGCTGTGATTTTTGTGGCATTATTTGGATCCCTGAACTTACAAAAGCTGAAGCCAGAGTAGATACATGATTGAGTGCTAACTTGCAAAACAGTGCAACTAAAAAAAAATGTAAAGAAGTAAGATCATTCTGCAAGACAGCTGGAAGAGATCTGCAGTTATCAGCAATATGCTAGATGGTATTTTGCTTGCTGTGTCTGTTGTACACAAGCAATGTTTATCATTCTTTATGTTCCCATCACTACTGCTCTTGTTCTTTTGCTTTGCTTCATTATCTTTTACTATGTTCTACCATGCTGTATATTTCTGTGTCTCAGGCACAAATCTAGGAAGTTCCATCTAACAAATTTGGATGCAAATTACTCTACAAATATTATCCATATTTGGAACCAGAAATTTTTTACATTATGGAGTTTTTGCATTTTGGAATATTTGCATATACATAATAAAATATCCTGGAAATGGGAACCATGTCCAAACATGAAATTCATTTGTTTTGTATACACCTTATACATATTGAAGATAATTTCATAGTATATTTAATAATTTTGGGCATAAAACAAAGAAGATTATCACATGGAGGCTTACCGTCAGTATAATATCCCTAAATCGTCCAGAAAGTGTGAGGGTGTGATAGCTGATTGTGCTTGTCCTCGTTATTAAATTGTCATGTCTTGCCTCTCCAGTCATTAAAGCATTAGCGGAGCCGCCATTTCTCAATAATGGGAAATTCCAGTTATTGAGATATGGTGACTCTGCTAACGCTTTAATGATGGGAAAGTCAGGGAGATGCCTCCATGATGATTTAAAGAGATAAGTGCGACCAGCTATCACACCCTAGCGCTTTCTGGACAATTTAGAGACATTATACTCCATTATACTGACAGTAAGCCTCTATGTGATAATCTCCAAAATTTGTGTACATTGAACCATCAGAAAGCAAAGACATCATTTTGGATAATTTTGGAATATTTTGGATTTCAGAATTCCAGTTCAGGGAGATTCAACCTGTATATGAAGATGCTGTCTAGCCCTTTTTTCCTACAGATTATTTTGTCTGGATGTTTCCCATCAGTTATTGGTGATAAATTATATAGTAACTTTGTTGTACATGTTTAGATTATTACAATTTGTAATTTCTGCTATTATAGTTTTTGGATAAAGGTGGCCAAAATAAGCCTAAGTTATAGCACTAAGGAAAAGGCTACACATGAGAATATCCATGCATATACATGTTTCATGGTCAGCCACTGCATAAATGTGTGCCTTGGAAAAGTACTCTGTTATTTAGGTTACGGTTATCCTCTTCTTCCCTGATCCCCTTTCCTTCTTTTCCATTGCAATGTCTCCATCAAATGCACTAGCTTTAGCTTGCTTGGTTATTTGCATATTATTTTAGTAACCAAAATTGTGTAATCACTGCTTTTTCCTTGTTATCTCTCTTATGGCCCTTTTTTGTTTCTGACTCATTTGCTGTTTTGCATCAAGTGATAAGCAGTATATTTTGAAGTGTGGTGAGTGACTAATAATAATAATTTTATAAAATTTATTATTAAAAACAAACTAACTGAGTGGAACATCAGACTCCTTACTTCATCTGCTTGAGGAAATCTTCCTGTGAAAAGGATCTCAAATTACAATCTGTAACTGAACATGTAGACATTGCTTGAAACATGCATAAGCACTATGAACTCTGGCAATTTTAAAATATGAGACAGTATGTCATGTTCCCTTCTACTTGAAGTAACAGGGTGGAGATTTCTGGAACTACATTTGCTTTGCATAATTATTAATGAAGAAACAGAAACTCGGGCCGAGGAATGAGAAAGTATATTGGGAAAGTGGCTAATCATTTCCAAATTATGGCAAACCTAAGGCCATGAATCTATCATGGATTTTTCTTTGTAAGATTTGTTCAGAGGATGTTTGCCATTGCCCTCCTGTGAGGCTGAGAGGCTGTGACTTCCCCAAGGTCACACAGTGGGTTTCATGGCTGAGCCTGGAATCGAACCCTAGTTTCCAGAGTCACAGTTCAACACTCAAACCATTGACAAGTTACTTCATATGGCAAAAGAAATCTGGTGGCTTTGTGTTGGCTGGTGATGTCAGATTACCCACCTGCTATCATGTTACTTCTCCAAAGAGAATTATGGCTTGTGATGTTGAAATTTTCCTGGCTGGAATTATACTGTTCCATGACAAGCAGCTCCAGAGGTGTTGGAGGGGGTCTAGCTTGAACTGTATGGTAGTTGATAAATTTAATAATAATAATAATAATAATAATAATAATAATAATTTGTATCCCGCCCCTCTGAGAACAATCGGGGCGGGTATTTGCACTAATATAAGCAGAGCTCTTTTTATTAAGGCATTTGTTCCACATAAACAGCATTACTTTTCCATTTCTTGAGTTAATTGGTAATTGTCATCAAGTCATTTTGATTTATGGCAACCATATGAATGGGAGACCACCCAGAGACCCTGTTATTGACACCCTTATTCAAATCTTGCAAATTCAAGACCATGACTTCCTTCACTGAGGCTGCATCCACACTGTGGAAATAATCCAGTTTGATACCACTTTAACTTTTCATGGCTCAGTGCTATGGAATTATGGAACTGTAGATTGTTATGGCACCAGAGCTCTCTGACAGAGAAGGTTGAATAGCTCACAAAACTACAATTGCCAAAATTCCATAGCATTGAGCCAAGGCAGTTAAAGTGGAGGATTATTTCTTCAGTGTAGATGCAGCTTGAGTCAATCCACCTATGGCATGGTCTCCCTATTTTCCTGCTACCTTCCACCTTACCTGCTATTTTTTCTAATGAGTCATGTTTGTTGGGTAGAACATCCTAACCAGAAAAAAAATGTTCCCCATTCTGTAAGCAAAAAGAGGTGTCTCTCTGCTTGCTGCTAAGACAATTGGGTGGTGTTTGCTGTCTTCTCACACTGTGGTGTGGTTGTTTCATTTCATGGCACACCCGGGCAGATACCTCCTCAGGGTAGCATCTGGTTGCTACAGTAAAATGGGGAGGCATGTCTTCTTTAGCTCAAAAAAGAGTCATGGTTACTGCATATACACATCTATAAGTCTAGAAATTTTAGTCAAAAAATTGACGCAAAATATCTGAGTTGACTTATCCACAGGTCAATGTAGGGACTGTAGTTTAACTCTTATTTTAAAAAGGAACCATCCCCTAGTGAAAGGCAAAAGTGTGATCTGTCCTGGAAGCCTGACACTCTTTACTCTCTCATCCATCCAG
>CM034703.1:269228465-269252149 GCA_020142125.1 Phrynosoma platyrhinos
CTGACTATGCCTGGCTTCTCCTTTCCAACAAACTCCAAGAGAACATGGTCACTCCCACCTAAGGATCCCACCAGTTGCAGGTCATCCTTGTTGGTTAGGGTCAGAGGACTGATCTTGTTGCCTCTTCCACATTTTGGACACTGAAATTGTCTTCCAGGCAAGTAAGGAATTTGCTAGACCTTAATGTTTTGGCTGAGTTTGATTGAAATCACCCATCATTACTACATATCTCCTTTCTGAGTGTGTGGTCATGCATTCTAGAAAGGCATCATCCAATTCCTCAGCCTGACTTGGGGGTCTGTAGTAGATTCCCACAATAACATCCCTGTTGTTTCCCTCCCCTTTAATTTTGATCCAAATGCTCTCCACCTGGCTTCCGGGATTTAAGTCCTGGATCTCTTCACAGATGCAGACATCCCTGACATATAATGCTAGTGCTTCTCCTTTCTTGTTTGGACTATTTCTCTTTAAAAGGTTATAACCTTCTATTACTACATTCCAATCATGAGACTCATCCCACCAGGTTTCAGTGATGCCTTTATATCGTATTTGCTTTGTTGTGCTAGGAGTTCAAGTTCATCTTATTTATTTCCCATGCTCTGTGCATTAGTGTAGAGATATTGAATACCATGAGTTCTCTCTCCTAGCTGCCTGTGTAAAGTTTTTTCTTTCCAATTGTTGGGTCCCTGGACTATTTGTGTTGTTCCCTGTACAACTGTTTGACCATTATCTTCAGCCTTTGATGAACTCCTGCCTTCCAAAGTACTGTCTCCTTTCCCCACATAACTCAGTTTAAAGCCCTCCTTATCAAATTTTTGGGTACTCATTTTACTGACCTACAAGAGGATGGAAAGCCAAGTCAACCTGGATCCCTACAGGGTCAAACTCACAACGTTTTGGCAGTAGTACCTGCCTTTAACCTCCCATGATGTTAGCTTGGCTTCTGGAGAGATGTCAGGCTTGATTTGCTCTAGGACCTGTTTGTCTTTTTAGCAGTCCACTGTATCTATAGAAATCTTCTCTAGCACCACATTTCAAACAAGTTGATTTTCTCTTACCAACATTCTTCACAGTCCAGCTTTCACATTCATACATAAAAGTGGGAAATATGGTGACATGGACAGTCATAACTGTAGCATTCAACAATATATCTGTATACTTTGGGATCTTGTCTAGTTCCCTTATAGCTTTCCTTCCAAGTCCTATTCTGATTTCTTTGCTGCAGTCTCTGTAATGATTGAGCCAAGATAAGGAAAATCTTGTACTATTTCAATGTCTTCATTGTCTACTTAAAGTTATATAAACCATCTGTGCTTACTATTTTTGTTTTCATAATGCTGAGCTGTAGCCTACCTTCTCACTATCTTCCTTGACTTTCTTCAGTAATTGTTCCAAGTCTTTGTTATTTTCTACTAGTAATATGGTATCATCTGCACATCTTAAAATGTAGATGTTCCTTCATCCAATTTTGATGTTTCTTCCTCCAAGTCTAATCCTGCTTTATATATGATGTGTTCAGTGTACAAATTAAACAGGGTGATAAAATACAGCCTTGCTAAGTCTCTCACTGATACTGAATAATATTAATCTTTTTCATTAATGATGGAACTCTGTTTGAGAATATTAATATCCCAAGCATATTGGTCATTTCAGAGTCTGAATTACTTTGGTTAAGATGGCTGGTCACTTTAATGGACAAGCCATGGAAAGCCTTCCCAGTCACAAGGCATTTTTCAGATTTTAGACACATGTAATTATTAATGGAGACAAAACAGAGGTGAGAGGCTTCCTTCAACTTTTACAGAGAACCTCTGCTCTGCCTTGAACCACACTGTATTGGCAGCAGTCAAGTGCTGTTGCTTGAAAATGATTACAAAAATTTTAGCTGTAAACGTACTCACTGTAGAGAAGCACATTTAAAAGAAATGGGATTTTACTGCAAGAAATGCTTGCATTTCATTAGAAATGCTAATGATACTTTTAGCAATTCACCCCAAAAGAGTAAGAGCAATATTTTCAGATGTTGGCTTTATTTGTATGCAGTCTTTTTAGTTAACATACAAAGTCTCAGAGTTTTTGAGAAAAACATTCCCCCTCAAAATCAAATCAAATAAATAAATAAATAAATAAATAAAATGGTTGCAACTTGAGAATTATTTCTCACTGGCAAAGATTACTGGCAAGCTACTGAATAAATGTACACACACTGCTGGGAGTAAAAATATATTCTACAAGCTAGAGTCCAGAACAAAGATCAGCAGGGAATTATTCAGAGGTTCCTGTTGGATGGAATAATAGGCAAGGGATATTTTCAGGAATATCCTGAATAGCTTAAATGTACACTTTGTTTCCTGTCTCCATTCCCTTTCTCTTCTTATGGCGGGATGCAGAATTGATGCAAATGAATCCTGAAATTAGAAAATGGGGGTTCCCCGCTTCCCCAGGTTGCTTTGTAATAGGATTCTCTCTGGAAGGCAGTTGTAACAGAAATATAGGGGGAGCTGGTAATCAGGATCTAATCATGGCCAATGCCCCTCAATTAAACAGGCGCTCAGTGCTTTCCATATTTTATTTTATTTATATTCTGCCTTTCTTCCAACATGGGATCCAAGGCGGCATACAACATTTTAAAAGCAGAATACAATTTAAAAATGATGAATACATAGGTTAAACACAAACTAAATTTCTATTTTAAAACACAAGTTCAAAACAGCATTAAAAGATACTCTAAAACATTTTAAAATAAAAACACTACCTTGGATTTTGTGCCATCAGAAACTATTTCCAGGTGTAAGGAAAAATATATTTCTGCCGCTGCAAAACAGTATAACCAAGTGCCAATTAGTTATGTAACATTGTGGGCTGGGAGGCAATACAGAAATACTTCAAATAAATAAATAATAGAAAATGTGAAGACTGTGTCTGGTGACTGTGCTATTCATAAAGAGACAATGGTGGACATTAGATTCATGAATCAAATGTTTTATTGCTTCTAATTAGAATACTACCATTAATTGATTATTTGGTCCATAGAATACTACCATTAATTGGTCTCATTCTTCCCTTCCATCTTTTTCTCTTTATTTTTAGAGACTGACATCTTATGCTCCTAAGATTGAAAGCTGTTTAAATTTGTTTACTGGTATTCATATATTGATTTCTTGCCACACACCTATGTACTTTTCAAGTTGACAAGACTCTACAGAAACACTGATTTGTCGCTTTATCTGGCACATTAATGTAGAAAGCCAGAACTCAAACTCAGCATCTTCTGAAACACAGTTCTGTCCTTATGCTGTGCTAAGGGCATGCTTTCATGGCAGTTCTGAAGAGCGGCACACATATTCTGTGCATTCTGATGTTAATTATGAACAGTGCTGGGGAAAGTGACTTTTCAAACTACAATGCCCAGCCAGAATGGCTGCTGTGCAGTAAGAACAGTACAAAACATCCATTATCATCCCAGAAGAAAAGGTACCAGTGTATCACGGTACCCGTTTTCTCCTCCTTCCTGGACAGTCTGATTTAATCCCAAATTATTTCTCTGAGAAAGCAAAAAACAGCTATACGAGCATGACTTTGAAATGAATCAGGCCCCTTGGGTTTGGCTTCCAGCAAAATACCTCTGAATTCTCCTGGGGACCTTTATAACTAATCAACAATTTGTTGCAAACATGCAAACTAGCTTCACGGAGCCCAGATGCTATCATTGACTGTTCCATGAAGCCTATCACTCCATGCGCATTTTATGGGTTGATCATTTCTTTCCACTCTTCTTAATGCACTCTTGCCATAAAAATTCCATTCCATGCAGCTGTAAAAGATCTTGAAAAAAAATATTACAACTGTTATACATATGTTAGCGTGCAGTTGATCATTATTGTAACATTTGTCTCCCCCCTCCCCCATTTCCCCAGCTATCAGGTTTGGGCGAATGCCACAAGCTGAGAAGGAGAAGCTCTTGGCAGAGATTTCAAGTGACATCGACCAGCTAAACCCAGAGTCCGCTGATCTCCGAACCCTTGCCAAGCTCTTGTATGATTCATACATCAAATCCTTCCCTCTGACCAAAGCCAAGGCAAGGGCCATCTTGACAGGAAAAACAACAGACAAATCTGTGAGTTTTCTCTGCTTTCTGTTCTCTTCTCTGAGGCAGAAAAAAAATTATCATAGAAGCTGACCGGTATTTATTGAATTTTTTTTAAGAAAAATAACAGCATTCTGCATTGGTAATTACATATTTTAAACTATGGCGGAAGCACAGGAAATGTTTTTAGATAGGATAAGTAAGCATCATTTGGGGAAAAAGAGGCCCTAATAAAATATTTGAATCCAGTACAAGAATGCGAAGGTCAGCATAACCTTTCTGGACTTTTTGAGCACCATGTCTTCCTGTACTGTCACCCCTTTTCCATAGGTTATCTCCCATATTATCCAATGGAGCTATCTGTTAGAGAATAAGCTGTAATACCCATTTCAAACATCCTGATAGTCATATACAACATAAGCTAACTGAGTCCCTTGAGATCCATTCTTATCCAGTTGCAGCTTCTGGCATTTCTTTTCCTTTGATTTATGGTGGATTGGTGCCATTCTCTATACAGTGTAACACTTAATATTATATTCAGAGTCAATCCTGATTTCTTTGTTCAGATTGTAAGACTTGAATTAGCTTTTCCCCAACACTAAAGAGGAAATCTTCATTTTATTTAAGAACATTGAATGTAAGAAACGCTTCATTTGTGATCTGAGCATCTATGTACGTTCCCATAGGCACGCAGAGCTCCTGTATACATTGACTTCTCTCTTAAGTTCAGCTGTACATGAAGCTATTTCTCATATAGACCTTTGCCACCAATAAAATTTGATAGTAAGATTATTTGGAATAATCCATTAAAGCAGGGTTTGGAATTAAGGAGCTCTCCAGATGCTGCTGGACTGAAACTCCCAACATTCCTCACCCAAGGCTATATACTGGCTAGAACACATGGGAGCTGCAATCAACAACAATTCAGGGGCTGCATATGTTACACTATGTTTGGTCATAGGCTTACATCAGTAATTTCACACATGTGGTCTTCCGAAAATACTCACCATTTCAACCAACTTATGTTTCTTTTCAGTTTGTCAATAATGTCTACAAGTTCTTTTCATGATACTATTATTTGCTAATTCCCAAGATTTTTCCTGAAAATAGTACTTCATGCTGACATCCAGCTTCTACACAATTTCCTTGTCATTTCCTTTTATTACTCCTTTAACTCCCTTGTCATTCAAAAATATAATCTCCCCTGTCTGTTTTCTGCTTCTGATGCATTAAACTTTTTTGTTATTGTGATTTTTAATGCAATATTTTCCTCAGAATCCTCTTTTGCATCTTTTCTTGTCTGCTTGTACTTCTTATGTGCAGGTTTGTTTTTATTTTCTTTCTCATTTGTGTAACACTACTATATCCTTATGAGCAGATAAACATCTAGTTTAAATAATTTCAACCATGCTAAAGAAATTTTGACTCTCCTTCACATACCCTTCTGGAGGGTTCTGGAAGTGTCTGGAGTAGTTTTCCTGATGGTGCAGAATTTGTGTGGGTAAGGGGGGATGCAATTTATCCCTTTCAGTGAAGGGATTTCGACTTGCAGATTTCTGGATCTGACCTATTATTTTTAGCACAAGAACTGATGGCAAGCACTGTGTTAAACTAGAGGCATTGTATCTTCATAGAAGCCAGGGCTGATAAAAAATAAAATAACAGAAAATATCTTTTTATTTAGATTTCTTAAAATTTAAATCCGTTTTAAAAAGTTCTCAAAACAATTAGTAAAAAATAGCTAAAAGATATGTTCACAAGTGCTAGTTATAGTACTTCTAATTGCATTGTAAAATATGTTTTGTTGTTGTCATGTACCTTCAAGGCCTTTCCAATTTTCCAACCCTATGGCAGGGCTTTCTTGGCAAGTTTCTTCAGAGAGGGTTTGCCATTGCCATCCTCTGAGGCTGAGAGAGTGTGTCTTGCCCAAAGTCACACACTGAGTTTTCTGGGCAAGCTGGTAATTGAACTCTGGTCTCCAGGACCTGAAGTGCCCCAGTGAAGCCAGTGACATTGGAAGGGAACACCTGGCCATGTGCGTGTAGTCAGGTGCCCTGTTTCCATCCTTATGTGCCATAGCAGGAGCCTTTGGGGCAGATGCAATGGCGGTGGCAGGTAAGGAGTGCATGGCAGCAGTGGATCCACAGCATGGCAGTGCATGGCTGTGTGAACACACTTGTTTCCATACTGGCCCGGAATTACCAGCAAGATACCACTGGTTTGGTCCATGGTATCCTGCCCATCTGTCTAGGCCCTTAGTTCTTACTAGACATGTATAGCATTATACTGTTACATTTTAGCCAATGTATTTGAATACATCTGTATTCATACATGTTAGCCAATGTTACATTTTAGCCAATGTATTTGAATACATGTATATGAGTATACAAATACAGTTGGCTCTCTGTATCCACCAATTCATTGTCCATGGATTCAAGAATCCATGGCTTGAAAATATCCCTAAAATAAATACATTCCAAAAAGCAATTCTTGATTTTTCCATTTTATATAAGCGACACTATTTTACTAACTATTGTGTTTAATGGAACTTGAACATCCATGGATATTGGTATCCACGGGGGTCCTGGAACCAAATCCCAGTGGATACCAAGACCCACTGTATATGAAAGAAAATAATATAATTTCATGCTACACATGTCTACCAAAACACCTGTGCAAGTATCAGTAACAAAAATCTATCTTTGCTTGATGTTAAAATATAATACAAATATGTAATTTTTCCAGCTATCTCCACAGTCTGGGATGCCTTCACCTGCCATTTTAGGAGACAATTTTATGATGATGACTGGCCTCTCTGACTTTTCGCTATCTTGCTCTGCCTTTCTCTACCACCACAACAGTAAACAGTAAACTGTGTAATTAGTATACTCATAAAACAACTAAAAGTATAGCCCACTCACTTTCTATGTAGAGTGCCTTTATGAAACTAAGAAACAGGCCACTCCTCCTCTCAGAACATTTGCGTTTTACTACAAGCCATAAGTTAGAGACTATTCTGTCAGGAACAATAGGCACATGCAGGTATATAAACTGTTTTCCTTTCAGGATGCTCAGAACTGGAATGGAGGAAAGGAATGGATCATTACAGATCATATCCACGTCCAGCGCCACGTATGAAAATATTGAACCTGAATCTTGCTACTTAATTCTTAATTCCTTCTGTAGTTTTAGATCAGGAGTAGGAAACTGTGTCCCTCCAGATATTAAGGGACTCCAGCACCTAGCATATCCAACAGTGAGGGATTGTGGAAGTTTCAATCCCATGACATCTGGAAGGTTACAGTTGCCCACCGCTGTTTAGACCCATGCTATGAGACTTGACAATGAAAAAGACATACAAAAATGTGTATGACAGCCATATTCTGATCTATGCTAACATAAAAGGATCTGAACAAAAATCCATCAGTGATATCTTTATTGGTCAATCAAAATGCATAATATACTTGTTGCAAGCTTTCAAAGCTCCTTCTTCATCAGGCAAGATGTTACAAACCAAACAGGAGAAAAACAATTGGAGATGTCAGATGCCTACATGTTGTTTGAGTCAGTCTTTAGTTAAGATGATATATGGTGAGGAGGATATCGTTTGCAGGCAGGCACCTCCTCCTGCTGGCCCTGTGGCTATAGGGAGATTTTCCAAGTCCAGGAAATTTAAAATCCATTTGCATATCAACGAGGACCCCTCTTTTGCAATTTAATATATCTCCATTCCAGTGAGGCCACAAGATTCTTTGTGTCAGAGAACAATGGATTCCTCAAAGTCTCCATGTTTTTTCATCCGGAATATTTTGGTGGGTGTAGAGGTAAAACATGTGCTTTCAGTCCAAATTTAAGAAGAAAAACGTTTTACCTTGGTTGAAGTTCCCAGTCCATAGGCTATTCTTCCTGGTTCCCCTGTTACAGCTACAATGTGATATCTCACAATACAGAAAACATTCAGGGGTAGCTGTGTTGGCCATTTAGCAAATTCAAACAAAAATCCATAATATACTTGTTGCAAGCTTTTGAAGCTCCATGGTCTTCTTCATCAGACAAGATGTTACAAACCAAACAGGAGGAGAACAATTGGAGATGTTAGTCAGATGCCTACGTGTATATTATGCATTTTGGTTGGCCAATAAAGGTATCACTGATGGATTTTTGTTTGTATTTGCTAAATGGCCAACAAAGCTACCCCTGAATGTTAAAAGGATATGAGTGACTAGAAATACAGAGTTGGCCCATGCTTTTTTCATGAGAAAAGCAAATTTGAAAATGATTAGCATATATTAACAATAGTGCATCTGATTTATGAGATGCTGATGTCAGTGTAAAGTCCATTATCAAAAAAGAAGGGAATAAGGAAATCAGAATTACAGCATATATAAAACATAGCTACAAATAGTATATATTGCTGTGTGAACCCTTAGAGTGTTATAAAACATCATGACATTATTCTGCACATTAAAATATCATAAAACACTCCACATTACATATTATATTGCTGATTTCCTTGTACATTTCATTTCCTTTGTTTTCTGCATTTATGTTTATTTATGCACAGAATTGGCCCTAAACATGTTTTATTATTCCATTATGCATTAAACAAACAGCATGCATGACTTTTTCAACCCAGAAGGACTCCATAGGCTAAAATCCAAGTATTCAGATATGTGGTTTATAAATCAACCTCTTCAAAAATGAGTAACAACACATCTTATATTATATCATATCAGAGTATATATATTATATCAGAGTAACATTGCCCATTAGTTCTATGAGACATAGTCCAAATTATTTTAAACACTTTCTATGTAGCATTGAATCAATGAGAGAATTAAGAACAATCCTTCATGTTGAAATCAGTGGGACTTTACAGTCTCATTTGCAGTTTATGTAAACTGAAAACCTGCTGGATTATGTCCATTTTATACATATCAGTGAGATCTCTATCCAGCATAATTGGGTCTCAGCATAAAATTAATTACAGCATGAATTCTCCATGTTTTTCTCTCTCCAAATTACAGTCTTACAATCCAATACTTATAATACTATTATACAAAGCATTTGTTCTGTATCTCTTTCTTCATTTTCTTATCTGTTTGTTCGTCTTCTTGTTTTCTTTCTGCATAATGACTTCCTGTTCTCCACTCTCTGAACGTTGGCTTTCTTCTTTCTTTTTCTTTTCTTCAACTCTTCTTTTGAGTATCATTTTTCAAATAAAATAAAGATGTATATATTTTCTATGTATTCTATAATATTCTTGTTATTAATAGTCACTTTTGCATAAGTAATTCCATGATAATAACATGAAAACAGTACTCATAAACTAAAACCTAACTCCTTCATTTTTCTTTTATTACCTAGCCTCTAGAATTTCATTCCCCCATTTCTTCATTTGTTTATTTTAACTAGCTGTTGTTTTTCCCATGATTTCTCTACTTTCTTTCTATTATTTTTATCAATGGTTTCCATTCTTTTTCCCATTTGTCCATATCTTTTTTTATTTAATATCACTATCACTCTACCCATTTCTTTCATATCATAATTTTGTTTTGTTTTGTTTTCCAATCTTCTATCTTCAGGATTTGTTATTTTTTCCAATTTTTTTACAATTAAAATCCTTGCTGCCATTATTAAATGTAAGATAATTTTACAATATTTGGAATTCTCCATGAATTTTGTGATCCTGTTCTGAACCTATGCTGGAAATATTTTCAAAATGCCATAAAAACAGAATCATGTTACTAAATTTCCTATGTGGCTGTGACTGTATCCTTAATTACAACATGCTTGCTGCCTCTGGGCATCATCTAATCCATTCATCACATTCTTGAGAATCCTGCTCTTATTTAGTTTAAGAGCTTCTAAACAGCATGGTCAGTGGCATAATCTTTTAAAAACTGATGCCATAATGCAATAAAAGTCTAGAGGGGATTACAGAGCAGTTTACAACTGTTACTTTGATAACTGTTGTCAAGTCAACTTGGACTTATGGCGACTCTATGAATGAGAGACCTCTGAGTCACCATGTTATCAACAGCCTTGTTCTTGCAGACTGAAGGCTGTGGCTTCCTTGACTTAGGGGGGAAGCAGACCAGGGCGTCCAGGACGCCCTGGGATGGTGCGCCGCGGGACCGCGGCATCCGCACCCCAGCGCACCAGCGGCGTCCCTAAAAGGAGCGCTAAATTGGTGCTCCTTTCAGAAGTCAGGGAAAGTGCGCCCTAAATGCGTAGGGCGCACTTTCCCTGACTTTTCCACCGCAGCATGTGCGGACGCTGCGGCGGGAGGTTGCCCCCGGAGCGCTGGCCATGCAGAGGGCCGGCAGCTCCGAGGGCAACCTCAGGAGGAGGAAGGGGCGCCGATCGTGCGGCTGCCCCTCCTCTTCCCTGCCTCGGAGACGACTTTATTAGTCGTCTGCCGAGGCCCTTAGTCTATCCACCTGTAATGCAGTCTTCTTCTTTTCCTACTTTTTTGTAGGAATGTCTTCAAGTCATTTTCGACTTATGGCAACACTAAGACAGCCCTATAACAGGATTTTCTTGGCAATATTTGTCCAGATATGGCCTTTGCCTTCCTCTGAGGCTGAGAGAATGTGACTTGCCCAAGATCACCTACTGGGTTTCCATAGCTGAGCTGGAAATCAAACCCAGGTCTCCAGAGTCATAGTGCAACAGGCAAAACATGTACCACATTGCCAATATCTTGTTCTACTATCATCTACCTTACCTAGCATTATTGACTTTTCTTATGAGTCATGACTTCTAGGGAGAGTTCAGTCTTGACTTGTCCTAGGCGCCATTTATTTGACTTTTTGGCAGTCCATAGTATCTATATAACTCTTCTCCAGCACCATATTTCAAATGAATTGATTCTCATCCTATCAGCTTTTTTCACTGTCCAGCTTCACAACCATACATAGAAATTAGGAATACAATGGCATCAACAATCCTGTTTTTGGTTTTCACAGTGACATATTTTTACACTAGAGAATCTGGTCTAGTCCTTTTACAATAGTTCGTTTAAAGGTTTATAATAGACAAGGTGAAATCTTTCCAGCTCTTAATATCCCTATTGTCCCTACATTCCAGTATGCCTGAACCCATGCCTAGCCAAGGTTTATTTTCTGCTTCCTGCCAATAGTCTACTACTTCCAGTCTTCAGACTCTGAGGGTGGGAATAAAATGTTGCAGCTGGTGCCAAATATTGCCATGAAATAGTCTGGGACACCAGAAACATTGAAGCTTATTGCATAGCTAAAATAAAGCATTTTACCTGAATTGAATTGAATTTTAAATTGAGCTGCATCTGAACCCTATCACAAAGATTTTGCCACCAAAATCACTGCTTGATTGTAGCCTGAGTCCATTACCACTCCCAGGTGCCTCTTTTTGAAATGAGTTTTCTGGCTTGAAAAATGGCCGCCGGAGCACTCCTGGAAATGGGGATGGACACAGGCTGCATTCGGGCAGCAATTTCGGCAGCAAAATCTTTGTGATAGGGTCTGGATGCAGCCCGATTGTTTGGATATTTTCAAGAGCCCAAGACCTAAAACAAGAAAAACCACCATCTCCCAACACATTTGCCCAACCTAGGGGAGCTTAAGTGGGAATATGCATCTGGTCTTAGCAGTCATTGTCCAACATGCTACACTACATTACTTCTTGGATTTTCAGAAATCTAGTACCCCTTCTGAATTCCAGCTAAAATGAAAATAGTGTTTAATGTCACATAGAAGCAGCATTGCTACTTGACAGATGAATATTTTCAAGAATTGCTTTAGTTGTGTATTTCTGTGTGGCAAGAGGGTTGGACAAGATGACCCTTGTGATCTCTTCCAAATTGGTGCTTCTGTGTATAACTAGCACATTAGTTTATATCCTTCTGTTCCTCATGTAAAAGAAACTCAATTGTTGTACAAAAAGAAACCTGTTAAGATACTATTATTAAATTGTCAATAGTCAGTATTGTACTGTAATGTGTCTAGTAAACAGTTTGACAACTGGAGCCCAAGTATAGTGTATAGATTTGAAGAACCGGTGCTATGTTTTTGGTAGCAGTGTTTTCAAACATATTTTGTGCTAGTTATGTAAATGTCTATGGCATCTGCCAGTCATTTTGTGTATGGCGTGCTTAGTTGAACTAAACAAACTACCTTTGGAGTAACTCTGTCTGATATTTGATCATCACGCTAATGTACTGTTCGTGCAATTTATACAGGGTGTGCTTATGGGACACTGTTTGCTTCAGAGCATTCCGGAACCAGTTGCTGGGGTAGAATTTACTAGCATAAAACTATAAATGAAAAAAACCAAGCCCCTGTAAAATTATCTGGCCTTATCGAGTTGACGTTTAAAAGTACTACAGCCAGAGTAAATTCACTCATTCAGTAAATAATGAGTAAAACTTTTATTATTATTTGTACTGCAATGGACTTTGTGCCCTGAAATGTCAAAATGTTTATGATAGACACAATTTAACATTACATTCCTCCTTTCAGTTGTGGCCACATCTACACCACATGTCAATGATTTCTAATGGTCAAGTCGTTGGTTCTGTCCGAAATTACTATATAACTAACTTCTCTCTGGAATGTACAATACAACGCTCTCCACTGCAGCAAAATATATTGTAGGTTACAGAGTCCATTTGAGCTTCTCCAGTTTGGATTGGTTTGTGTCTTCTTGCAAGACCAACACAGCAATATTGCAGGAATGGGTGTCTCTAGCCGAAGCATTTCTTTGCTGATCCAGAAAATCCTGAAATTAAAACATTAGTTTTACACTTTCTTGGCTGTTGTGAAATAATCTTCATCCCACACAATTCAGTTGCTTCAGCATATGTGGACTGAGGCTCACATCTTTAAATAGATCTCTGTAATTTGTATCAATGTCCTCATCCCTGTTTCAGAGCAATGAATAAGAACAAATGTTATTAATGATATGTTGCTTGTTGGAGGAGCAATACAAGTTGCTGCTATTAAACTGTGTGTAAGCAAATACTAAGCAGACTCCTTGGGTTGTACCCAGTGCTGGATTTACATGCAGGGAAAGTGCTTATCATTGCACAAGGCAGGGCATCCAGTTTTCTCCATTCCTCCCTCCTTGGATAGCCTTCTGGGGCATGTCCCATTTGGTTCCATAGGCTCCTCTAACTTTAAGGAACAGCTTTTTCAAGGGGCAATGAGAATGGCAAACTGGGATGAATGCGATGCCCTGTCTTACATTAGTATAAGTGCCAGTATGACTTGTAGCCCTTTAGATTTGCTGGGTTGCAGTGCTGTTCATCATCCTTCATCATTGGTTATGCTAGGGCTGAAGGGAGATGCAGTGTAACAACACCTAGAGAATCCGTATGCAAAGGGATCTTGTGACACCTTTTAGACTAAGTGAAACAAAGAAGTTGGTAGCATGAGCTTTTAGTAGACTCAATTCTACAAAAGCTCATGCTACCAACTTCTTTCTTTCAGTTGGTTTCAAAGATGCTACAAGATTCCTTTGCAGACTGATTTTACAGAGTAACATGGCTATGTCTTTGAAGACTTAGAGAAATGCAAGTTGCCCATCCTAGCAATATCACAAAGCTGCTGTTAGATACAACCCCTTTAAACAGTGATCACAAGTATCATACAAAATTGCACACCTTGAATTAGGTTCAGCAAAAGGAACTGAGTCATAGGACTGGGGAAAGGGCAGAGATATAAATAAATAAATATAATAATAACAATAATGATAGTGCATGACTTGGCCTTGCATCAAGCACACTAATTTTTCAGTTATAGTTCACAGATTCACTAAATTTGAATTAATCAGATGATGTCAAAACCAGCCATTACCTAAACAAACCCATGGAAGTTTATGCTGAACTGGTTTGTCTTAAAGATGTCACATATCTTCCTCCCCCCCACTTCTCTTTTTAAATGCTAAAGTGCAAATACAAATACATTCAGAAAACATAGCTGAAATTATATGTGGATGTAGAAATAGCTTTCCAAAATGATGAAGAGAAATGTTACCTGCTTTTGTTTGTGCATTTATTTATTTATTTATTTATTTATTTAAAAAAGGTTTATATTAGGGAGAAATATGTCTCTGTTTACAGGACCAAAAGTCATTTTGTTTTTATGGAGGAGTTTGTAAAACTTCTCAAAAGTCTAATTCCCTTGCAAGAGAAAATATTCAGGCCTGATTCGTTCAACCTTGTATAAGTATTCTGTTGCTGTTTGTTTTCATTGTTCTCTGAGTGTTATCTTCCAAAATTATTCCCCATTTATGTCAAAAGAATATACAGTGCCTGTGCACCGTACACTGGTTTGCCTTACACGGCTTTGATCTTCCACGGATGGCAAGCCCTGGTGACCAAAATATATCCCATAGGAAAACACAGGACTTGAGGTCCCACATTTTTTTTCTATATGCAGGGGGATTCGGAATGGATCACCTGCATATAACAAGGGTCCACTGTATACCTATTTCTTCTCGGCCTCCCTTTTAACTTCAACCAGGTTTAATCTTTTCTGCTGTCTCTGTGTCTGCTTTCAGTAACATAGTAAGGAAGCATTGGAATCAATTGATTATTTCTTTTTCAGCCATTTGTCATATATGACATGAATTCTTTAATGATGGCAGAAGATCAGATCAAGTGCAAACATCTGGCCCCCATGCAAGAGCAGAACAAAGAGGTGGCCATTCGTATCTTCCAGCGCTGTCAGTTTCGCTCGGTGGAAGCTGTTCAGGAGATCACAGAATTTGCCAAAAGCATTCCAGGATTTGTGAGTTTAGACCTGAATGACCAAGTAACTCTCCTGAAATATGGTGTCCATGAAATCATTTATACGCTCCTGGCCTCCATGATGAATAAAGATGGTGTTCTTATATCCGATGGACAAGGATTCATGACTCGGGAGTTCCTCAAGAGCCTCCGAAAACCTTTTTGTGACTTTATGGAGCCCAAGTTTGAGTTTGCTGTCAAGTTCAATGCACTGGAATTAGACGACAGTGATCTGGCAATATTTATAGCTGTCATTATTCTCAGTGGAGGTAAGTGTGACAGAACTATACTTGTTCTTGGGCAGGAATGAACCAGGAATGTAGTACTTGGGACCCACCAAGCCAAACTCAGCCTGCCAGCTAGGTGTTTTGGCCCACTATATATTTAGAACTTCTTGTTTTTGCAGCCCCAGACAGGAAATGGAAATACAGAGTTTCCTGAATTTCTGGTGCTTTTCTGCACACAGTTCAGGAGCTGCATTCAACCTGTTGGATCAGATGTTGGACAGACTTACTTTGATAGCTTTACAGAACATACTGTAGTCATATTTGGCAGATAGGCTTCCTTCTTCTGTGGTCTTGATGAATAGTATATGTTTTCACTGAATTCAAAAAGGAGCCACAATGTTGGCTGAAGGAAGGTGCAGCTGAATGTAAAACCCTGCAGCACACGTGGAGCAACATCTGGGTCAGGATGCAATTGGGGGGAATAGAAAGCAGTGGGTGAGGAGCCAGATATTACAGTTGTACTCAGGGCAGTTGTGCCTTGGTTTGTTCCCTGAGTGTGGGAAGTATCTGCCTATTAACTGCTAAGCTGTAAAAATACCCTTCAGAAGAGGTTATAAGCATCTTCTGTTATTTATATTCTTGTCCAAAAGGGCTCAGGCTCAAACTGGGAGTCTTTTGACCTCTGTGGTCAGCCACAAAAATGTCCATTAGCAGCATTTTTCTAGGCAGCTCAGTGCCTACAGCCCTGGTCACTATATCTTGCCTACTAAGGCTGGTCATTGGGTCCTCTTGCACAGGAAAGGAATATGAGAGATCTTCCTGTTCCACACAATCCTTTCCTGAGCAAGAAGATCATCCTGTGCTTTGGCACAGTCCTGCATGCTTTCATTGTCCATTAATCCTGATGCCTGTTGTCTTTTATCTTATTTCTTGGTTTGTCCTTCAGTTTTGACTTACATTTTGTTTATGGCCCTTAGTTTTGACTCAGGGTGCATCTACACTGTAGAAATAATGCAGTTTAACAGCATTTTAACTACCGTGGCTCCATCCTATAGAATCCTAAAATTTGTAGTTTTGTGAGACACCAGCATTCTTTGGCAGTGAAGACTTGTCAGAAGACCTTGTAAAACTACAAATCCCAGGACTCCATTAGATGGAACTACAGCATTTAAAATGGTCTCAAGCTACATTAATTTCTACAGTGTAGCTGCATCCTCAGACTGCTGCTTACAAGGCAATGCTGACAATTCTGTCATAGAATATAGTGTAAGATGTTACCTTAAACTGAGTCACACTGGTTGTCCCAGTATTCTCCTAGAGATTCTGCAGCCTGAGGATTCTGGGAATTGTAGTCCAAAAAAAGTAGTTTTGTGTAAGTTCTGCCCATAAATAGCAGCTGCTGCCCAGTTTCTCCAGCAGAGGTCTCATTGTTGATCTTTTTCTAACTGAAGGTGCCGGGGTTGACCTGGCACTGCCCACATGCAAGGCATGTGCTTTACCACTGGCCTACAATCCTACTCCAGAAGTAATGCCAGTTTTCTCATGCACTCTGAACATCCACTCTTCCAAAGCAAGTTGTATAATTGTTGTCTTACGTATTGTTAAGCAGTGCTTATCTCCTATCAAGCAACCCTCAGTTGCATCTTTCCTCTTCTTTTTCTTTCCAGATGTGTTTGCTGTTTTACACGGTTTGACATATGTCAAGTTTTAAAGAATTTAATTATTAGACTAACTAAAATCACATTCAACAAGTACAGAAGCTGTCAGAAAGCCTTTGCATGAGAAAGATTTTGAGACTAATTGATCCCTAGTGGGATACTTAATGTATTTTTTGGATAGTTGCACATAAAGTTTTAAAAGCCAAGAACACCTTTCCGAATATTGTGAGATTTTTCTCATATTAACGAACAAGTTACCAATGAGAAACAGACTACTTAACCCACCTATTTTTACTTTAAAAGTCTTCAGTCTTGGACTGCAACGTGGGTTCTGGACAAAAATGTTTTGTTTTCTAATTTAGCAAAGGCTATTGTATCAATAGTTTTAAATTTTGGACCAAGAGTATAATACTCATCCAGAATCTTTAGTTTTTCTTGTTGGGAGCAATTAGCTTACACATTGTAAACTGCTTAGAGAGTGCTTAGTTCACTATGAAGTGGTATAGAAATGTAAATGCTTTTCTATGCTATGCTATGCTGAGCCTGACTAAAACTAAAAGTAGCTATGAATTACTACATGGTTATAATAGCAGTAAATTATCAAATAGTAAATCAGTACCTCTAAAGCAGAATTTGGAAACATTTGTGATACTGTAATGTATTGATGAAAAACTGTTAAATCATTAATATTAAACTGTTAAGAAAAAATATGACATTAATGTATGCCATAAATTCTTAAGATGCTATTAATATATTAAGTATTAAATTTTAAAATATCAATAAACCATATTAAAAATTTCCAAAAATGGCCCCTGCAGCCCAAAATGTCTCCCCAACAGTAACAAAATAAATTAACATAAAATGTTAATCTTTACTCAAAAATGTAATGGCGATGGCATTTAATGATTAAATAATTTTAAATTATTTGTGGAGAAACAGTTTGGAGATAACAAGTTTTGAAATCATACAGGACACACTTTTATTTTCTCTTAAGTTTTAAAGGTATGAGGCATTAAAAATAGTGGCATTTACTGTACCTTTCCTAGGCAACACTCTTCTATCCTGGTTTATTCCTTGGCAGTCACCTTCCTTCTCCTGGTGGAGAATAAGATTACATTTTCCCTCTTTCTGTACCCAACCAGAATGCCCATTCCAGTCCAAGGTCACCAAAACTTTGTTATTTCTCAAATGCCTTAAAATATTGATTGCTTACTACATAATGCCTCATTTCAAGAGGTTCTTCAAGTGGTTTACAGAATGGAATTAAAACAAATTAATGACACATCTTCAAAACCTAACAATAAAATTAAATAAAACATCAGTAGAAAAGCCAAAATTCCTTGAAGGCATGTTTTTGTCTGATCTTGGGAGCTAGGCAGGGTCAACCTTGATCAGTACTTGGATGGGAGACCACCAAAGAATAACAGGTCCTGTAGGCTTTGTTTCAGAGGAAGGAACTGGCAAAACCATCTCTGAGTATCTCTTGTCTAAGAAAACCCTGTGTAATTCATGGGGTCACCATAAGTTGACAGGGAACATGAACAAAATAGACCCTACCCAAAAAAATAGAAGCACTTAAAAAATGTCTTTACCTACTTCTGAGATGGAAAAGTAAGCCAAAGAAGAAGACAGATAAAATTCCTAGGGGAGGTCATTCCAAGGCAACCACAAAAAAGGCCTCGCTCCTTAAGGAAGGCAATTTTGTCTTCCAAGTGGAAGTAACCAGTACTAGGCTTCACTGATGCTGAAGCTACAACAGGCTTCTTAGCAGGTTTCGTTGCCCTGCTAAGAAGTCATATTAAAGATGACTTATATGAAAGAGGACTCTCACTGAAATACTTGGGATCTGGACTACGTAGGGCTTTAAAGGATAAAACAGAATATTGTTTTTGACTTGGAAACAATCTTGTAATCCGTCCAAGTGCAATATATAGGTTTCAAATAGGTGTATTTTGCAAGTCCATGTCCATTAACAGATAGACAAAAGTATTCTGCTCCATTGCCTGTGTTTCAGATTGTCTTCAAGGGCAGCCCCATATAAAGGAGAAGAGTACAAACAATAAAACAAACATGACACTCATAGCTGGACAGTTTCGTAAAGGAAAGATAAATAAAATGCACATTTTTTTCTGCATCTGTGTGTACCTTTCCATTTCCCCCTCTCCATCACTGGAGTGGCAAAGGGGGAAAGGATTAAGAGGCAACCAGTCACAGTGACTGACAGGCAAACCATAAGGGCTGTTGGATCCTAGGTTGATGTATGCTGGGAAGGGAAAAAACAAAAATATTACTAGGGGAAAATGTGACATCAATTGTGCCGGTGTCATTTCAAAGTGCTTTGTGGTGCCAATGTTGTTTCGAAGTGCTTTGTGTGTGTGGACTTATCAGGGTCATTGTGGGATCCCTGTGCATCAGAAAAATACAAGGTGAAACCAGTCTGGATTCTGGAGCCATGAACTCTGGAGAGCAGAGTTTGAATCTGCTTGGCCATGGAAATCTAATGTGTGACCTTGAGCAAGTCACAATCTCTCAGCCTCAGAGGGAGGCAAAGGCAAACCCCCTCTGAATAAATCTTGCCAAGAGAACCCTGTGATAGCCTTAGGGTCACCATAAATCAGAAACAACTTGAATACACATAACCTAACAACAGTAGACAAAGCCTTTTGAAAACATGTTAATATTGTTGGTTTAAATTGTCAGCTTTCTTTAGAACTTTGGCTTGGCTCCTGCTTTATGGAAGCGGAATTGGCCAAAGATGCTCTTCCCCTTCTGGATCAGAAACATTTTGTGGGTGGAGAGCACCCCTTCAGCCACAGGAGGGATGTGCTGGATTCAGCAAAATTTAATTTTGTACTTATTCTTCTTCATGTATATTTTACAGTAATTTGTGTACCCTGATTTTTTACCAGTACATGAATAGTTTATCATAAACTGGGGGGCAAATTCCCTCTTAAAAACAAACACGACTATGAACCACCAGGACCTCAAAGCTTCTTCCCTTTAAAATTATGTTTTGATCTTCTTAGAATAATGGAGCACATATTAATCGTATGTAAAACTGATGATAAACTTCTGTGGACCTGAAAGTTGATTTGTAGTATACTCATTAAACCAAGGCCCACAATTGCTGAGTCATAGCAATAGTACGATAAGGGCTCTCAGCCAAATGCCTATTCTTAGTCTAAATGACTTTCAGTAGCATTTGCTGTTAGAGATAAGAAATGAATAGGAATTTTGCCTGTGTACATAAAACATAAACTCATTCTTATGATCCTTTTGTCAGTGAATGATTAACAGAAAGCTTGGTTAACACAGATTTTTGAAGAATGGAATAGGGTCTCACATTGAGAAGAAACACCCTTCTAAATCCATTTCATCTATTTCAGTCCAACATCAAATGTTATCATGTTTCAGAATTAGTTTTCATTCTGTTGATTTTACAGTATTAGTGGCCTTATTGTGAGGCTATGTTTTTTTGCATGAAAGAGAAAGGGAGTATGTGCATCCATTTTTAAGGTTCCTAGCAGATGATCTAGCATTTGTCTGTTCCAGCATAACTTCAGATTCCAACTATTGTTACACAACACAGTGATCCAGGGTTCAAAGGAAGCTGGCTTACTATGCACAAACATGCTCTCACTTTGCTCTGTAGATTGATTTTTATGTGAACTTGGACTCAGCTATCCAGTCAACAATGGAGAAACATAATTAACAAACAAACATAGAATAGACAGTGGTTTCCTTCTTTGGTTCATTGGGAAGGAAACATATTAGACCAGCATTGGTGCCCTGGTTGACATCACACCCAAAATTCTGCTACTGAGTATCTTTCAGTGCTCTAGATCAGATTGTGGGGGCACAGGCAGCTGACGGTATAAACCCACTTGTCTAGTAGTGTCCATTTTACTGACAGGTGGTCACTGTGGGACTTAACCTTTGATAGTTAATTTTAAAAATACTAAGTGTAGAAATTTGTGTGTCCCTTTTCCTTTCTTTTTGACCTTTTTTGTACCCCACTGCCCCCCTTTTTTCTTATTAGAGAAGTTGTGGAGCTTTGATCTTATTTGCATTCTTGGGCAAAGTACAAATTAATAGCTAAAGCAGGATTTCTATTTTTGCTATATAAGACTGTAGTGATTTTTGATTTCCAGAAGCTGTATGTCCTTACTGTGTAAAGAAAAAAGAATAATTTTCCGTGAATTATGATTGATCAGTCATTGTTGACTGTAATGTTAGAGAGAGAGTGAGAGAGAGACTGATATATGAAAGAACTATCAGACATATCAATTCTCAGTTAATAGACTGTTACTCTCCTTTTCTCCAGGCTGACTCATGCTGGATCTGCAAAGTTTAGAATACTCCAGGAGCAGCCCAGATATTCTGGCCCCAGGGCTGCCCTGACATCTCCCATTACCTGGACACTACATTACAATGCCAGGTAGCAGTTTCCTTATGTGTCACACCGTGCCATCTGGCGTCAGCACTTCTGGCACGCATCACTCACTCTGAGATCAGAACAAGGCACTCAGCTTCGATCACATGGCTGGACACCTCGTTCTAATCTCAGAGTGAGCAACATGCTGTTGGGTGGCATAGCAAGACACATTGAAAACTGCCACCCAGTATCACAATTGAGAGCTCAGGATCTTCTGGAGCAAATGGTGAGGTTTATTACACAATTGTAACGTGGGTTTGGTGTTGAACTGGGCAGACGTCATCCAGAGACTTTGCAGAACCAGGTACTGGGCCCTGCATCATTATGATTACTTGTCGTGGGAACGTTTCATTTGGCCATGCGGACAGGGCCTCAACCACTTTTGTGATTCATTGGATTGGATTGGATTGGATTGGATTGGATTGGATTGGATTGTAAATCCTCACAGGAACCAGTTCAGCCCACATATCCTCCTTTAAATAAAGAGAAATAGTTCTGATTTGATAGGCTTGTTTTTTAAAAAACAAACTTCTTCCTCTATAGCCAGCGATATAGACTTGGGTCAATTGACTTGGACTTAAGTCAGACTCAAGTCACTTCAGTGACTTGGCTTGAACTTGACTTGGCAATAAATGATGCACTGACGTGATTCAACTCATGACTTGTATATTTTTAGTAATTGACTTGCTGGCATAATTCACTTGAAGCAGCCAGGAAGACCTGCCCCCTGAGTACTGGGCGCGTTTCTCAGAAGGGAAAAGCAAATGCATTAGGCAATGGGCTTGAGATGGAAGGATCATTCTAAAACTTTTGAAAGGCTTTAGAAGGCTCTTCTGATGTGAAGAGTAGGGGCAAACTGCCAAGCAGACCTCAACCCTGCCTCGAACCCATTGCTTAATGTTTTTGCTGTTTCTCTCTGACAAATGTGCCCACCTCCTTTTTTCTCTTAGAAGATAGCTCCCAGACTTTCGACTCAACTTTAAAGTATATTGCAAGAACTTGAGACTGAACTTGAGACTTGAAGGCAGAAAGTTGAGACTTGAACTGAGACTTGAACTAAAAGACTTGAATGCATCACTGTATAGCACATGGTATGATTTTGGTAAAAATCACATTCATTGTGACTTGAGTGAAGAAGATGCTTTGAAAGTGAAGCTGCTATATCCAAATTACTACTGAAAGTAAATTTTATCAACTAAAGTTCAGCTGAACTAGTGGATTTATAGAACTATGTAAATTTTTATCTTCCCATTTTTGAGGAAGTTGAAGAAAAGGCTACTGAAATTCATAGAAGCTCTTGTCCAGAGCTTTAAAAAAGCAGGATAGACATCAAACATTCTGTGTTAGCCTTTTGTTGAATTTCAATACCTGTTCCCATAATTTCTGGTGTATGGGGGGAGCTTTAATGATGCAGTTATTTGTGGGGATTTCAGGTTGTATTTGTTTGTTTCTTTGTACTTATATCTTCCAAGGCTGAATATTAGCATTTGGGCCCTAAAGTATAAATCACTTCTCCAAAGTGAAGGACAGATATATTAAGCCATGCCTGTACAGGCCACCCTGATGTGGTGTACACCAGGGTGTAGCTATGTGTGTGTGTGAATTCATTGTCACCCCAAACAATAATTCTGCCCCCTCAAATGAAATTTTCATTTTGTCTCCAAACCTCTAGTATCGCAGAGAGTGAGACATTGAAAATGGTTCACACTTAGAACTCTCATATTTACTGTGTTCACTTTCCCTTGGTGATTGTGCCTGCCTCTTTTCTTTGGATGCCTAAAGTGTATTTCTAAATGCTCAACTGAAGTGTTAAGTTACTGAAATGCTAGACATTTGGGGACTGGAGGAAAAATGCATAGTAGAGGCAGAATTCTTATTTGAGGCAGTGGCCTCATCCCACTCCCCCATAGCTACCTTTAGTGTATCTCCTTCCCTTTTTGCACACAGTCACTCCAAATCAATCACTCTGAAGAGTCCTAAAGAGGCTGCACCCAGCCTGCCTGTTTAGCTGGATGGCCTAGCCACCATTTTACTTATTAACTTCTGTTTTGCTGCATGCACACAGAGGATTGTGGTAGTCAGGATGTTATTCCATGTTGCCAAGTGAGTTTAAGAGATTATACATTAGCAGCAGAGGCAGCAATAAGTCATTTGTAATTGTGTTATAACATAAACAATCTGCACAATTACAAGCAGCTTTTCACCCTATATTCTCATATTTGTCAAAATTTAGTGTTAAGTTCAGTGTGAAGCTAGTGAAACCTTTGGAAAGTTTGGTGTGGGTTTTGTTTTTCCTCCAGAACATACACTAGAAGCAGGAATTGCAAAGGGAATTACTGTATTTTCTGGCATATAAGACTACTTTTTAACCCAGGAAAATCTTCTCCAAACTCAGGGGTCGTCTTATACGCCAGGTGGAGGAGGAGGAAGAAGGGGTGGCACAGCACAAGGCGGGAGAAGGAGAAAGAGAGGAAGGCCAAGATAGAGGAGGAGGACAGGAGCAAGG
>CM034703.1:269319403-269333415 GCA_020142125.1 Phrynosoma platyrhinos
CCAGAAAATACGGTATTTATTGTGTTTATTTAATGTATATCCTGCATTTTTCCCAATATGGGACCCAAGGCAACTTACAATGTAAGTTAAAACTTATATTGTACATATACAGTTCCAATACAGCATACAGTAATAAAGTTCAAACAAGGCATAAAGCAGTGCAAAAACATAAATATATTAAAATATAAATAAAAAAGCAGTTAAAATATAAAAATTATGATTAGAAAATACTGCACATCTCAGTTAAAAGACCAAGGGAAACAAAATGGTCTTTGCCTGCCAGTGAAAAGAAAAAACGGGAGGAATTCCACAACCTGGGAGCAGCCATCATGAAGTCTCTGTCCTGTGTCCTCACTAAATGTGCCTCTGATGATGATGGATCAAGAGAAAGCCCTCCCTTGAGGATGTTAAAACTTGGGCAAGCTCATATTAAGAGCTACAGTCTTTCAAATAGTCAGGTATTTCACTTTTACCGTGTCCGTCTTGTCTGGCAGTGTACTCCTTTTGCCTAGCACCAACGAGTAGGCTACCAGAAATTAAAATAACTGTTCCCAACCCAATGCTAAGGTCTGCTCCCTTCCATTTTGCAGAGATGAGGCTCCGTATTGCAGAGATTATGTCATGGGCTGGCATAATGAATGAAAACAGTCTACTTGCCAATGATCCTCTCTCTTACAATCATGAATTATTTTACTCCTCTTGCCTAGTTTCCCTTTTTCAGTGGAATGCACTCAACAGAAATAACCATAAGATTCTGCTCACTGCCTAGAAATATTGCAGTTAATTTTTCCACATCTGCTTAAAAGTAAACAATTATATCTAAATATGGTGGTCTTTTCTTGTTCTTAAATGACAAGCACATGTCTTTCAGTATGACTGTCCGCAGGCAATTTGTTGCTTTTGGTTCCATTCTTCCCTTTTCTTTTCTTACGATACAGAACATGTCCATGCTAGTACTCTTGTGATGTATATAACTTGCAGTATTCTGTGTACTACTCTGTGATGTATATAACTTGCACAATTTATTGTTTATTTGTTTGTAGGCTTTTTTCTTGGTATATGCCCTGGGATGTTTAAGTATCTATTACAACGAGGTAAGATTATGCCTATAATTACGTGTAACTAAGTTGTGCATGAGTGAACTGTTGCTTTTGGTATTGTTTGTTAGCACACAGGAATGAACACTGTTGCCTGAATTCAGCTATTAATCCAACTAGATTGGACCAGTTGGAGCAGTGGGATTTACATAGGAGTTGTCTTATTGTTCAATGGGCTGACTCTAGTTTGAACGAAGCTTTGGATTTAGGCTTTTGTACTACTTTCAGCATGTAATGGTTTGAGCATTGGACTACAACTCTGAAGATCAGGGTTCAATTCTCTGCTTGGCCATGAAACCCACTGGGTGACCTTGGGCAAGTCACACACTCTCAGCCTTAGAGTTGCCATAAATTGGAAACGACTTGAAGACACACAACAACATTAGTTTCTGAGACAATTTTGGTTATTTTTAAAGGGGTGGGTGAAATATCAATTTCTAGTGGGTTTTTTTTTTCATAATTGGGTAATCTGAATTTGTAATCCTGTGTTTCTGTAGAATTCAGTAGCATAGAACTGGACAAGACAGAATTTATTTTAGTGAACACAAGTGGGTATAAAAAGCACATAGGCAGAAACAACAGGAAAGCCTGTGCGCTGTTATATCCACTTAAATAGATTTCCTTGTCCCATCCTACGCAACTGAATTCAACAGTAAACGTACACTGTGACAATTCAATTTATTCCTAAATGGATTTTGTGCAAGTTTGAGTGGTAATTATGTAGAAAAGTCCAGTAATTATTCACAACTGATCTTTCTAGACTAGGCGCCATAGACCTTTGTGGTTCTTCTAGGATTTTTAAAAAACTGGTTTTAGGTGTTTTTCAAGAGTATTTTAATATGTTTTAAAATGGTTTTTAATCTTTGTATTATTTTAATTGGTTTTTGCTTGTTCATCGCCTTGGGAGTAAATTATAAATAAATAAATTAGAAACAATTCAAAACTTAGATGGCATATATGATCTCTTTTACATAGCTTACTAAATATCTGTTTCCTATGGTTGATGTATTTTCAGGACTTTAATTAAATAACATAAAATAATAGCTTTTGGAATGTCCAGGATTGCTGACAATCATCAGCAGTAGTAGGCTGTATTCATATGCAGTGGTTATATGGAGGCAACTGTTTGTGTTCCAGGTGCCTTTATCTATCTTGAAACTATGGGAGGTTTTCAGTGATGCACAACCCAACTTTAAGGCTACCTATATGGCCTATCACTACTTCCGTAGTAAAGGATGGGTGCCTAAAGTTGGGCTGAAATATGGAACTGATCTCTGTAAGTATTTTCCTTTCTTGTTTGTATCTGGTGGCATTTACCATGCAACAGGGGAGCAGTTCATGTAATGCAGATCCAATGTGTACAGGGGCAGGGAGGCTGTGTCTTTCTGTAGCTCTTTGGGCAGGATAGTTATGATCCAAACTGGTCTGTGAGAAATTTTGATGATATAATAATAATAATAATAATAATAATAATAATAATAAATTTTATGTATATCCCGCCCCTCTGTCACGCATCATTTTCACAGCAGCTATCATGGCATTAAAAATAGACTGCATCTGCACTGCAGAATTAATGCAGTTTGACACCTCTGTATCATTCAATGCTATGGAATTCTGGAATTTTTAGTTTGATGAGATATTTAGCCTTCTTCGTCAGAGAGCTCTTGTACCACAACAGATTACAAATTCCTGGATTCCATAAGATGGAGCCATGACAATTAAAGTGCTATCAAACAGCATTAATTCTCATAGCGAGAAAGTGATGTTATTAAAGTTATCTGTGAACTCTGGATTTGACCATCTGATCTCCTAGTTTAAATATTCTATTGCTTATGTTCTCCATATAATAGTTTTTTTTCTTTTATTTTGAGGTTTGTTGTTCATTTGGTTGAGTTTCATTTGCTTCAACATTTGAGTACTGAGGGCCCCTCCCAGTTCTCCCATTCTTTGCTGACTTGTTTCATGTATATACTCAACTATAAGTCAACCTCATGTATAAGTCGAGATCAGGTTTAGGGGCAAAAATTTTGGATTTTGATATGTCCCTTGGATAAGACGAGGGTAAAACTTATGGGCACGTATCAAAATATCTAAAAGATGAAGCAAAGGTAAACAATACAAAAAAACTTACAAAATTCCAGCAGGCATAACTGTTTGTGCTCACCCTAAAGACTGGATGGATGAGATAATAGAGAGGGGTCAGTGCTCCCAGGACAGATTATGCTCTTGCCCTTTACCGGGGATGGCTCATTTTTAAATAAGAGCTGAAGTACAGAACTTACATTGACCCGTGGATAAGTCGACTCAGGTTTTTTTAGGTCAATTTTTGACTAAAATTTCTATACTTATACATGAGTCTATACAATAAATAATAGATATATATCAGGGATGCAGTGGCTCAAGTGGTTAAGACACTGACTCTGTTGATTGCAAGATTGACAGGTTGGTAGTTCAAGGCCCATGTGCTGCATGACGGTGTGAGCTCCTGTCACTAGTCCCAGCTTCTGCCAACCTAGCAGTTCGAAAGCATGCAAATGCAAGTAGATAAATAGGTACCACTTTGGTGGGAAGGTAAACAGTGTTCTGTGCAATCATGTTGGCCACATGATCACAGAGTAGTCTCTGACAACGCTGGCTCTTTGGCTTAGTTATGGAGATGAGCACTGCCCCTTATGGTCAGATATGACTTGTCAACCTTGTCCACAGGAATACCTTTACCTAATAGATGTACACAATGCAATAACTTTTAAAATGTTTAATTTATGGCCTGCTGTCATCAGTGTGAATAAAAAACTTTCTACCATGGGAAAAAAGAGGCTGAAAATCTACTGGCAGTGTTCCTTATTTATATTAGGGAACACATTAAAAAGTGTTGTGCACTTTATAAATCCTTATTTTTGTTCACTTCTCCCTATTTCCCCATAAGGCTTTCGCACATACTGGATAAGTGAGTGAAACCAGCCATACCCCTGTTCTTTATGACGTGTAAATCCTAATTGGGATTTAATTAGCAGACTCTTCTCTCAGTACCTCTTTTTTTTTAGGGGAGCAGATCTAGCAAGATAGTCTGAACATGAAATTTAACTAGTGATAAAAGGGGTTTTCTTTCTTCAAACAAAAACAAAACAAACAAAAAGAGCATGTTGATTTTAAAGCATGCACTATTTTATCCAAAACAAATCAGCATGTCCTTTATAGACTTTAGCAAAGCCTTTGACTGCATAGGGCACTGAGAAAGCTGGCTTGGGAATGGGATATGGTCGTTACACAGTTAGTAATGAATTCCAACCTGCAACAACAACAAAAAGTGAGTTGTAATTGTGTGTGCTCAACTTACACTATCATAATTCACCAATAGGTTGCCATTATTTCACATGAAAAAAACATTATGCTTTTAGTAAGTGCTTGTTTGTTTTCCTTCCCGTTATAGTGTTGTATCGAAAGGGTCCTCCTTTTTACCATGCCAGGTATAGCATTCAAGATATATTACTGTTTTTCTTTTGCATGTATGTCATATTCACCGCCCCTCATTCATTTCATTAAGCAATGTCAGATTTTGCTTCATCCTTAATTCAAAATAGCACTGTATATCATTAGCACCAAAAGAAACATTATCATTTTGAAATACACTCATCCCTCCACATTCTCTGGGATTAGGAGTACAGGACTCCCATCAATGTAGAAAAACCACAAATAACAAAAGCACTATGTTTTTACCTGAGAGAACCCCTCTCTAAGAATATCTAGGTCCTCCAGTGCACCTCTGTGGTCAACATCTGCCAGACATTGACCCATAGAATTGCACTTGAGGAGCTACAAATACCTAGTGGAGTGCTCTCTCTAGGAATCTCTAGGTCCTTCAGTGCAACCTTTGCTTAAGGTTGACCACAGAATTGTTCTGGAGGACCTAGAGAGAACATATTAATAAAATCCATGAATAATTAAATCTGCAAAAGTCAAAGCTGCAAATGTGGAGGGACGGGTGTAAACTGGAAATTTTAAATAAGTATGCTTGAGTTTAAACAATTTTGCTTTTATCTTTTCCCAGATAATCTCACTAGAATTATCTAGACATCACACAGATTAGTACTGGATAGACATGGGCCTCTACAGATGAGCGGCTGTGGCCGCCCTGAGAAGCCAAGGAGTGGGAGTTAGGCTGCCACACTCCTCGGCCCCAATCCACTCTTTGGGCAGCCCTGGAAGGAGCGCTAAAATAGGTGCGCGCCTCTTCCGTGTCTCTTCCGTTGTCCGCATGTCCGGACACTCCGGTGACGTCCTCAGGAAGGGGTTGGGGCACCCGGCGCCCAGCTGCCCCTCCCCTTCCTTGGCTCGAAGACGGGACTTTGCGCCTTCTGCAAAGCCCCATGAACAATTCATTTGATCTTCACATTTATCAAATTATACCTGCTTTGATATACTATTTTTAACTGTCTTCAACCTACAGACTTTGTTAACTACATGACTACATATATTAGCTAAAATTTACTCACATATTACATATACTTTCGCTTAAAGGGGAGTTTCAAGTTTCAAGACTTAAAATGATTGTCTTTGTTTTCCAGTTATTCTGTGATTGTTGAATTAGTTAATGATGACTTTGAGGGGTCACTGCACAGACCATTCAGCTGGAAATCTTTGTCTGGATTGAACAGAACTACAGCAAATGTTTCTAAGGTAATTAATAAAAAGAACAAAGCATTTTAAAGTCATAGAGGAAAATACTATAAAGGACAGGAGGAAGAGGAGGATGCATTGATACAATACAGGTACAAAGGGATTGTGTAAAGATACAGGTACAAAGGGATTGTGTAGTAGGCAAAAGATCAAATTAGATAGCAGTAAATGCAGTTTGCACATTCAAAGCATGAATATTTACCTGGTTATGAATGGAAAACACTCTTTGCTGTAAAACTTGTACCAGCGCTCAGATTGGAATAAGCCTATGCATATGCTGTATCTCTAGATCAGGGGTAGGCAACCTTTCCCCTTTAAGGGCTGAGGGACTTCAGCTCCCAGAATCCCAGGAGCTATTGGCCAACATGGGACTATTGGCCAACATGGCTGAGGCTTCTGGGAGCTGAAGTCCCTCGGCCCTTAAAGGGGAAAGGTTGCCTACCCCTGCTCTAGATGCTACTGTGATTATTTCACGTGTTTGGAAGAGCAATTCTTATATTCTAATCCATCTATAGCAGACAGAGACCCACAGAATTTAAAAAAAAAATACAGTATTTTTTTTCAAAATAATGTCCCTCCCCACCATGCTTTCTAGGAGGTAGGGGGCATTTTTATCACATTCTTGTCCCTCTAGGCCTTTTCAGGCCCAAGAGAGGCTGTTTTAAAACAGAGAGTGAACAGGAAGTGACTTCCATTGTTGAAAAGGGTCTCTTCTCAGGCTGAAATGGCCCAAGCAACAATGAAAATGCCCCCACATTCTTTGCAGGTGTTTGGGGCCAGTTTTTGTGGTGGGAGTTGTTGGGGGTACCCTTCTAAAGTCTTCTCTGGGGCTAATGTAATCCCCTAGCCTTCCTCAGTTGTGTGCTTCAATCTATAACTTTCCTTGTTCGGTGTGAACCACAGATTTCATGTTCCAAGAAGGGGAGGGGGAGAAATGTCCAGTTCCAGATATGATATTCAGATTCCCAATTTAACTCTCCTGCTTTAACACGCTGCATTGTTTTGGAATACTTGGTACATCAGTTCTCAGTTTTGTAGTGAACAGTAAAGTGCCATACACACCTTAATTCCCCCTCACACATATACACCCCTTAAAAACTACGGTATAACATGGACAAGGGGAGCCAAATCTGATCATCACTTTTGACCACTTTTGATTTGATTATCACTTACTAGTACTTTTCGACAATATTATAATCACATTTGTGCTAACCTAACATACTTTTAAATTATTTAAAGTATCTTTCAAACATTTATAATACTTATTATACAAATTGAGCAGATTATTTATCTGGAAATAATTAAGAGAATCCCATTGATGGTACATTAAAGTTGTTGTCTAGGACTTCTGTTTGTGTTCATTCATACATTTGCTCCTTTTCATGGCAGTTTCACGCCATGGCTCATACAGCAAGAAAAGCTGCAGTAAAAATAGGAAATCTGGAAAACTTCAGTGTGCACAGGATTCTTTCACCCCAGTCCTTATCAGGAGCAGACTGTGAGAGAGCAATTTATACAACATGTCCATTCACTGACAGTGGTTGAATGGGAATTTGAACCTACATTTATTTAATTCAAGTTCAGTATTGTATTTGTCAAATAAAGGTATTCCATGCAAAGTAGATCTGTTCCTAGGCATTACTTTCTAGACAGAGAATTTGGTATCAGAGGTAGGAAAAAACAAGGTCAAATAAGGACAGGTTTCTATACCACAAACAACAAGAGCAGCATTTCAACGTATTTGATCAATCCCCCACCCACCCCACTATCAAATATGTATATGTGAAATAAGACAGATCAGGTGAGCCTTGTAAACAAAAACACTTTCTAGAGGCCACTTGAAGATTCTTCCATGTAACCAGGGATGACTTTTTCAGTAACCAGACCCCATATTCCTTGTGATTTTCCATTCTGGTGGGCAAACTTATAGAGCTGTGTTGTTGTTTTTATTTACATGTTGGAGGTAGCTGGTGAGGCATGCTAGTCAGCTTTCCTCCTTTCTCTCTGTTTTGCTATTCATACATGCTCAGTAAGTGTTTTGGGGGTCAATGGCTTGTAAGGCAATAGCTGCATTAGGATATTACCAGAACAGAATCCCACTCTTTCTCAGCTCAAGCATTCTTTATGACATTTTTTTACTATTGGCACACTACTGCAACCCAGCACTGAAAGTCTGGGTATCCTCAGCCCTCCTTTGCCATCCTCCTAATACCAGTCCTGCTAAAAAACATCCAGCTAGACAGAAGATGAGGAAGAAAGGTGAAATGGGTGTGAGTAAAAACCCTTTATGAAAAGAATGTTCAGACTTTGTTACCTGAGTTATGTAGAAGTAAAGTGTAAATCCTGTACCTCTTAATTTGAATATTTTTTTCTTTTAAGCAGCCCACTTGCAGGAAAATGGTGATAAAATTTGTTTGTTTTTGGTTTTGATAACATGCATTCTTTACCATCAGGAACTCATGTTCTGCTATTTGGTCAAGCCATCTGATATGACTGAAAAAGAAATGTCATCCCCAGAATGCCTCAAAAGAATTAAAGTTCAGGTATGCAAGCTATCCCTGGATTTATCTGAAGTCAGTGCCTCAAGGCACCCAACTCCATGGATAGTCACAGATAATAATGTTTGAACTTTCCCTAGCTCAGTAGACTTATGTGCCAGATGGAGATATTTTAGATGGCTATCTGGTTTGAGAACAAGGAAGCTGTTGGGTGAAATTGCCTGGGCAGTCAGTTACAAGCATAGGTTTTCTATGCCTAATTCACATTATTTTCTTGACCCACATTGTTGTGGGATCATGACATAAGAGTAGTTTCCATGCTACTTCAGTAACAGATGAATTGGTCTTGAAAGAACATTGCAAAGAATTGTAATTGTAAGAGCATCTTATTCCACACACCCAAATATCCCTGTGGTTTTATATTTTGAACTGCAGGTCACCATGTCAGACAGCAAACTTCTTCTGACACTCTCACAAGTACAGAAGTGTGCTGCTCCAAGGTAGAAAGGTTAAGAATTGCACTCTGTATGACTGAGCATTTGGGCAGAATTAAAATAACCGAGGAACTCACTTGGTGTGAAACATTCATTGGGTGCTGAATTGACATACTAGAACAGTAATTCCCAAACTGGACAATGGATGAGGGGAAAAGAGGTGGCAGGGGGGCACTAGGAGGGCATTGTTACTAAGTAAGCATTTTCTACTAGCACTAGATGATGAAATTTAAGTTACATACTCTCAGGCAGAGCTGATGGGTCCCAAATGGCCTTCCCTCAGGGACCCTGGAAGATGTCATCCAGGCCCTAGTAAGAGAGCATAGATCCATGCCCATGGTGTGCGGGCACAGAAAAAAACAAGTGCCATTTTACTCCTCTGCCTCAGGCAGCATAATGTCTTGGGCCAGGCCAGTTGCCTTGCTGCCTTTTTCTGCTCAACACGGGGCCAGATTCAAACTTTTCATAAAGGGCAGAAAAATCCGCACAACTACCAAAGTGCCCCCCCCCCTCCCCACAGCTCCTCAAGTCTCTTTGGCAAAAAAAATCCCATTCCTCCCAGGACTTCTCCCTCTTCTCACCCACATGGGAGGGGAAGGGATGGGAAGGAAGGGAAGGCAGGCCAAGCCTCCCTCCCTAATTCCCCACTGCCAGAAAGCCCTGCCATCCCTCTTACCCAGCCAACCCATTGCGCAGCTTACCCAGCCAACTCATTGCGCAGCTCCCTCCTTCAAAAATCTCATCTTATCTCTTGTTGCTGGATCTTGTAGTGAAGCCTCAGTGTTGATGTTTCCAATGGGAAACAGGAATGGTGGAGGAAGAACTGATTTCACTCCAAAATGACACTGAGTTGAGGCCAAATTTCAAAAAAGTCAAATGAAAACTTTTAGTTGTTTTTTTAAAAAAATATCTGCCTGCTACCCTGAACTGTGAAACAAGGTCAAGAAGTACTTTATTGCCCTCCCAACATTATATTCAGTAGAGCAAGGCTTCAGTACAGTCACTCAGCTTCTTTCCAAGCTAAGAGACTGAAAATTACCAAGCACAGGGATCTAAGATGTCTTCTTAGTGCCTTCCAGCCTGATGTTGAAAAACTAATATCCCTGCACCAAACACATCCATCCCATTAAAACTATGAAGACAATGTTTTACACATGAGACATAAATTTATATTTTTCAAATTGATAAAAACATTAAATAAATAAATTTACAAAGTTAAGTCTTATTTGTGATTTACATATGCTTGTTTAAATTTATAGTGCTAGATTGTTTGGAACTTACAGTAGAACAGTAGAAATAGAAATAGAAATAGATGTGGGGACATTGCTGCTCAAGAGAAAAAGGAATGGCAGCCCAAAAAGTATGGGGACCATTGTACTAGAACAACAGACAGACCCATGCATGTTACTTAAACATTTTACACTGGTGTTTCAGTGAATAGGAGGGTGGGAAGATGGGAGTGCGGAACAAGATGGGAAATAATAAAAACTCAGCCAGATGATAGTGGTAATACTATTGTGGTGAGGATCTGCATTTATCAGTTATTGCCCCTTATCACCGAAAAAAGCCATCAGGCTCAGGAAGAAGCATATTATGTAAACTGGAAATAAAGATAGTGGGGTTGTTCATTTTTTTTAGGCTTTAATTATCAATTTTCTCCCCTAGGAATTGATTCTAAATCGCTGGGTCTCATCCTCTGAACGCAGTGAACAAGAAGAACTATGATAAAATGGATCTGAAATGCCAATATTATCAACAGGTGCATCAAACTAACCTGCAAAATGTTTTCTTGTAGACCTGTAAGCGCATGGTGCCTTTTTATGAAATATATTGTAACTTTAAATATGACTGAAGGCTTGTTGTTTCTTTAACAAAACTTGAATTTATGAATCTCACCATTAAATTGCTGTTTTCACTCCAGCATCTATTAGTATTTCCTTGAAGTTTAGCACAGAGCTGCCTCATTCAAGTACACACCCATAATATGTTTATAGTTTCTCCTACACTGGAATTCCAGTTTTACAGAGTATGGAGCATCAAATTGTTTATTTCTGCTTTGGAAGCATAAAAATGTTTGGAGTATGCTGGGATCTGACTTCCAGAGGAATCCTCTTCATGCCTCCTTGTAAGTAAATCCAAATGAGTCCCCTGGGGCTTATTTCCCAGTAAATGGGCATAAGGACCATAGTGTTGGGTATGTAAATCAAAAACACATCCAGAATGGAACACTTTACATATCCCAACTATCAGCTTCTGTTAGCCAAGATGTAGTTTATTAAATATACTTGACTGTGAAACAGGCTTCTCCCATATGGTCAGTGAATGCAGATAATGCCTGGGAATCCTGAGTTTGTTGAAAGGATTATCCTTTGAGTGGAGTTCCACTCACACACATTCCTGCCAGAATGAACAACTCCCCAAGCCCTTCCTTCTATAGCCCCTTATGCTCCTAAAGGGCTGGGGGAGGCAGTAAGAGAAATGATAGCTTCCACACACATGCACCTCTATAAGCAGCATCCTCTGTTGGATTTCAGTCCCATCAGGAAAGGAACAGCTATGCCTAGTTAGAATTGAAGCCAATGACTTTATTTTATGAAACAAGTCACTATTCAGGAAAGCAGAGAGAAAAAGCCTCTTGAAAATTATCACATTATGGCCTGAATTTAGGAAGCAACATGTGCATGTGGTATGAAAAATTCAGCACTGTGAAATGGAGGAGTTCTGCAGGCAGAAGCAACAGTTTGTGATATTGTGCAAAACCTATAGCCAACCTAAACCACCATACCAGTCAGTGTAAACAGCACAACACACAGCAACTTGCATTGCGCATGTTTGGTCATTGTGCAACTGTCTCATTTGCCAATGTGTGCTGCCCTGTTTCTGTTCTGCACAGGGGTTGTGTAGTGCTGTGATGGCATATGCCTGCATGTGGATATTTATGCTACGCTAAGGGCTTAGTGAATTCACGTCCGCATCTCAAGGCTCTGCAGTCTTGTGGACAACTGGGAGTAATCTTAATTGATCTAAATGGGACTTTCTCATGATAAAACATGTACTGTATTTAATCATGTTGCCTTCCCAGTTTCTCATTTTTCTTGTGAGAGAACAGAAGGGTATTCATATCTTCCCCTGATAGTTTCATTTGTGCCATGTAATTGCTTTCTTACAAAGTCTCTTGTCTCCCTGGGGAAGTCTGGTTGTCTTGATCAGAGTGATCAACAGCATAGAAGCCATTCGTGCATATTTCCTTGTAGATGGTGATATACTTGGAAGCTTTTCTTGTCCGTGGAATCACAAATCTTTCTGTAAATTCACTTTTATTCATCTGCTGCTTCTTTTGGGCATTCAGCACACAGTTAATAAATGTCAGTGCATATGTGTAACAGTTGTGGAAATGTTCTTGATACCTATTAAAGAGAGGCAGAAAGGAGCCTAAGGAATCGGTACTCTGTGTAACTATTAAACTTTTTAAAGTTTATGGCACAACCCTGCTCTTTCACAGTTTCGAATGACTAGATGCAGGTAGGATTATGACCAAATGCCCTTTTGTTTATATGTAATATTTATTACCATATTTTTCAATTGAGGACCATGCAAAAATCAGTAATGAAGTAGTCTCATGTTTACAAGCAAAGGTCCAAAACACACAGCAGAAATAATCCAGTTTGAGACTACTTTAACTGCCCTGGCTCAGTGCTAGGGAATCCTGGGAATTGTAGTTCGTTGTGGCACCGGCGCTCTCTGAAAGAGAAGGCTAAACATCTCACAAAACTACAGTTTCTAGAATTCCCTAGCACTGCGCCAGGGTAGTTAAAGTAGTCTCAAACTGGATTATTTCTTCAGTGTGCTTTGGACCAATGAGACTGGCAAAAAAGGGAGTGGGACTGGTGAAAATAAAGGCTGTGTAATATCTTTCTATATAGGGTGTCCCTTCCACTTTAAACAAGCACCTATATACCAAAATTTTATTTTGCTAAATGCAATGTATCTGCTTTCTGAGAGAGGGATTTAACTTTAAATAAAAAAAGGAGAAAAAGAGTTAACAGTGCTTTTGTAGCTTACTCTTATGTTCCCAGGCTAGATGCTGCTGGGTGGTCGTTGCTTAAAACAAAACAGATGAGAGACTCAGCCACAAAGTTTATGGCCTCCTGTTTAGTATCCAGAACGAAATGGGAGGGCTTTTTTAAAAAATGTGATCATCATAAGATTTATAGCCTTGTTTCTTTACTGAACTGCAGTGAAGTCACAAATATCTCATGGCAGATGTTCTCATAATCTGCATTGCTTTTATCAGACTTTGCAAAAATTGGGCATTGCAACTTCTAAAGCACTTGCAAGACACTGTTAGAGTCTTTTCCTGTACTGTCAGCTATAGTGTACATGAATATTTTAAAGTCTCTGAACTTGTGGTAACTATCACCAGTCCCTTAATGTTTATTGGTTTATTAATATTTACAATCTTTACCATGATTAACAGAAAAGCCCACCCTAATAGACTTCACTATAAAGTTCAAGTTAATATTATTAACAGGACTTAAAATTCCCATCACCATCAGTAAAGTATTTTAAAAATCCTACTTTACTTTTTTATCTTCAAATCACTCTCTTCTAGGTTGTGCTACTCAAGCAGGGTTGGACAACTGTGACTCTCCCAGTGTTCTGGACTGCAGCTTCCATTTCCTCGCCACTGGGTATCCTGGTTAGGGCTGATGGGAACTGCACTCCAACATGATCTGGAGACACTACATTTGCACTACAGCAAGCATGGTGAACCCATGCCCTCCAGTCAGACCTCAGACTCTTGCTGAACTCAAACTCTCCATGAGCTACAACCAGCATGGACAACTGATAAGAATGATTAGTGTTTTTGTCAAAACAACAACTGGAATCACATCCTTCTCCCTGATTTGGAATACAAAATATATCTCAGGGAAAACAAACCTAATAATGAATACATTGGCATATCCATGGACAATGAAATGTTGGAAAATGAATAGAAAGATATGCACATGACAATTATGTCAAAATATAGATAATAATGTTAGATAAACAAGCAGTTTGTATCATTTTAACATTTTAAACATGTATTTTGTATGCTGCCTTGGAAGGTTTATTAAAAATCAAAATATAAATCTCTAAAAATATATCAAGGGGGCCAGCTTGGTGTAGTGCAGGGGTCGGCAAGATTCACAGACCTGGGGCCGGTCTGCTGGTCCTGGGGTCTTCCGCCGGGCCGGGGGGGGGGG
>CM034703.1:269333515-269343755 GCA_020142125.1 Phrynosoma platyrhinos
GTGATTTGAGTGTTGGACTATGACTCTGGAGACCAGGGTTCAATTCCCCCTTAGCCATGAAACCTGCTAGGTGACCTTGGGCAAATCACATGCTCTCAGCCTCAGGGGAAGGCAATGGCAAACCTCCTCTGAATGAACTTTGCCAAGAAAATCCTGTACTAGGTTCGCCTTAGGGTTGTCATAAGCTACAAACAACTTCAAGGCACACAACAGCACAAAAACATAAGAAAAATTCAGTAATATAAAAATAAATATTCAGCTAGGATTCTAATATTCAAGCACACCTGCGCCAGTGCATCCACACCTGGAAGCATAGGGTGCTTTAAATTAAAGCTTGCATCGTAGGGGGCATGCTCTGAATCACCGAGTCAATTTCTGCCGCATATGTGAGAGTGCATTTATACGGACGTTTTCTGATGCATCAGTGTCACTGCATACATACACACATGTGAAGGTGCGCATCTTCACCAAAGGAGCAGAAAAAAGTGGCTCCTTTTTGGAGCAGCTTTTTTTGGCATACGACGGCTAGAGGGCACTTTCCTGGAGACTTTTCGGCGTGCATCATCTAAAGGCCACACCTACAAGTCACCCTCAAAGCACCGCTTTTTGACCATCTGCATAGCCCCTGTGTAAACTGGGTGTGGTGATGGAAACTATACTATTGCCTCTTGAGGTATGTCCTCTTCTGTTAAATGAAAGAAAAATTACCCTCTTGCAGCAACCTAAAGAAGAAATATGTTTTGAAGTGGGATTTTTGGAAACCATTTCTCCTGCTAACTGCTTCAAATCCAGGGGTTTGTTACTCACTCCCTAAGTGGAGTCCAAAAATCAAAGCTGCCTTTACTAATAAATCACATCTTCCCATTGAGGTGCATACCTGTGAGGAAGCCAGATGTCTGCTCCTGAGAATTGTTCTAGGTATGTATCCCACTGCGTAAGCAGGTCATGCATGTCAGGCTGGACGAGGGGAACACTTACACATTGTTCCCATCCATATTCTGCTTTGTGAACTCCAGTTTCATTGTAATCATATACCAAACCTACAAAGACAAATAGCCACAGGCCCAATCAAAAGTATTGCAGATTGTGGAAATACTTTGAAAAAGGGCATTAATTGCTGTCTAATAATTTCTGGCAATTGCACCATCAATCCACATTCTCTTGCAAACATCTGATATATGAACCAATATGCTTAGTCCTGAATTCACAGCCTATATTGTGTAGTAATATGGAATATTTGCAGAGTTCACAGCCAGCCAAGCTAACCACCTGTCTAAATATCTTCCACCTCTCAAAGCAGTGCCATACAGTGCTGAAAGTACTTCCCTGGCAACAGACTTTCAATGTTTGGGTTTTAAACCAGGGTTGTGAATAGCTGCAGTCAAAAAAATGAGGTCAGCCCCTTTAGGTTTTTGAAAGATAATGTTCCATGTTTTGCCTCTTCTCAAATCATGCAAAAAGGAAAGGTAGCCATAAGGGGATGGGAGGCAACCAAATCTTTATCAATGTAAAAGCTTTATTAGACCAAACAAAAGAGCACAGATATATGCAAAAGATGGAAAATTCAATTTGTGGAATGGCTTCCTCTTGGAGCCGAATCCTTCCAGCACCAATTCAAAACATGACTTTTCATTGAAGCTTTTGGGATCTAACTGATTTATACCAAAGTGTACTGCACCTGTAACATACACCCATGGTGTACATTCATACTGTACATTGAGAACTGGTTGGTCAGGAGGGCTTTTTAATGGGATGTGCTATACAATTGGCCCTCCATATCCACAGATTCAAGCATCCAGGGCTATTTAAAATATATATAAAATCTCAAAAGCAAACCTAGATTTTGCCATTTTATATAAAGGACAGCATTTTACTATCCATTGTATTTAATGGGACTTGAGCATCCATGGATTTTGGTATTCACTGGGTAGGTGGGTGGTCTGAAACCAAACCCCAGAAGATACCAAGGGCCCACTATACTTTTATCTTCTTTATGATGTTTAAATAAGTTTTAAACTGTTTCACATTTGTAATTTTAACAGAATTGTTTGTTTAATTTTAAAAACCACTTCATTGTTAGATTTCTAGCTGTACCTTGCTTTAATTATATTGTAATCCTCCCTGGGTCCCATGCTGGGTGAAAGGTGGGATATTAATTGAATGAATGGAATTGTTTTATTGTTTTATTGTTCTAACCATAATTGTTTTTAAATTGTTTAAAATGTAACTGTTTTAAAATTGTTTTAACCAAAAGAATGATTTATTTAAATTATGCTACTGTTTTAAACTTCAAATTGTTTTAAACTGCTTAAATTGATCTTATCTGTATGCCATCCTAAAGTCCTGTGATACATGTTATACAGTCAGTATGGTAAAGTAGTTTGAGCACTGCACTAGGGCTCTGGAAGACCAGGATTTAAATTCTCTTTTGGCCATGGATATTCACTGGGCAACACTTGGCAAGTCACATTTTCTCAGTCTAAAGAGATTATCAGACGGGGGGGGGGGGGGGGGGATTGAGGAAGAAAAAGGCATACTCCTGGCAAACTCACATGATCGCACTGAAGATTTTCCCCGTGAATGGTTTGTTGCTGGAGATTTCTTGGCTCTTCATGGGAGAAGTCCTGGATAAGCATGATGTGTCTGAAAATCTTCAGCGTGATTGCATGACTTTGCCAGGAGTATGCCTTTTACTTCCAGCCTTTTTCTCCCATCTGATAATCTCTTACGATTAAGGCAATGGTAAATCCCTCTGAATATATTTTGCTGAGAAAACCCCATGATAAGTTCCACTTAGAGTTGCCGTGAACTGGAAATGACCAGAAGACAATGCAACAACCACAAACCAAATATTTTAATAAATAATAATAAATTGTCACATGACTGAGCAAAGAAACCCATTTACTTCACACCTTCTCATGAACTTTCAAACAGCAAAAATAAGGATCCCTGTTTGAATGGACATCTCACTTGCCACATGAACATTTTTTAAATGACTTGCGGGCTGACAGGCAGTAAGTATTTATTCAGTGGTAACCACTCAATAGACATAGATTTTTTGTTTTAAAGTATTTTAAACATTTTTATCTTTTTAATTGTATTTGATTCTTTTAACATGTACCTTGTTTTAATATTGTAATAATTTAATTCTGTTTTAATGTACTATTTTTGTATGCTTTTAATTGTACTGTTTTTTAATGTTGTGAGCTGCCCTGAGTCCCAATTTTGGTAAAAGGGCAAGATAGATATAGATATCATCATCTGAAAGACTGTCCACTGGATTGAACTGACATTCTGAATTCAATGCCTGAAAGAAACTTCTTAAATTTCAGTAGAAACCACTGGAGGTGTAGCTACCAGGTTGTACCTAGCAGTCAGGTGATGATGTGGGTGGGGGGAATTGAGAATAGAAAACATTTTGGAGTGGCAAAGGAACTGGCAGGGCAGGTGTTCTACATGTCTGGAAGAACTGTTAAGAGACACCAGGGATTCCAAGATGTGGCTTTCTCCTGGAGGAACTGCTACTTGTCTAAGTCAGCCTCTTCCAACCGGACTGGGCACTATGAGAGCTGTCGTGTAATCCAGTTGCAGGGCATCAGGTTGGGAAGACTAACCTGATCTTCCCTTTCATCACAATGCAGCATAGGAAACACTCCTCTCTGATGTGAACAGTAGTTATGGTGACACGTTGGCTGCCTGCCCATTAATCAGCATTGTGCCAATCCATTATGGATGGTAACATTATACAGTACAAAATTATATGTTTATTATACATTTATGATCCATGGTGAAAGAAATGTTATGTTGAAGGTTAATATAGGTGCTTCTTACCATTAGTGTTGGTTATTCCAACATGAAGGTCAGAACGTCCATCATACCCTCTGAAAGAAGAAGTTTAATATTTTTCATGTTGCGAAACAATTCACTTATTGAAAGTGAGCAAGGCAATTATACAAGCGTTGTATACAGGTCTGTCCTGTTTTGTTATTTTCTGAAAAGAATCAGGTTTTATCTACATAATAACCTACATAATCACTGTTTTCTAGTCCTACATAATCAATGTTTTCAGGACTGCAACATCTAACCAACTGATTGGCTACATCAATCTATTTAAATAAAAGCCTCTTCATTGACTAGAAACCTGCCTCTGTTAATTGAGCAGTAGATCTGAAGTAAGATTTTCTGCATGGAAGGGGATTGGATTGGGTGGCCCTTGTAGTCTCTTTCAATTCTATCACTCTGTGTACGCACATTTTTGATACAAGTGCTTATGAAAATAGCAGGTGACAAATATCACTAAGAAGAGGCCTTTCCCCTTCTTTCATACACAAAAGAAATGTCCCTTCTAACACAATGAACACAATGAACACATGAGCAGCAGCAACAAAACAAATGTATTCATATGCAAATTTAATTGATAATATATAGTTTATAGTTTATCAATTTTAAAAATTTCTTTAATCATTCAACATGAGCCATTTTTTCTAGAGTATCCCAGGGTCAATCTTGGGTTTTCTGACACTACAACGACTTATCACTATGGGCCTTTGCAGACTGCCAGAAATAGTACAAATTGAGTCGACTTTAAGGGTTAGGGAATCATGGGAACTGTATTTTATTGTGGCACCAGAGCTCTTGGACAGAGAAGGCTCAATATCTCAGAAAAAAAAATTCCCATGATTCCCTAGCACTAACCCTAACCCTTAAAGTGGACTCAATTTGCACTATTTCTGGCAGTCTGCAAAGGCCCTAAATTAGGCCAAGTGATGGTTTCAAGGCAACATTTCAAGAAGGAATAATTCCTGCAAAATTTAATTATAGTTCTATATGAAGAGTAAACTACAATGGGCCCTTGCTATCTGCTGGGATTTGGTTCCAAGCCCCCCCATGGATTCCAGAATCCACTGATGCTCAAGCCCCATTAATTATACTGGCATAGTAAAATGGCATCTCTTATATAAAATAGCAAAATCAAGGTTTGCTTTTTGGAATTTATATTACCGGTATTTAAAATATTTTCAAGTCATGGATGAATATGGAGGGCCTATACTCACCACAACAGAGCTGAGTTAAGGAGGACTTAGGAGTTTATCGCATGGGAGGCAAAGCACCCACATCCCATGAACAAATGGGGTTTAAATCCTCTGTATATCCTGCAAAAGCGGGACTGTTCTCAGACGACACAGGTGACGTCAGCATTATCCTGACATTAAGCCATAAATAAAGTGGCCAAATCGCACTGCTTTTTATTTTGGGGAAAATCCTGAAAATAAAAAGTGACATGATTTGGCCACTTTATTCACGAGTTAATGTCGAGATAATGCCAACGTTGTCTGAAAACAATCCTGCTTTTGTGGGATATTCATGGATAAACCCCGTTTATTCATCGGCTATGGACGCTTCCCTCCTGTGTGATAAACTCCTTAGAGTTTAGTGCTGGGTAGATGGCATGCTTTGTTTGCACAAGTACTGTGTTCAATCTGTGACATTTCCAGTTGTGCTACTATATCTGAAGGAGCCAGGCTTTGAGAAGACTCACCCTGAGATCTTGGCAGAGGACTGTCACTGGAGGACTGGACAGTATGGGCCAAAGATGTTTCAGTACAGGTTTTTATGTCTTGTTTCTGACCACACAATAAACAAAACTAACAAAATACTAGTGCTTCAAAAAGTTACTATGAGTCCCAGAATCTCCCACCCAGCATACTCATGCTTTACTGGCGCATTGGGAATTGTAATGCCAACCTTTAATATTTCCAGACTCTTCAAAATGCTTCCTTTAGTATCTAGTATTGCAAAATCACAAAAGAGCCATACCTTAGAAATGTTCCTGAAGTAGGTTTGAGTAAGAACGAACATCTTTCTCTGTGCCCATTCACAAAAGGACTGGGAATGCTGACAGGTGCTTCTTTTAGTGTTCTGTAGGCCAGACTTTGCCCACAGAAAGGGCAGTGCATGGGCACAAAGGAGGCAAAGATGTCTTTCTTACAGTGGCTGATTTTTATTAAGTCTCGCTCTGAGTCCAAAGGCTGCATGGTTTCAGCTGCCTCCTGGTGTAAATGTTACCGGTTTCCTGCCTGATACAACCTTAGCCAGCAAAATGGGCATGGAAAGAGGGAAGGGATTTGGTTGCAGTGGATTGACAACCCATGAAACCAATCATTTCTGTAATGTGAGAAAGCCTGGCAAACAAGACAGAAGCAAAGAAGGGAGAGTTTCCAGTTGGACATTCTCTTAAAGAGCTAGTGATCATTTCAAATATTAGTCTTACCTGAAACTCACACTGCAATGAGTCTGACGTGTAGATCTATGTATTATGCCTGATACAATTTGTCTATATTGGTTCAGTTCTTTATGATCAGCTGCTGCTCTGCATATAAATAATAACTAAAGCTGGGTTAACTGAAGAATCCTTTTATTTTATTTTATCCTCTGCCTGAGACAGAAGGAAAAAGAGTAATAGAAGTTTGGGCTTACCACCTCTGTTTCCCGGCAGCGCCTCTGTGACTTCTGGACTTGCACCTGAGGATTTAAAAAACGAGTTTAGAACTGTTTCCATTACTTGATTTCCGTAAGAGGAAAACAAATAAAATTCTGGAATTAAGGTAATGATAGGTGTTAAAAAGCCCAAACCTTTGCTCTTTTTGCTGCCACCATACCAGCAGATTGAAAAATATGCAGCAATTTTGGTATGTATACACTGTAAATATACTCTGCATTATTATTGTAACTTGTGGGCCATTTAAATAAATGTAACTACTAAAAACCACCACTACAATAAAATTAAAAAGTTACAACTTAGACTAGAGGAAATACATAGCTTTCTGTATCATTCTCTTCTATAAAACATGGTTCTCTATACCAAACAAATTAAATTTTGTTTAATTTTAACCAAAAGAAAGAAATTAAATGGCATTATGGCAGAATATTATATCAACATATAGACAGGGAGGAAGTTTGAAGCGGGTTATATTTTTTGTGTGTGTTCATGTCTTCAAGTCACTTACTGATTAATGGCAACCCCATAGATTTCATAGAGTTTTTTTTATGCCATAATAAATTTGCTAGTATTCAAGTCATCACAAGCCTCTTTGTTATTTTTTGCTTCAAATGGGTGGAATTTACTTCCAAGAACTGCAGGCCTAAGCATAAAAAGGAATATAGCAACACCTTTAAGGCTCATTTTTATTTTAGCAAGAGTTATGCTGCAAAAGACTAGCATGCTACTTCTTTGAAAACTACTGCAGTCCTGAGCACACTTGTCCTACTAATCTTTGTGGTGTTTACTTCTGATTAAACATATTTTGGTTTGCATGCTGCTAGAAGTGCTGATGCAAGGTAATTTTAGACCCTAGATTTAAAGGTCTTCTTAAAGCGGCTGTGCATATTCAGTTGTGTAGCAGACAACTAACATTTCTCTTGCCCTGCCATTCTATGCTTCACAACTGCATCTGCATTCCCAATATCTTAAAGCAAAGCATTCCTGGTATTTTTGGCAACTCGCAAAAAAAAGGGGGGGGAAGGGGGGGAAACACATGGCATTTCACATTATAGATTTTTATTTATTATTTGCACCATTATTACTACAGAAGGAACACAGAATTTGCTCCTGTATTGATGTGCCTGTTTGCCTAGAGCAATTCTAGTTATAAAATGTCTTTAAAAATAAGGAGAAAAGGATGCTGTAGCAAGTGGCCTTGGCCCCAACAGGCTTCATCTGCTTTCTGTCTAGTCATTCACAGGCTCCAGCCCTGTTTGCACTATGGAGCTTATCACACAGGGACCATATGTACCTCTATCCCAATAATGATTAAAGTGGTTGCAACCCACAAATGTGCACAATGCGCAAATGATTTTCACACGCAGAACACAATAACGTATTATAAACTCATTACCATAGTGAGAAAGAGGGTAGAACCTGCATTTGGTTTTCACACAGATGCGTGTAAATCCCAATAATGGTTTGGAAATCACTTTTTTTGCATGTCTGCACTGAAATAGCTGTGTCACCACAAATCACCTAGAGAAATAAACAATTTTATTTACACAATTTTCTTTATAAAAATATACTGTCCTGTCCCTTACTTTCCAAGAAATGGTATCCAAAAGAACAAAACATTACCCAAAGAAGTAGGAAAGGTAGAAAAACAGCATAAAAGATTGCGTCCCTCTGGGCAACTGGTGCTCCTGCTTTCCCTGAGCGTCTGTTCCTTTAAAAGCCCCGGCTAATGGGGAAGGGCGAGGGGAGAAGTAAGCTTTTTCTCTGTGTCCCTGCCTTTGCCTCAGCAACTGTTCCTTTAAGAGCCCTGGCTACTCGCAGCAAAAAACCATGGGGAATCTGGCAACAAGAACAGAGACAGGGAGAATCCCGCAAATGGCTTTCACACTCGAGCAATTGTGCAAAAAAAGCGAATTCGTGAATGAAATGGAAATGAATTTATGGTATTTTCCCGAAAATGCCTATGTGCTGGTTCATGTCACTTTCCTGTCAGATTCCAAGCGGTTTGCACACAATGTTGTGTGACAAACATTTGTGCAATTGAGCCTAATATGCTGGATAACGGCGGGTTCTGACCTTCCAATTTTCCCAATGTAATAAAGAAAGAGCCGCTCTTCTCCAGCCAGGGCCCCAGCAGGCCAAGGCAACTTTGCATGGCCAAGAAGAAGTGGGGCCTCCCTCTGCATAAGCCACCCTCAAGCCAACCTTCAACACCATCTTAAACAGTCTTCAAAGGAATCTTGTAGCACCAAAAGGAAGAAACTAATAGCATGACAACCTCATAGGATCATAGTGTTAGAAGGGGCCTCATGGGCCATCAGATCCAACCCCCTGCTCAGTGCATATATAGATAATAGATAGATGGGTGATAGAGGATAAATTGATGGATTGTAGATTGATGATAAATTGATAGACATCTAGATGACAGAAGATAGATAGATGATAGATCTCCAGCTAGAGCATCCCCAGCAGGTAACTGTCCAGCCTCTTCTTAAAGACATCCAAAGGACAACCCATCACCTCTCCAGGCAGCGTTCAGCTAAGCCACAGTACTATTCACAAGGCTGGAGGTATCCCTCTGGAGGTGCAGTGGCCTGGGAACTGCTGGGTGTACAAAAATGTCCACTTTTATGAGCTTAGCTTTCGTAGACTTGAGTCTACTTCCTCAGATGCATGGGGAGCATCTCAAACAAATACCTCAAGCAAGAAGTACACCCACCTCGCTTTTCCTCTCCTGTAAGATTTTTCCTCTCAAAAATCCACAAGACAGTGGGTTTTTTATAGGTCCAACCACAATGCACCAAATACTGTATATGTTCTGAGCTTTTGAAGCCCCAATGGCTTCTTCACCAGGCAAAGGTGTTAAAAATCATACAAGAGGGGGAAACAATTATGACAATTTTAATCACAAGGCTGCATTTTGTCAAGATGTGGCTGTTCCCAGTTCAGGTGACACAGACAGACAGATAGATAGATAGATTAGATGATAGATAGATGGATGACAAAAGTATGGATAGATAGATAGATAGACAGATTATAGATACATGGATGATGGATACATTGATAGATAGATGACAGAAGATACATGGTAGATAGGTAGATAGATAGATAGATAGATAGATAGGTAGATAGGTTGATAGATGTATGATAGATGCATGATAGATAAGATAATACATAGATAACAGGTGAGAGATAGGTGGATAATAGACAGATATAAGATAGACTGATAGCTAATAGAAGACATACAGACAGGTGATAGATAGATAGATTGTTAGATGACAGATAATGACTGAAAGACAGACAGATTGACAGAGTGGATTTTGTCTTGTGTTTTGCAGAGGCAAGCCTCCATTTTAAGACACCGAGAGGGGGCGCTGTCTCCGGCTCTCCCTTTTCCCGCCTCCAGCTTCCGGTCGCTCTAGCCCGGTTTCCTGTTCTCCGTGGGCCAGCCTCCGTCCCTGCCATGGGCACGCTCCGTTCTCTGCGCCCGCGTACGCTTCCTTAACCGCTCCGGCCGGAAACCGGTTCCCGTGTCAGAAAGGGCCGGGTCTCCCTGGCCGGCCTCCCAAACCGCTCCTCCCTCCCTGCTCCAGCAGCTCCACAGCGGCGCTCAGCGGAACCAACATGCGAGGAGGAGCCGGGAGGGGCGGGGAAGCCGAGGCGGGAGCGGAGCCGGAGGAGACATGAGCACCACCAGGGACGTCACCTGCAGGTCGGTCCTCGCAGAAAACATCCCCCCCC